>JAGDYQ010000229.1:242500-327500 GCA_021962125.1 Bulinus truncatus | reverse complement strand
TTAGAACTGTCAGTAACAGGGTAATTAAACATACTCTCATGAGACCTGTCGTTAGTAACATAGTACAGACTGTATTTAGACCTGTTAGTAACAGAGTAATTAAACATACTCTCGTGAGACCTGTTGTTAGTAACATAGTACAGACTGTATTTAGACCTGTTAGTAACAGGGTAATTAATAATACTCTCATGAGACCTGTCGTTAGTAACATAGTACAGACTGTATTTAGACCTGTTAGTAACAGAGTATTTAAACATACTCTCGTGAGACCTGTCGTTAGTAACATAGTACAGACTGTATTTAGACCTGTTAGTAACAGGGTAATTAAACATACTCTCATGAGACCTGTCGTTAGTAACATAGTACAGACTGTATTTAGACCTGTTAGTAACAGGGTATTTAAACATACTCTCATGAGACCTGTCGTTAGTAACATAGTACAGACTGTATTTAGACCTGTTAGTAACAGGGTAATTAAACATACTCTCATGAGACCTGTCGTTAGTAGCATAGTACAGACTGTATTTAGACCTGTTAGTAACAGAGTAATTAAACTTACTCTCATGAGACCTGTCGTTAGTAACATGTACAGACTGTATTTAGACCTGTTAGTAACAGGGTAATTAAACATACTCTCATGAGACCTGTCATTAGTAACATAGTACAGACTGTATTTAGACCTGTTAGTAACAGGGTAATTAAACATACTCTCATGAGACCTGTCGTTAGTAACATAGTACAGACTGTATTTAGACCTGTTAGTAACAGGGTAATTAAACATACTCTCATGAGACCTGTCGTTAGTAACATAGTACAGACTGTATTTAGACCTGTTAGTAACAGGGTAATTAAACATACTCTCATGAGACCTGTCGTTAGTAAAATAGTACATACTTTATTTAGACCTGTTAGTAACAGAGTAATTAAACATACTCTCATGAGACCTGTCGTTAGTAGCATAAAAACAGACATTATTTAGACCAGTTACTGACAGGGTAAATACAAACAGACTTTATTTAGACCAGTTACTGACAGGGTAAATACAAACAGACTTTATTCAGACCAGTCAGTGACAGGGTAAATACAAACAGACTCTATTCAGACAAGTTACTGACAGGGTAAATACAAACAGACTTTTTTCAAACCAGTTACTGAAAGGGTAAAAAACAAACAGACTTTATTCAGACCAGTTAGTGACAGGGTAAATACAAACAGACTCTATTCAGACAAGTTAGTGACGGGTAAATACAAACAGACTTTTTTCAGACCAGTTACTGAAGGGGTAAGTACAAACAGACTTTATTCAGACCAGTTACTGAAAGGGTAAATACAAACAGACTTTATTCAGACCAGTTAGTGACAGGGTAAATACAAACAGACTCTATTCAGACAAGTTAGTGACAGGGTAAATACAAACAGACTTTATTCAGACCAGTTAGTGACAGGGTAAATACAAACAGATTTTATTCAGACCAGTTACTGACAGGGTAAATACAAACAGTCTTTTTTCAGACCAGTTAGTGACAGGGTAAATACAAACAGACTTTATTCAGACCAGTTACTGACAGGGTAAATACAGACTTTATTTATACCTGTTAGTGTCACGACATAGTTCTTATTAACGATGATCCTGAGGAAATGCAGATGACGACAGAAGCAATAGCCGTGACAGCATGAAATCTAGGACTGGAGATAAGCCAAGAAAAGACGAAAGTCATGAGCCATGGTCAAAACCAAAACGTAACAATCCAAGTAGAAGGAAAAGCAATTGAAGAAGTAAAACAGTTTTTATATATTGGAAGACAGAACTAGAGAGACACGCTGAGAGCCCTATGTGACGTCTAACGGCACAAGAAGATTAAGATTAAGTGTCACGATATCTGTACATTAGTAATGTACCCTCTCACTGTCCAAACTATCTGTCCGTTTGATGACCTCCAGGAAAAAAGTTTATTTTACATACTTGATCTTAGTAAATATCTAGTTTCAATAGGTAACATTTCTTTCTATAACTTGAACTTTTTCAATTTTTAAAACATTTTAAACAGGTTTGGCTTACAAGTTTTTCCTGTTGACTTACAACAAGTTTTTCCTGTTGACTAACAACAAGTTTTTCCTGTTGACTTACAACAAGTTTTTCCTGTTGACTTACAACAAGTTTTTCCTGTTGACTTACAACAAGTTTTTCCTGTTGACTTACAACAAGTTTTTCTGTTGACTTACAACAAGTTTTTCCTGTTGACTTACACCAAGTTTTTCCTGTTGACTTACAACAAGTTTTTCTGTTGACCTACAACAAGTTTTTCTGTTAACTTACACCAAGTTTTTCCTGTTAACTTACACCAAGTTTTTCCTGTTGACTTACAACAAGTTTTTCCTGTTGACTTACAACAAGTTTTTCCTGTTGACTTACAACAAGTTTTTCTGTTGACCTACAACAAGTTTTTCTGTTAACTTACACCAAGTTTTTCCTGTTGTTATGTACAGGGATCTTTTGGGGCGTTGACTTTACGTCGTCACTAACCAAATGTGTCAGTACTCTGACACATTAGAATAACATACCTGCTAATACACACAGTAGCACAATACTGGAATAGTCAATCAGGAAACAAACACAGTATTCCTCAAAGTGAAAAGTAATAAGTAAATTTAATCCAAACATATATATATATATGAAAATAACATCAGTGCCAGAATACAATAGTCCCACGAATACATCCACAGCCTAACTTCTACAAAAACGTCTACCTCTAGCTGTGCCACTTCAACGACTGACCAGCACGGTTGTTACCTCTTAACTCTCTACTGCCGTCCCACACAGCAGACCACTGGCTAGTCCGTGTGCACTAGTTCCGGTCTCCTACCGTGAACTCCTCTTTAGTATTAGCACGCCGTGCCCTTTAACCCCAACCCAGCTCTCATAGCCAGCACCCGACAGTCCCCCACCCAATATCCCAATCAATGCACAACACCCCCCCCCATGGCCCCTTTAGTGTCAAACATATTAGAGTTTGGCACTCAATACCACCCATATCTCCAAAGTCAATAATTCAACCCTTTGAACTACTGACACTCATATACAACTCGATAATTATTCTTCAGCCCCATCTCATAAACTTAGTTGGTAACAACATATACTAATCAATATACATGTGGGAACATTATTACCAAATCGCATATGAAACATAAATCATAATCAATTATATGAAAATAACAACTGGTTTACATGAAGATGTCAAATCAATTACATGAATATATCAATTCAATTACATGAAAATATCAATTCAATTACATGAAATATCAATTCAATTACATGGAAAAAAACATAGCCGCAGTGTCATTGTTGACGTAACCTCTGGGGTCTGGCTCTACCAGTTCAATCAGCAGCTCGTCATAGGTATTCTTCCAAAACTTCATAAATCATAATCAATTACATCAACATATCAAAACATTTCCTGAAAAAAAAACAACAATATAATAATGTCATTGTTTACGTAGACCCTGGGGTCTGGCTCTATAAAGTTCACTCAGCTGCTCGTCATAGGTATTCTTCCATCGTCACGCAAGTATAAGTGTAGACCACCAACGTCTGTCTATGCGCAGCATCTGGGGAAGGATGTCAGCAATAACATTGTCCTCTCCTGATATCGGCTGTATGTCGAATCTCGTTCTGTAACAGTAGCGACCAAGGAGCCACTGTTTGATCTGTTTCCTCTGTCTGATGAAGGCGAATGGAGCGTGGTCGGTGCACATGGCGACCGCACACCCCCAGAAACACTCTGCTAGTTTCATGATGCACAAAACCAAAGCCCGACCCACTCTCTCAAGCGTTGCGTAACGAGTCTCAGCCGGCCGTAGTATACTGCTGATAGACCTCACTGACGGAGATTCTATTATGAGATCTGTAGCGCAGGACCGGATGCCGTCCTTAATCATGACCCGAGAAGTATCAGAGCAATGACTGTTACTGTTTGACAAGTCATCGCTTAGCCTGTTGTCCATCTGATCGCTGACAGATCTTCGTTTATGCCACATAATATCCTCTACATAGTTGCAACGTTGTGAAATTTGTTTAAATATCCGTACACGCAGTTCTTGACGTGCTCTCTTAATTCTTTTCCTTCTGAGCCGGTGGACGAGGGGTCTTTTTTTTCTGACGACGAAGAAAGTCTTCACAGCGCAGCACAGTTTATAAGCTCACCAGGCTTTCTGAATCTTAAACGAACCTAGCCCGACTTTACCACAGTGCTGTTGAGTCGAGTGCGTTGGCCCCATAGATTGTATTGTCGGAGATGATCTGAATCGCTGAAAAACCCAGCTCCTACCCAGGCAGACATGTAATTCTAGTAATGTAAAAAGGCACAACATTACTATTACGCCCAGTTGATATAATTGTTCAGTACTGGCTCTAAATCCATTCATAAGTCTCTTATGTCCTATCCTGTAAAATGACTGAACAACATTGCGCACATGTTTATATCGATGCCCTTCATCTTTCAGACAGTCTTTGCGAGGCCTTTTGATCCTACTCATTAATCGAGTTGTGTTTGTTGGGGTTGCAACTTTTGGCATTGAAAGAGATTTCCTTCTACTTTGTCTGTCCTCATCATGGTTGTCTACTGGTGGAATCTCCTCGGAGTTATGGTCAACACCACTATTTTGTAACGTAGCATTTAGAGCTGTAAGAAACGTGTTCATCCCTTTACTGTCTTTCGATACTAGCACATTAGGTACTTTGTCCTTCTGGGGCGATTCAGGTGCTGAATTGAGAGTATTATCAGAACTACTGCTTTCATTAAATGAAGACTCCTGGTGTAGAGATGATTTCATTTCTGATATAGCCGGCTGTTTTTTTTCAGATGCAGTAACTCTTCCTGAGTTAGTTCGTTGCGAAGGGTGTCTTAACTTGATAGAAACAGAATCAGAAGACTCAGTAACATGTTCATTTTTCTGTTGTCTACTCTGGCGTGCTGAGCGATTGATTTTTGGTGTATTTTCCTCAAAACTTTGACTAACATTGTCTCTAGAAGACACCAAACCTCTACTTTTACTAGCACTGGCTTTAGTAGATAACTTTCGTCCATAAAAAACACCATCTTTAGGAGATGACAAGTTTCTACTTCGTTTAACACTTTCTTTGGAAGTCAAATTGTTACTTTCGTTAGGTAAACACTCAGAAGCTGCACTACTCTTACTGTCATGGAGCACAGGAAGACCAGAACTAATAGCTTTATGAGTAGGCAAAGGTTTTCTCTGTCCGAGACCAGAATCCTCAGCCTTTGCAGAAAAAATTCTCTGATCTTGTGATTTACTTTCCTCTAGCGTTCCACTTGCTTCGTTGGACTGTCGAATGACAAATGGTTTATCAAATACCTCATCTTTAATAACAAGTCCTGAAATATGATGGTCTCTACAGCCGTTTATTTGTGTTGCATCAACAGGGCGTTCTATTACCGCGTGCGCGGCTTGTTCATGGGCAATGTTATGCCCGACTCTGATAGTTTCATCTGTAGCTCTGGTGGTTACTTTCTCACCTGCTTCGGATGTTTCCGGCTTATTATGTGCCGTTGTTCTGCTTCGTTTCACAGCTACATTGCTGACATCAATACACTGAGTATCGTCACATCCAGGGTTATCTCTATTCCAACGTGAAATGTCATTGTCTGAGCACTCTTAAACACATGAAATATTCCCCACAATAAGGTCACACACGGCATTGTCGACCACATAGTCTTTGACCTCACGTGTGTACGGGGTTGAAATGAGGTTCCTAGCTTGACCCATTTCAATTTTTTTCATCTCTATCTGCCGTCTCAGCTTTTCTAATTGATTTTCTCTCTCTCTCTGTTTGGCTTCTTCCTCTCTCTCTCTCTCTCTCTCTCTCTCTCTGTTTGGCTTCTTCCTCTTTCTCTTTCCGTTTGGTTTCTTCCTCTTTCTCTTTCCGTTTGGTTTCTTCCTCTCTCTCTTTCTCTTTCTGTTTAATTTCTTCCTTCAAGCATTTATCCACGTATTTACTCAGTTCCTCCCCTTCCAACATCATTCCTTCCTTTCCGAGTTTCACCAATCTCTCCCGAGCCTCAATAAGTGAAAGCCCCTGGGCCATTTATTTTTTTGTTCTCACGGAGTCTTTGTCTACAAATTAATAATACAAGCAGAGCTGCTGCTCCACCAATGTTATGTACAGGGATCTTTTGGGGCGTTGACTTGACGTCGTCACTAACCAAATGTGTCAGTACTCTGACACATTAGAATAACATACCTGCTAATACACACAGTAGCACAATACTGGAATAGTCAATCAGGAAACAAACACAGTATTCCTCAAAGTGAAAAGTAATAAGTAAATTTAATCCAAACATATATATATGAAAATAACATCAGTGCCAGAATACAATAGTCCCACGAATACACCCACAGCCTAACTTCTACAAAAACGTCTACCTCTAGCTGTGCCACTTCAACGACTGACCAGCACGGTTGTTACCTTTTAACTCTCTACTGCCGTCCCACATAGCAGACCACTGGCTAGTCCGTGTGCACTAGTTCCGGTCTCCTACTCTTTACGATTAGCACGCCGTGCCCTTTAACCCCAACCCAGCTCTCATAGCCAGCACCCGACAGTCCCCCACCCAATATCCCAATCAATGCACAACACTGTTGACTTACAACAAGTTTTTTCTGTTGACTTACAACAAGTTTTTCTGCTAACTTACACCAAGTTTTTCCTGTTGACTTACAACAAGTTTTTTCTGTTGACTTACAACAAGTTTTTCTGTTGACTTACAACAAGTTTTTCCTGTTAACTTACACCAAGTTTTTCCTGTTGACTTACAACAAGTTTTTCCTGTTGACTTACAACAAGTTTTTCTGTTGACTTACAAAAAGTTTTTCCTGTTGACTTACAACAAGTTTTTCTGTTGACTTACAACAAGTTTTTCTATTGACTTACAACACGTTTTTCTGTTGACTTACAACAAGTTTTTCTGTCTTTTCTCAATTTTCTCTCCACCCCCACCCTCCCATTGTTTTCAGTTCTTTAAAACCATTTTTTGTATCGATATTACAACAAAACTTAGTACTGATAAAAGTAAAGAAAGGAAAATACAGGAAATAAATACAGTCAATTTAAATAAGTTATACTACATCAGTAACGGAGAGTACAAAAATTGGTAAAGGGGAAGGGGGTAACCAAGCGGCTGGGGTGCGGTCCATCCTGGGCATTCTGACCACTGTGATACTTCAGGCCCGGGAATGTAGAGGCAGTTTTCTGAGACCACGCCTGTCACTAATTACGCTAGCTAGTGTTATACACGGTTTGTTTTTAATTGTTAATATAGATACAGGCTAAACTCTTCAGGCTTAAATTTTTCTCTCCCTTAGAATGATCGTTCAGAAGCTTTGCTAGAGTTAAATGCCCCTCTTTTACAGAAGGGAAAAACATCAGGTCAAGATGAAGGACAGACAACAGTAAGTACAAGGGTGCTGAAACATGATCTACTTTTTTATAACGCGCTAAGCCAAATTCTTTAAACAAGTAGGAAAATTCGTTACGTCTTTGATGCTCTGTATAATTATTTAGAACTGCGGTTAGGAAATACAATTAAAAAAATGAAATTAAAAGTAGTTTAAATATAACGATGCTTCGTCTGTCTCCTGTGGTGTCCTCATGGCCACTGCACTCTCTAAGTTTTTTGGATTAACATAATGAACGGTCATACTAAGAAAACCTCTGTTATGGCTACTCCATAAATCTGCTGTACATATAATAAATTAATTTTTTTTTAATTCGTCGATTAAACTATTTTTTTTTGTTCTTCATAATGTTCTGTAACTCTTCTAGCAAGCCTACGTCGACTAGGTAAAACATATCCTGGGACTATTTTTGCACAAAATTTATTAAATCCGCTGCGCTCTACAGTAGCTAAAGGTATCATGTCTTCCAACAACATTAATAATAGAACTGATTGAAAATTTGTTCTTTTTGTTAAAAGTGTGAAAATTTGTTCATTATGTCGGCCATTTTGAAATTAACCAAGTCGTTGTAAAAATCCTGATACATCATGAAAAAACCCACTGTTTCATAACAATTGCGGTTGTGGTGCACCGGTTGATCGAAACAACGCGCCCAAAGTGTAGAAGGAAATACAAAAACCAAAGACGTTAAATAAAGAAATTTTATGAATAAGAAAAGGCCAAAGACAAAATGTTCACATGATAATTTGAAATTTTCCGAAATATTCAATAAATGGAAAGGAAATATTTTTAGTTACAATATTTTAGTTAAATTTTTTTAGTTATAACTAAAACTATGTAGTTAAACTGATGATTTAACTAAATTTTTAAAAAAAAGTTAAACTTACTATTTAGTTTTTTAAAAAGAGTTTAACTAAAAGTTATTAAATTTTAGTTAAAATTTTGTAACTTTGCCCATCACTGACTGTAGTTAGTTCAAGTTATGTACTGTAGCTAGTTCAATTTATGCACTGTAGTTATTTAGTCAAAGCCTTTAGAGATATGTTTTTAAATCAAAAAATAAAAGAAATGTATGAACTTAACAAATAGTAATCCATTCATAGATACATATTCTTAATGATTCAGGGGGAAAAACTCCTTGCACAAAGATTTTCAACCAACCCAATTCAGATAATTACAAGTCAGCACCAGATTTATCCAGATGGAGCGAACGGTTTTCAACATCCTGCTGTCGTGTACATTGTTCAAGATTCAAACGTATCCACTAATCGATCACCAATCAATCAGGTTAATGACCATCAAATCAATAAATCAAATAATCTGTTTAATCTTGCTTTAATCTAATTGATCTTGTTATGAGTGGTATCATTTTAAAGCGACAATTCTATAAATCATCTTTTTCTCAGTGTTTTAGCTAGAAATTTTATTCTAAGTGGTTTAGCGATAGGTTTACCAGATTTTGGTGCGTCCACTTCTTTACATAAAAAAATATCCCAATTATTATATTTTTTGTAGGGTAGTTAGTTATTACATGCTTGACATTTGCTGTTATTTAATCCAATTAGGGCTGTACCGGAATCCGATTCCGGTTCCTGTTAAGCTGGATTCCCGCAGTTTTAATAAATCCGGTTCCGATTCCAGTTCCGATTAAAATGTGCCGGATTTAAGCCGGATTTATTTGTTGTTTAAAATTTTGGTGTAAGAATTTTTTTAGGCGCAACATAATTTTGAAATATTTAGCGCTATACAATTAAATTAAAACAATAACTTCCTTTCTTTCTTTCCTGCATTTTCAAAAATACAATAAAGTCGATCGCTTTTAGTTGTATATGTAAATTAAAATATATTAAAAATGAAGATTTGAATTGTAATTAGTATTGTACTAATACGTAACTTTACTTTCCGCTACTTTTGATTCCGTGTTTTCAATAAACTATATTAAGCTAGAAAAGGATAACTTCTTCAAAGAGCAGACAACAGTAACGATCTATTTTTGGGTGTTTACAGTTTAAAAATAGTTCAATAATTTATTTTTCTGCAAATTTTTTAATTTAGATATTTTGTCACGATTTGGATAAAAATCCTCGCATATTTAGATAAATAACTTGAAGATACATTTTTAAATGAACATTAAAGTGATACTGATTTAGATTTGAAATGCATTTTAATTTGCGTTTTTATGGAAAATAGTCAGATCATGTTTTAAAAGAAAGTATGAATTAAATAACACGGTTCGGTGACGTCACTATGGAAAACGAAAGAAAAATGAGCTATCGGGTGGTGTCACAGTATATATATATATATATATATATATATATATTGGAATTCATTTATTAATAAACATGTTTATTATACTTTCTAAGATATGTTACCAATTTCTTTGTTTGATTGTAATGGAAATCAAGTTAAATTAGATGCAGCTTTATTAAAATAAACTTTTAAAACGAAGAACCTGTTATTTTGACAGAGATTGGGGAAGGGGTTTTAGCCACAGTCTTGAAGATCTAAATAATTAATACTGTTTTTTGCTGTCTAGAACTTAAAAACAAAGTTTTTTTCTATTTTTTCATTCTTATACCTTTTTTATGATAGGCGAGAAATTAATACTTCGTTCGGAAAAATTACTATTTAATTCGGTAAAATCCGGCTCCTGTACCGATTCCGGCAGGATTCAAATATTAAATCCGATTCCGGTTACGATCCTGCAGTATCTAAAAATTACAATCCGGTACAGCCCTAAACCCAATCGTTTTTTTTTTCTGAAAAAAAAATATTCTACGTCGTATTTTGATTTTACCAGAATGACGCTGGAATGCGCAGTGAAGTCCAGGGTACAAAATGTTTTGCCGGTTCTTTTGTTCTCAGCATTTTTGTCTGTTGCTGCTGCTGTTTACCGTTGGGACTGATCAGTCTCATAATGACCTGTCAAGTAAGTCTACATTCCTCCGTATGTTACCACGCACACAGGGGCGTCATTTCGTATACGTCTTGGGGCAGGGGGAAAGAGGCGCATGTTTGGCGGAACCTCCCCCACTCCCAACCATTTAAAAGGGCGGCTTAATATGTTTCTTTTTCGTTGTTTTTTTAATACGAGCATGCAAATTGTAAAAAGTATATTATTTTTAAAAAATCGGAATTATTTTTGACATTTTTTTTTTTTTTTAATTTTACTAATCGGGCGGTTTGATGAAGAGTTTCTGCGGTTTTCGTTTAAAAATATTTTCGGTAAGTTATCACCTACATCATCAGTGAGAATATTATTAACCTTCTTTAAATATTTAATTCACTTACTTAAAGTATTACAGAGAGTAATCTGTACAGAAGTATTGGTCGTTAAAAGGGTTATTTTAATCATCCAATCAAAAATGGTTTCTGACATGGAAAAAAAACAACAACCGATTTGAGACTATTTGTACTAAAAGGGTTTCTACTGGTTAGCAAATACACGGAAGTCACTGTTTTAACTTCTCACACAAAACAACCTTTCATTTTTATGTCTATTTAGTAGCTCACTGGTTAGTTATTTTGACAGTAGGACTGCCGACCGGTTTCTAATCTCTTTCAATGATCTTAAAAGTGGGAGGTGGAAAGTGCCTTTTGTTCTCCTCCTCTCCCCCCCCCCTTTACCACAAAAGGAGCCCCTGCGTACATGTGTGTCAGTGATGTATTGTGTGTATGAAACATATATGTCAGTGATGTATTGTGTGTATGAAACATATATGTCAGTGATGTATTGTGTGTATGAAACATATATGTCAGTGATGTATTGTGTGTATGAAACATATATGTCAGTGATGTATTGTGTGTATGAAACATATATGTCAGTGATGTATTGTGTGTATGAAACATATATGTCAGTGATGTATTGTGTGTATGAAACATATATGTCAGTGATGTATTGTGTGTATGAAACATATATGTCAGTGATGTATTGTGTGTATGAAACATATATGTCAGTGATGTATTGTGTGTATGAAACATATATCTCAGTGATGTATTGTGTGTATGAAACATATATGTCAGTGATGTATTGTGTGTATGAAACATATATGTCAGTGATGTATTGTGTGTATGAAAGAAATATACATACCCATGTACTTTTTCATGTTCCTTCAGGCCCAGTTCCTGGCAGATAAGGGCCGACACCAGGAGGCACAGAAGAAAGCTACCAGAGCCAAATATCTTGGCATCGTTGGGTTAAATTTTGGGCTCATTTTAACTATTATCTTAGTAATTGTCAACCTAATTACTTTCACATAATAAGACAGAAAGCAGTTTTGAAATACAGGCTTCATCTCACGTGGTGGTTTAACTTCTTAAACTGTGTGAGCCAACATATACATCACCACATACGTATGAGCTAACATATACATCAACACATACGTGTGAGCCAACATATACATCAACACATACGTGTGAGCCAACATATACATCAACACATACGTGTGAGCCAACATACGGATCAACACATACATCAACAGATAAGCCAACAAACATCCCAACCATCAAGTGCTAATTAAGGGCAGCACATAGACCAGCATGTAAAACAAAATATAAACTAACATACCACATGTAAGCTAATGATCCAATGTATGAA
Source organism: Bulinus truncatus (assembly GCA_021962125.1). Lineage (NCBI taxonomy): Eukaryota > Metazoa > Mollusca > Gastropoda > Planorbidae > Bulinus > Bulinus truncatus. Next base: position 315,430 of record JAGDYQ010000229.1, on the reverse strand, counting down.
CTAATATTAACAGTTTGACAGGATATTTTCCTTTCTATTGCTACGTCCATATACACAAGTATTACTGAACAATGTACATGATCTAACCTTAGTAAATTGTATAAATATAGTATTGAACAATGTACATGATCTAAACTTGATAAACCGATTAGAACAAACTAATTTGAAAACTCGACTTTTTTAAGTTATTTAACAACATTTTTCTATTTAATAGTGTATTTAAAAAAAAAAATAATATTTTGATCACTTCATACAGAAGACTTGTTTATGTTTATTTGTGACACATTTGTAAACTTTAAATTCATTATGGACACCAATAATTTCGTTAATGTAGCAAAATAAAGTATAAAGAAAAATAATTCAAAACTTCTCACGATATGGACAATACCTTAGCTCCTCCCCACCCCACCCCAATTATTCAGGCTATTAGTAGCTGTATGTAGGCTTGACTACAATGTCCATACGAGCTATAAAAAGATAACTTGTGTGTCGCTGGACGTGTTGACCTGACACCACCCCCACTGAACTACATATCAGTTGTTGTGACCGTTTGACCGTTTCTGTCTACACCAGCGGTGCACTCTGTTTTCGTCATCCTCAGCTGATAGCATAGGTTCAAAATTCTCCCGTTACAGATGTATGAGCGGATATGGCGACTCATGGATATCCGTTTAAAACTGTTCATATAAACCGAGAAATGAACAAAAACAATGAACCAAATAAGTATATAAATATAACAAATGATATAAATATAACAAATGATATAAATATAACAAATGATATAAATATATCAAGCGATATAAATATATCAAGCCATATTAATATAAATATAATATAAATATAACGAATGATATAAATATATCAAATGATATAAATATAACATTGATATAAATACAACACCATCCACATTAGTAGCGAGACATTTCAAATCAGTTCGCCACCCGCGCACTCCCCCCCCTCCCCCCCCCTCCCACAACTGTTAAAGCCACTGCAGTTATGCCACTGTTGTTTAGTTTGTCATTATAATAATACTAACAACAGTTTAACAGGAAGCCCTTTGAAATTAAATGACTACAATTTAGAATGTTTCAATTATGAGTCCTATTTCAGTGACCACAAACCACTTGTAGTTAGATTTAAGAGAAAATAATTTTGTTTTCAAATATAAGAAAACGTCTTTTTAATATATTTTTTCAGATATATGCATTACACAATTGAATTTATAAACATTTACAAAATTTACAAATATTTACTGAAAGATAGCATACGTATTGATACATAATACGAAAATGCTCTAACACGTCCTGTGTCCGGAATGGAACAGGCTTAATTGCTTGTTTTTAATAATTTGAAATCGCAGGGTCTGGAAAGACTAGTTGGCGAAATGGTAAATAGACCGTCTCAGGTTAAGGAATGACTAGTTAGCGAAAAGGTGAATAGACCTCACAGGTTAAAGAAAGACAGGTTAGCGAAAAAGTGAATAGACCGTCAATAGGTTCAGAAAAGACTAGATAGCGAAAAGGTAGCAGGTTCAGGAAAGACTAGTTAGCGAAATGGCAAAATAGACCGTCGCAGGTTCAGGAAAGAATAGTTAGCGAGATGGTAAAATAGACCGTCGCAAGCTACGGAAAGACAAGTTTTGGGATAAATTCGGTATTTATATCCAAAATACATTAGCCTTTTGTGTTAAGCACTACTGTCTCTAAATCCAAATCAACAACATCATCATCAACATCATCATCATCAACATTGTCATCAACTTCATCATCAACATCATCATCAACATCATCATCATCAACATTGTCATCCACATCATCATCATCAACATTGTCATCAACTTCATCATCAACATCATCATCAACATCATCATCATCAACATTGTCATCAACATCATCATTAACATCATCATCAACATCATCATCATCAACATTGTCATCAACATCATCATTAACATCATCATCATCAACATTGTCATCAACATCATCATTAACATCATCATCAACATCATCATTAACATCGTCATCAACAACATCAACAGCATCATCAATAAAATTGGCATCATCATCATCATCATCAACATCATCATCAACATCATCATCACGTCATCATTAACATCACCATCAACATCATCATTAACATCGTCATCAACAACATCAACAGCATCATCATTAAAATTGGCATCATCATCATCATCATCAACATCATCATCAACATCATCATCAGCATCATCATTACGTCACCATTAATATCATCATCAACATCGTCATAAAATAAAATAAAACACCTAAACATTACAATTATATTTCTATGTTGTAGGTATTAAAATTTATATATTAAATAAATGAATCAACATCTTGTGTTATTTGTGTTATTCTCAGAAATATTTTTCAATGACGAAAAAAAAAGGACAATGCAAATCAAACGGAGCATTTAATTAAATGTACAAAATTGAAGGGTTTAAAATTATACATAAATTATACATATAATTTACTTTGCATAAATTAATAAAACAGATACATGTATAACCAAAATAGCTTACACTGTCATCTTTCGTTAAACATGACAGTAAATCTCTCTAATACATTCTTATTTTTATTCTAATAAAACTTGCTGATAAAGGTATATCGGTATATGAGCCACGTGTTACAAGTCAACTAAATTTATGGGCGTCGCCCCACTCCCAACTCCTGTCATTTCAGTTAGCCAACCCAACCCATTCATTTCCCTGGTCGTCCCGAGCGGGCACTTGAATGCCTTGTGTTACCTTGCATCTAAGGGGTGAGGGGGGGTGAGGAATAGGTGGGAAGGGAAGGAGTGAACTTGGAGGGGAGTGCATTGCATGAATGATTTAAATTGAGACCAGCATTACCCCCCCCCTTTTCACAAAATACTGGGTTTTTTGTAGACTATCATTGGGACATAAGACGTCTACCGTGCTACCTGAGACTCGATCGTGCTACCTGAGACTAGTTTGTGCTACCTGAGACTATTTCGTGCTACCTGAGACTCATTCGTGCTACCTGAGACTCGTTCTTGCAACCTGAGACTAGTTCGTGCTACCTGAGACTAGTTCGTGCTACCTGAGACTAGTTCCTGCTACCTGAGACTAGCTCGTGCTACCTGACACTCGTTCGTGCTACCTGAGACTTACCCATTTACACACACAAAAATACTCACAACACACGCATCGTCATTTGTCTATCTACTCAACTTACCTTTCGAGCAACCATTCCTTATATGCTCACCCAGGGTTTTTTTTGCCATGTAGCGCGCCGGATCTGCGATCCGGCACCTCTGAAATGCAACCCGGCACCTCTTATAGTTTTCTTCATTTGGTAAAAAGTTAAAAACTTCAGAGACCCACCACCTCTTATTGAAGAGACCCACCACCTCTTATTGAGCAAAAAAACCCCTGTGCTCACCCACCCTCCTACACATCTAATGTCCTTCCTACCTTACATTTTTGCCGTTCAAAATTACATACATACCTGTCTAATTACCTGTCTAATTCCCTATCTGCCTATCAAATAAATACCATAACAAACTATCTGATAGTCAGCTTGTCTATTAGAAATGTCACATTAGTGTGCTAGTAAAAAAACAAATACATTCATAGAATCTGAATGTGATCATGAATTCTATTTTACTCAATTCTTGCAATCCTTCCCGGAACAACCCATGTTTGCTAGCTCAATTGACCTTAATATGGCAACTTTACTATTCATTCTACACAATAAAGCGGAAATCTGAAGATCACATGACTAATTGAATATATCTTCTTGCTGTAGCTGTGCCTCAGACATTTCCTGCCAGCCAGCTCCCATACAACTAAATTCGATTCCTGTTAAATTTTATCGACAATGTCCATGGAATTTAAAGAAGATTTCAAGGTAAGATCTTCTGAATATAGAAAACAAATTAAATTTACAAAATATTCACAGACATAAAGTGCTTACATAAATAGGTCATGACCAAAACTAAAATTTAATGAATACATAAATTGAAGATCTGTTGACACCTGCCTTAGAAAAATTGAGTTTACTTTCGATTGGTTCATTTAGCTTTATATATTAATTATTTCTATTATCTACCTTTTAAACCAATCTTTGTCTCCCGTTCAATTATTAAATGTTTTCGTTCTAATGTACATGTCACCAACAGTTGAAATATACCTTCTTAAAATTTTTAAGTTGAAATTTTCTGGATTACGTTCTAATTAAACATGTTTAATAAATACATAAATTTATTTTGAAACATATGTGGTGAGAGTTTCTCAATTATATTTATTTTAGAATCCAGCTGGATATTTTTTTTTAAATGGAAGAAAGACTAGTACTTAGTAACAGGGTAATTTAAACATACTCTCATGAGACCTGTCGTTAGTAACATAGTACAGACTGTATTTAGACCTGTTAGTAACAGGGTAATTAAACATACTCTCATGAGACCTGTCGTTAGTAACATAGTACAGACTTTATTTAGACCAGTTACTGGCAGGGTAAATACAAACAGACTTTAATCAGACCTGTTAGTGACAGGGTAAATACAAACAGACTTTATTTAGACCTGCTAGTGTCACGATATCTGTAAATTAGTAATGTCCCCTCTCACTTTTCAACTTCTCTGTCTGTTTGTCAACCTCCAGGAAATAAGTTTCTTTTACATGCTTGATCTTAGTAAATATTTAGTTTCAACTTTTCTTTCTATGACTTGTCTAATTCCATTTTTTTTCCTTTGTCAACATTTTCAACAGGTTTGATTTACAAGAAGTTTTTCTGTTGACTTACAAGATGTTTTCTGTCAATTTTCTTTTCCCCCACCCCTTCCTTGTTTTCATTTCCTTTTTAATATTTTTATTGCACTTACACTTAAAACAAAACTTAGTACTGATAAAAGTAAACAAAGGAAAACACAGGAAACAAATACAGTCAATTTAAGTAAGAGTTATACTACATCAGAAACTGAGATTACAAAAATTGGTAAAGGGGGGGGGGGGTAACCAAGCGGCTGGGGTGCGGTCCATCCTGGCCATTCTGACCACTGTGATACTTCAGGCCCGGGGGATGTAGGGGCAGATTTCTGAGACCGCGCCTGTCGCTAATTACGCTAGCTAGTGTTATACTCGATTGGTTTTAATTGTTAATACAGATACTGGCTAAACTTTGCAGGTTTACATTTTTCTTTCCCTTAGAATGATCGTTCAGAAACTTTGCTGGAGTTAAATGCCCCTCTTTTACAGAAGGGAAAAATATCAGACCAAGAAGAAGGACAGACAACAGTAAGTACAATTACAACATCAGACCAAGAAGAAGGACAGACAACAGTAAGTACAGTGCAAACATCAGACCATGAAGAAGGACAGACAACAGTAAGTACAGTGAAAACATCAGACCAAGAAGAAGGACAGACAACAGTAAGTACAGTGAAAACATCAGACCAAGAAGAAGGACAGACAACAGTAAGTACAGTGAAAACATCAGACCAAGAAGAAGGACAGACAACAGTAAGTACAGTGAAAACATCAGACCAAGAAGAAGGACAGACAACAGTAAGTACAGTGAAAACATCAGACCAAGAAGAAGGACAGACAACAGTAAGTACAGTGAAAACATCAGACCAAGAAGAAGGACAGACAACAGTAAGTACAGTGCAAACATCAGACCAAGAAGAAGGACAGACAACAGTAAGTACAGTGAAAACATCAGACCAAGAAGAAGGACAGACAACAGTAAGTACAGTGAAAACATCAGACCAAGAAGAAGGACAAACAACAATAAGTAAAAGGGTGAGTACACTTTATCTACTCTTTACAGCGCGCTAAGCCGAAGTCTTTAAACAAATAGGAAAGTTTGTAACGTCTATGATCTGTCATATGTTCAGATTACTGTAAACAATAAAAAAATAAAAAATAAAATGTAATTATTATAGTAGCGTAAAACTTGAGCTCTGTAGAAATATTTGAAATGCGGGTAGAAAAAAAAATGAAATTCAAAGTATTTCAAATACAATGATGCTTCGTATGTCTCACTTGGTGCCTCCATGGTCGATGCACTCTAGTGTAGAGCGAATACGTCTTTCGCTCTTTAGTTTCTCTACAAGTCTTTCTCCCTTTAGTTTCTCTACAAGTCTTTCTCTCTTTAGTTTCTCTATAAGTCTTTCTCTCTTTAGTTTCTCTTCAAGTCTCTCCCCAAGTCTCCCAATCACCATTATCGATCACCAACTCTGAAAGATTTGTTTTATATTAGGTGAATGACTCGTTGACTTTGCTGGAATCGCAGACTTTGCTTCCACACAATGATGAGACTAGAGATCTTGATGAAGAACGCAGAAGAGCATATATTAATAGAACTGTAAGTACTCTTGTGTTGGCTCTCATTCACGGCGCCCCAGTGGTCTAAGTCAGTGGTCCCCAAACTTTTACTCGCCATTGACTGTTCAGCTTTTGATATTTTCACTGGGCCAAATAGAAAAGGGGGTTGGGGGGGGGGAAGAGGTGTCGATTGTTTCTCGTCCATGGAAAGTCGCACAATAAAAGTCGCACAATGAAAGTCGCACAATGATAAGAAAAACAAAAAATGTACGTAATTAAAATTTTCTTTGGCGGCCCAGTAGCATTTGTTCTTCGGACCGGTACCGGTCTGCGGCGCGGGGGTTGGGGGACCACTGTTCTAAATAATAGAGAAATATACTTTCTGATTCTATTATTTTCAGTCTTCAATGAAGCGTGACATTTTTTAATGAGATGAAAGGAATTGTAAACAACTTTTTACCTATGCCGTGACCTGAGTGATACACAATTAAAAAAACAATATAAATTTTTATAAGAAATTAATGTTTGTATTTGTGTTTGTAATTTTTAATGAGTAAATACATAAAAAATTAGCAGTACGTTTCTTTTTTTCAAAATAAAACTTCCAATGTTCCAGGCTGTAAATCGCGCCTTTGATGACTATTTGGTGAGGGGTTCCAGGAAAGGGGTGCGTACACAGCCTAAAATGTATTCAAGCAGATCCAGGGAGTCTACACACCAGCATTCGTATACTCCGAGAACCGAAGTGAGTGTATACTTCTTACAAATTTTCAATAATAAATTTCTTTTTTATTGTCAAAATGAAACGTTCTTTTGGCTTTAGAAACAAAAGCAAAAAAATTCTGCGTCGGTAAAAGGTTATTTTTAGTGAAGCATTGTCGGCCTAAAGGTAGTGTTGAAATACTGCACCCACTTGGAATTATTGATAACATTCAATATAACCATTTCTTTTTTTAATCATCTTTTTAGAATATATAATCCTTCAGCATGTCATCTTAATAATGATAGAATATATTATCCTTAACCCAGGAGCCATATTAATATAATCACAGTTTTTCCAGGAGCCATATTAATATAATCACAGTTAATGAAAACACAACACAATTGTTTTTATGGAACTGTGTGATTCAAGTTCCATCGGAGGTTTTTTTTTTAAAGTGCTCTGCGCATGTGAATATAAATAAAAGATTCAAGCGAAACTGCTAGGGGGGGGGGAGATAAAGGACTGTCAATCATGCAGTGAAAAAAATGAAAATAAAAGTAGTTTAAATATAACGATGAGCCATCTGTCTCCCTTGGCGCCTCCACGGTCACTGCACTCTCGGTTGTGGTGAGTATGAAAGAAACAGACCCATAGAGGTTTATAAGATGTAAGAGATAAAGAATCTCATCCTTACAGGGGCTTCATAGAATTTGGCTTTGTTTCTATCATGTCGGCGTTTAGTAATAATGGTAGCTGTATAGATCAGAACTGGCCTGGTATGGAGAGTCATATTCCGGTGTTGATTAGAACTGGCCTGGTATAGAGAGTCATATTCCGGTGTTGATTAGAACTGGCCTGGTATAGAGAGTCACAGTCTTGCTATTATTCTACATCAAATTACTTTTTCTGCTTTAGAAGGCCAATTATTCTGACGCCTTTTAAAACTTTTTTTGGGGGGAGGGGGGATCAAGGGTGTGTGTTTGGTAAGGTGGCTCCAATAGTCATTCTTTTTGGGGGCCCAACGTAACTTTACGTAACGGTATCTTTGGGAGCCATTTGTGAAGGTAAATTAGGGGGCCCCAGGCTATGGTACATTTGGTGGCCTTTGTAAAAAAAAAAAAGATGCCAAGGCCAAATTAAATTCCCAATGTGGGCCCTCTGAGTAGTAAAGGGCCCCAGTGAGTAACCTTGTTGGCCTATTTATAGGGACGCCTCTTGAAATAGTTTAGTCTAGTGACTTTTTCTAATCGATATATATAGCACTGTGATCAAAGATGGCGGCATTTTGTTTACGTTATGTACTGTAGTTAGTTCAAATTATATACTGTGTAGTTAGTTCAAATTATGTACTGTAGTTAGGTCAAATTATATACTGTAGTTAGGTCAAATTATATACTGTAGTTAGTTCAAATTATGTACTGTAGTTAGGTCAAATTATGTACTGTAGCTAGTTTAAGTAATGTACTGTAGTTAGTTCTAGCTATGTACTATAGTTAGTTCAAATTATGTACTGTAGTTAATCCAAGTTATGTACTGTAGTTATTCAGTCAAAGCCTTTAGAGATAGATATATGTTTTTAAATAAAAAATAAAAGAAATGTATGAACTCAACAAATATTAATTAATTTATAGATACATATTCTTAATGATTTAGGGGGAAAAACTCCTTGCACAAATATTTCCAACCAACCCAACTCAGATAATTACAAGTCAGCACCAGATTTATCCAAATGGAGTGATCGGTTTTCAACATCCTACTGTCGTGTACATTGTTCAAGATTCAAACGTATCCACTAATCGATCACCAATCAATCAGGTTAATGACCATTAAATCAATAAATCAAATAAACTGTATAATCTAGCTTTAATATAATTGATCTTGTTACGAGTGGTATAATTATAAGCGACAATTCTATAAATCATCTTTTTCTCAGTGTTTTAGCTAGAATAGTCCACTGTCTTGCTAAAATTGGTCTGTCTGTAATAAATTTTAGTCTACGTGGTTTAGCAATAGGTGGACCAGCTTTTGGTACGTCCACTTCTTGTCTTTAAAAGTGTCTCCAACTATTTTATATTTTTTGTAGGCGTAGTTAGTTATTACATGCTTGACATTTGCTGTTATTTAACCCAATCGATTTTATTTTTTCTGGAAAAAAAATAATTCTACGTCGTATTTTGATTTTACCAGAATGGCGCTGGAATGCGCAGAGAAGTCCAGGGTGCAAACCAGGGTACGAAATGTTTTGCAGGTTCTTTTGTTTTCAGCATTTTTGTTTGTTGCTGCTGCTGTGTACCGTTTGGACTGGCCAGTCTCATATTGACCTGTCAAGTAAGTCTACATATCGCTGTATGTTACCACGCACACAGGGGCGTCGTTTCGGATACGTCTTGGGGTGGGGCATGGGCGTATTCATGGGGGGGGGGCAAGGGGGCATTTGCTCTTCCCCCTACATTTTGAAAAAAATGTCATATAAGAGCGGGGCATTTGCTCCCCCCCCCCTTACATTTTAAAAAAATGTCATAAAGTTGTTATACCCCCCCCCTCCTGGAAAATTTTTGCCCCCCCCCCCTGGAAAAATTCCTAGCGACGCCCATGGGGTGGTGGAGGGGGGACAAGGCGCATATTTGGCGGACCCCCCACCATTTAAATGTATGGCTTAAAATGTTTTTTTTCCGCTCGCACTTTTATTGCTGGCATGTAAAACGTCATTTTTACTTACCGGGCAGTTTGATATTTTGACTTTCTTCGGTTTTCGGTAAAAAAAAACATCTTCTCACACAAAACAACCTTTATTCTTGTTTGTCTTTAGTATCTCAGTGGTTAGTTATTTTGACACTTGTACTGCCTTTTGTTCCCCTGATCTCCCCCCCCCCCCCGCACCCACTTCCACATAAGATGCCCCTGCGTACATATATGTCAGTGATGTATTGTGTGTATGAAACATACATGTCAGTGATGTATTGTGTGTATGAAACATACATGTCAGTGATGTATTGTGTGTATGAAACATATATGTCAGTGATGTATTGTGTATACAAAACAAGTCTACATACCCATATACTTTTTGATGTTCTTTCTTTCAGGCCCAGTGCCTGGCTGATAAGGGCCGACACCAGGAGGCACAGAAGAAAGCTACAAGAGCCAAACATGTTGGCATCTCTGGGCTTATTTGTGGACTAGGTTTAATTATTATGGGATTGTTACGGTTATTTCTATATAATCCTTAAGTGTTGATGGATTTTCACACTCACAGTCATATACGCAGATAAGTCAAGACGTATTAATTTAAAGTATAAAATAATTAAACTTTATTCAAAACTACTCGTGACTGCACGACTCTAAACTCTAATACATTAACTTAAAACAAACTGCCTCGATCGACTGCTCACCCCCGAAACTGGTGGGAAGGGAATAGGGTGGGGGGGGGGGCGTTTCCGACATCAAGGCCTGGCTCAGGGGTTTTCTCTGAGTCCGTTACGGCTTTGATCTGGGTCAGTGGCCAAAGGTGCGAAGTCACACCTTCGTCTTTCTCTCTTTTAGCTTCCGAGCGCCTGTTGGTTTTGGTCGCGCTCCGCTGACCACAGATCTAACGGGGGTGGGGGATGAGTGGAACATGATATGGCGGGTGGGGGGAGGGGCTGTGATGTGAGGGGGGAGAGGATGCGATCGTAAAAGTTAGTAATTGTCAACACAACTAGAAACTCACATAATAAGACAATAAAGCAATTTTTAAATACAGTCTTCAGATCACGTTCTATTTTGACGTCCTAAATTGTATGAGCCAACATATACCTGAACACATACGTGTGAGCCAACATATAAATCAACACATACGTGTGAGCCAACATATAAATCATCCCATACGTATGAGCCAGCATATACATCAACACATACGTGTGATCCAACATATACATCAACACATACGTGTGAGCCAGCATATACATCAACACATACGTGTGAGCCAGCATATAAATCATCCCATACGTATGAGACAACATATAAATATACACATACGTGTGAGCCAACATATAAATCAACACATACGTGTGAGCCAACATATAAATCAACACATACGTGTGAGCCAACATATACATCAACACATACGTGTGAGCCAACATATACATCAACACATACGTGTGAGCCAACATATACATCAACACACACGTGTGAGCCAACATATACATCAACACACACGTGTGAGCCAACATATACATCAACACATACGTGTGAGCCAACATATAAATCAACACATACGTGTGAGCCAACATATACATCAACACATACGTGTGAGCCAACATATACATCAACACATACTGTGAGCCAACATATAAATCAACACATACGTGTGAACCAACATATAAATCAACACATACGTGTGAGCCAACATATAAATCAACACATACGTGTGAGCCAACATATAAATCAACACATACGTGTGAGCCAACATATACATCAACACATACGTGTGAGCCAACATATACATCAATACATACGTGTGAGCCAACATATACATCAACACACACGTGTGAGCCAACATATAAATCAACACACACGTGTGAGCCAACATATAAATCAACACATACGTGTGAGCCAACATATACATCAACACATACGTGTGAGCCAACATATACATCAACACATACTGTGAGCCAACATATAAATCAACACATACGTGTGAGCCAACATATAAATCAACACATACGTGTGAGCCAACATATAAATCAACACATACGTGTGAGCCAACATATACATCAACACATACGTGTGAGCCAACATATACATCAACACATACGTGTGAGCCAGCATATACATCAACACACACGTGTGAGCCAACATATACATCAACACATACGTGTGAGCCAACATATAAATCAACAAATACGTGTGAGCCAACATATACATCAACACATACGTGTGAGCCAACATATACATCAACACATACTGTGAGCCAACATATAAATCCAACACCACGTGTGAGCCAACATATAAATCAACACATACGTGTGAGCCAACATATAAATCAACACATACGTGTGAGCCAACATATACATCAACACCTTACGTGTGCCAGCCAACATATACATCAACACATACGTGTGAGCCAACATATACATCAACACACACGTGTGAGCCAACATATAAATCAACACACACGTGTGAGCCAACATATAAATCAACACATACGTGTGAGCCAACATATAAATCAACACATACGTGTGAGCCAACATATACATCAACACATACGTGTGAGCCAACATAAACATCAACACATACGTGTGAGCCAACATATAAATCAACACATACGTGTGAGCCAACATATAAATCAACACATACATGTGAGCCAACATATACATCAACACATACGTGTGAGCCAACATATACATCAATACATACGTGTGAGCCAACATATAAATCAACACATACGTGTGAGCCAACATATACATCAACACGTACGTGTGAGCCAACATATAAATCAACACATACGTGTGAGCCAACATATACATCAACACGTACGCCAACAGATAAGCCTACAAACATCCCAACCAGCAAGCTCCAATTGAGGCCGCCACATAGACCAGCATGTAAAGCAAAATATAAACCAACATACCACATGAGAACAAATGATGCAATGTATGAACTAATATTAACTGTTGGACCAGATATTTTCCTTTCTATTGGTACATCCATATGTACATGTATTAGTGAACCATGTACATGACGTATACTTAGTAAATTGTATGAATGTAGTATAAACAATGAACATGACGTATACTTAGTAAATTGTATGAATGTAGTATAAACAATGAACATGACGTATACTTAGTAAATTGTATGAATGTAGTATTGAACAATGTATATGATCTAAATTTAATAAACCGATTACAACAAACTAAATTGAAAACTCGACTGTTTGAATGTATTTAACGACATTTTTTTTGTAACATTGTATTTTAAAAAAAAAATATTTGCAGCATTTCATACAGAAGACTTGTTTATGTTTATTTGTGACACATTTGTAAACTTTAAATTAATTATAGACACCAATTATATCGTTAATGTAGCAAAATAAAGTATAAAAAAATAATTCAAAAGCTATCAGAATTTGTTAAGAATAAACAATACCTTAGCTCCCCCCCCCCACCAATTATTCAGGCTGTTTGTACCTGTATATAGGCTAGACTACAGTTACATGCCCATCTGAGCTATATAAAAATAACCTGTGTGTCGCTGGGCGTGTTGACCTGACACCACCCCCACTGACCTACATATCAGTTGTTGTGACCGTTTGCCCTTGTCTTTCTACTCAAGCGGCGCATTCTGTTTTTGTCATCCTCAGCTGAGAGTAGAGGTTCAAAACTCTTCTGTTACAGATGTATGAAACGAATATGGCTCACTCATTGATGTCTCGTTCAAACTATTGTCATAAACCTGTAAATGAAACAAACGTATAGCAGCAAACAAATAATAATGATATAAATATAATATTCAAGACAGATATAAAGTACAAACATGTGTTTATCTATCTATCTATCTATCTATCTATCTATCTATCTATCTATCTATCTATCTATCTATCTATCTATCGATCGATCTTATCTGTCTGTATGTCTGTCATTCTGCCCGCCCACCCAGACGGAGATTTACTGAATTCGCCAGATAGTACCCCTCACTGCTGACACCAACGACAACAACTTGAAACTATACAAGTAGTGGCTATGGAGCAAACTCAGGAAAATACTCCACAACAATTGGTGTAAAGGGACACATTATTTTACATTTAGTAGATATTTATTTTCATCAATACTTTTGAGTCTTTTTGAAATTACGTTTTCTGCTTTAGCAGGATTTTCGACAAGTAGATTAAAATTGTTATATTATATACATTTCAACGTCGGATTAAGAGTTTTTTTTCACGAGGGCTGTGAAACTGTTGGAATAATATATGTTGAATGTTGCTTTGTGTTTATCACTATGAAGGTATGTACCTACACAGTGTCATCTCGCTATTTTCCACGACTGATCGCAGGATCAACAGAACCAGAACCCTTGATGTCATCCTTGATTAGGTTGATTGTAGACTGAAAGAAGACGGCAGATCTGGTTGTTCATGTGAACATCTACTTACTAATTGAATAAATATATTGATTATTTATGGTTATAAACTTGATTTTTTTTACCGGCGAGTCCACTATCAGAGATAATGTTTGTTAGTAAGTACTTATGTACTTACCTGTTTACTTATGTACTTACTATGTTCTTACGTACTTACCTATCTACTTAAGTACTTACCTGTTTACTTATATACTTACCTGTTTACTTACGTACTTACCTGTTTACTTACATACTTACCTGTTCTTTTATATACTTACCTGTATACTTAAGTACTTACCTGTTCACTTACGTGCTTACCTGTTTACTTATGTACTTACCTGTTTACTTTAATGGAGTATAACCCTAACCGCTATAGCGTCCAAAAAAGACCCTGCCGCCAGATCCAATCGAACGCCTGTTTAAAGTCTAGGAAAACTAGTGCTGTCGAATCCAGCTCTCTTAAAACCATCGGCTATTCTTGGACTAATCCATAGCACTCTTTCAACACCTAAAGTATTCTTGCTTTCGGGTAATGAGCCCTTTCTCATCAATAATCTTTTTATCATGCCTTCTGCTATCTTCCCAGCCTTGCATAGTGAGGAAATCGGCCAAATAGCTTTCCGCCTTCTTTTTGTCTCTGTCCTTCTTAAGTGCCGGCACAATTCTCCATCTTTGATGTTGGACTTCATATACCAACATTTGGATTTGATAAACAAGAAAACTTCTTTTTTCTGTTTGCCTCGAGGTTGCAATAATTTCATCGCTAATCCTGATGCAACCTGGGGCCTTCCTCATACCACACCTGACTGCTTGTGCCTTTTTGCTGACAGAGAATGGGACTCTGAGCAGTATTTATGATTTACTTAACTAAACAGCCTTTTCTTTGACTCGTCACTCTTCATTTTCAGTGCGCTTAAATAGTGTACTTTTCTTGCTCGACTAGCTATCTAACCACTGCAAAGGGCTGGTTATTCATTTCAGCCTTTGCTATCACTAGCTGTCTGGTCTGAGTAAGTTTGCATCAGGGCGGAAGTTTTAACTGTCCTAGCGTTGATCAAATTTTGAAGGAGTATTAACGTGCATAAAATCTAACTTCTCACAAGTCTCAGACAGCTAGTGATAGCAAAAAGGCCCATGCTAGTCGAGCAAAAAAATACACTATTTAAGGCACTGAATGAAAATTGACGAGTCAAAAGGCTGTTTAGTTAAATGGAAATGTAACGTATTCTCTATCAGCAAAAATTTCTTGATCAGGTGAATGTGAGGAAATTTGGGCATAGCAGGTGTGATGAAATTGTGCAAACAAACGAAAAAGAAGTTTCTCTTATTTAACAAATGTTGGTATATGAAAGTCCAACATCAAGATGTTATTCTGCCGTACCAAGGGGCAGAAGATGAAGAAAAGAAGAGCTGAAAAGCTATCATTACATCCACTTCATGTGTTGGGAAGATAACAGAAGGCATGATAAAAGATTATTGATGAGAAAGGGCTTCATTACGAAAGCAAGAATACTTAGGTGTTGAAGAGTGCTGTAGTTGGGCAAGAATAGCCGACGGCTGATGCAGCGCAGACATTCTAGACTGGCGGAAGCGTTCCGATAGTCTGGCGGCTTGAGATTCTTTTTTTTGACGTATAGCAAATTATACTCTATTTACAGAACATTTGCCAATCGTTTGTCTCGGTACGCTTAAGAACAATGTGTCGTGAGTAGACCCCTCGGCAGAAGTCCCACAGGAATTTAGCGAGTTGTACTGTTCCTAGCCCATATAAATGGACTGATTTGCAATTACTGGGATCTGACGATAGCGCCCCATCTGAATACCGGGAAATGTCTCAGTCCATGAGAGGATGAAACTACTGTCGGCTGAGATGAAGTTAAATGCTCGAAGAACGTCAATGCACGGCAGACGTCTATCATAGGAGCAGCTGAAGCTGGAAGTTGATAACCTTGTAACAAATACTGGGTCCTGCGAGTGAAGTTAACTGTCTCAATCCACGAGGAGTTGGCAAGCTTTTCAATAAATAAATATAATCAAGAAAGTGCGCGCACGTCATGTGGATGTCGGACACTGCATTGGTCAATTGATTTACCTGAATAGCGTCGACACTTGCATAAGCACAAGACCTCCGCCACGCAGTGAGAGCTGATGCGGCATCGTGGAGTGAATATATAAAGGAACGTGCTATGTCCTGAGACGAAGAGTAACGGTCAATGCAGACTGGATAGTAACACGAAGACAAATACCAGACATGGAAACGCAGATGAGTGCAAGAACAATTGAGGAAGTTGGTCGCGGTAATGCAGCGAGTTTGTTATCGACCTCGCAGTAACACGTAAACTCGTTCAACTGGGTGTGTACGCACAGAGAACTTTGTTTTCGCCTGTACTATTATAACCTTCACGTGTCATATTTAGCAGACTGTGAATAAATCTTGTACAAACGAACAAGTGTCTTTGAGTGCCTACCTAAAGAGATAGACGTTTGTAACCTGTAATGTTTTTGATGTTACGCTTTCGAATGCTGTCCACTTTATGCTGGTACGATTTAGCAACAGAGGATTTGTCGACTATTCTCTTGTCATTATTTGGATTATCTATCCTTTACACTTCCGTGTTAAGTGAAGAATTGGGCATTTTTAACTTTATGAAGCTGAATTTTTTGTTTTTGTTTAGGTGGTA
Organism: Bulinus truncatus; assembly: GCA_021962125.1. Classification (NCBI taxonomy): domain Eukaryota; kingdom Metazoa; phylum Mollusca; class Gastropoda; family Planorbidae; genus Bulinus; species Bulinus truncatus. Next base: position 298,644 of record JAGDYQ010000229.1, on the reverse strand, counting down.
AAAAGATGGACATTACTCACTCTGAAACAATACGCGCCTTCCAAGTGTGTCAATGGTTAGAAACAAGAAGTCACTGCGCTACGAGCGTGTGACACTGTACTGCTTTAAAGTCTGTCCCAGATGGAAATTAAAGAGAATATAATTGGTGCCATCGAACAATTATTCAACCCACTCCGATTGGCTAATTCGCAAACAATTTTTTGCATACGAAATTTTTTGAAATATAGAGGTAGGAGTGGGTTGATATAATTTAGGCGAAATTGGATAGAAGAGGAAAATACAGAAGATAAATTATGAAAGAAAAGGACGAATTGAAATTTTGAATTTAAAGCGTTATATTGTGCGAAGTCGGGACAAGGAAGAGATAATACAAAATATAAGATAAATACAACAAGAAAGGCAGAAAATACAGGCATAGCGGGGAAAAAATACAAAAGAAAACAAAATAGGACAATAGATTTAGTTCTGAAGCACTTTGAAGATCTATTGTTTACCAAACTCTATTAAAAATGCAGCCCTAACTAACGATCTTTCCTTTTGCAGAAATTTTGGATTATTCATAATATTAATCATAAATATCATTGTAGATAAATATAAAAGCAATAACTATATTAAATTTTAGATTATGTTCACAAAATGAGAGAAGCTAAGCAGTGATAACATCTTTGGATTCTAATTTATTCAAATGTTTATCTCAGTTTAATATCGCTAAAACAACACTAAAGTTCCGGTATTTATAAAAAAAAATGTACACGAAAAAATTATTTAACGAATTTAAATGTGGGATGTCACTTAAAATGTACGCATTTGTATCATAAAATATTTTATTGCATTCCATTTCGTGTCTGTTTTTAAAAAATAAAGTTATTTTAATCAGCAATAATGTTAGCATTTCGCTCCGGCTGATAAATGTGTGGTAATTTATTGTACTAATATGGACAAAACATTTGAAAACTAAAAATTTTCTTACAAAAATAAATTCGATCAAATGAATTTTCCCCTTATTTTCAGTTTTTTTACACTTTTTCTGTCCGCATTTTATACCGGCTCATTTGTTTTTTTTTTTTTTTTTGATTCGGTTAGCCACCAGAGATAAATAGGCATCGATCTGAAGAGCTTATTTCAATCGGTAAGAATTTGCTTTCCGGAATAGGTATTAGATACGTAAATCCAGCAGAACAGAGAATCGCAAGAAAAACACTTCAATTCAGTTTTTATAATAATATTACATGTCAAATGTATTCTTTATTCCGTTATCTATAGAAAAAGTAATGGGGCAGTACCAAATCAGTCAATAAATAGCAAGTCTTGGATTCTCATAAAATAAAAATAGTTAATAACTAATATAATACATTAAGTAGTCTATATACCGCTATGTGACAAAAAATGTCCATATTCTGTCATCACGAGGCAGATTCTTTTGAATTGATAAAATTAAATCATTCCGAAGCAGCAGCGTATTCTGCCATGCTTAAATGTTAGGTTCTTTTTATAAAATAAACTGATCTTTAAAAAAACTAAATTTTGATAAAGAATCTGAATATCATTTCTGAAAAATAGTTCTAAATATTTTAAAATTAAAAGTTCCAAATAATGATAATACACTTCTATTCAAGTGGTGAACTGTAAGTCTCGACAAGCTAAATTTTCTATTATTTTTTTGTTTGATATCTTTGGTTAGGCCTGCATCTATATCAGTGAAATACAATGAACTATAGATCTAATTAAGGATTCAAGTATTATTCTAAAATAAAATAGTCGTTTTTAATCTCATTAAGAAAGTAGTGGAAGATTATCCATCTCATGGCAGAAAATCAAGTACTAAAAGCTTATTACAACCTAGAGCGAGAACGGGGTGTAAATCAAGCATAGGTATTTTTAGTTTAGACTCTTTTGTCAATTTCTTTCAGTTATCCTCTTTAAGACACTTGCATTTTAAATACACCCTGTATGTAATTCAAGAAATAAAATACAGCAATTATTGAAAAGTTGCAGAAATTAGCCAACATGCCTTCGCTATGCAAGCAAGTTATAAATGATATAAGCAATGAACAAAATAAAAACGCAGAAATGCAAACCACACGTATGTGTTTGTTTGCAAAACTGGTACTATAACTTCACATTTAATCATTAAAACGAAGCCTAACATGTAAAGATGCAAAAAAACTCAATTTCACAAAAGCCGGCGAAAACCATTTTTCAATTTTATAAAAAAGTAATGAAATAACGGATATTTAAAACGTCTAACGACAATAAATTTATGTCGTATTTAACGTGTATGAAAGAATAAAAGTATCTTATTATGTCAACCAGGGTTTTACGTAGAATATATATAAAGAAAAAAATATCGGTCAGGCCTATGATTTGGGGGCCTGCATTTGTGACATGAGATATTGTACTTGAAATATTTAATGTAAAAAATATTTAGGGCCCCGTGGGAAGACTTTTCTAATTCCCCTATATATTAATTGGAATTCTATGCCATATTCATTAAATAGCATTATGACTAAACATGTTTTGTATGTCCTTAAACTGTTCAACTTTATTTGGCAGTCACTAATAAGTTAGCTTTCAGTGTTTCGTATATATTATATTGTAAATATATGGCTATTTAGAACACGGGTTTGTAACTTTGGTTTGCACTTCACACCAGTTCTAAAGTCAGTCGTTGTGATCTTAGACCTCCGTATAGCGATTATTTATTATAGTTTTTACATATAATAGTTTTACTTTCATGGTACGAATACAAAATCCGGCACGTTCAGTCGAAAATCGGTCTATCAGGCGACAATAATAAAATTGGTGGAGTTAAACTACAAATACGAAAATAACAAATTTATTTTTTACATTTCATACGTATGTACTGAACTGTAAAACTTATTTCACGCGATTTTAAAGTCACGGGAGAAATAATCTTTTGATTTTCTTGGCTTTTGGCTTATGGTATTTCTAATGATATGGAAATCAATGAGCTTGGCGCTAACTAGCCTCGGCAAAAGAGACTACGCCTGCAGCTTCTGCCGCTTTTCTTTTGTTTCGGCATCTGAGTCGCTTTCTTCAAGATTTTGAGTAGGCTGAGTGTTTACAATGTTGATAATGTCCTCATCGGTACATTCTCGTCGATTAGAAGCCACTTCCAGATGATCCCAAGTATAAGCTCTGGAAAAACCAAAATTTTACAATTTTCGATGCCGGACTATCGAGCATTCCAGACGATGGACTTCTACTTGTATTCACTCTGTCTCTCTCTCATCCTTTAAATTATCTATACATGTGACACTAAATTGATTCAAAAAAATTTTTGCAATTGGATATTGCATTGTTGCTAATTTTTCCTTTATAGTCACAGACTTTCATTCCAAATTTTATTGAAGTGAATAAATTTATAGTATCTTCTTTAATGACATAATTCTTATAATATAAACATTAAATTAATCATTGTCTAAAATCAACATTAAACATTAATTACAGCGAGGTAAACAATGTTGAAATGTTAAATAACATAAAATACAATGATGCTTTTCTTGTTTATTCATGTATACAGTGTATTATAAGCATACACAATATATACTTAATGATCGTCAGTTGCTTGCTTCGTAAAAAAACTTCAGTGTACTTTCTTCAGCTTTGTACGCTCTATTTTCTGTGATCTTCTTGAAGCAATCTCTCGCATTTCAAATTCCGATTTTGTGATTGACTTATTAAATGATGACATCAATGCAACTGACTTTAAAGAAATCAACAATACCATTAGCAGCAAATGACGACAATCCCAAGAATAATAATTAAACTTCGAGCTATTATCAATACCGACTTAAAACCTTTTTTATTAGTGCAAAATGATACAGTTAGGTCACAATTCTTCAATTTAACACTCGATTCTCAGTCGCCGGTCTTCAGCATCGCTTCAAGCAGACCAAACTGAAAAAAATCTCTGGATTTACTAAACCAAAAATAGTTTTCAAATTTCGGCCTGCACACATCCGCACGCCGTTTACGCCGAGACAAGAATCGTGGATTCATGGTATAACAACAGAGCATCACGGCTCACAGGACATGAATTTAATTTGCCGTAAACAGTGTTACCACAAGCATTATTGCAAAATGTTACACTAAATGACTTCAAACAATTTTTAAGCGTAGATCTTGAAGCATTTCTGCTTTGCAATCAGCGAACCATGGCGAATTGCTAAGCGCGAAAATGGTACGGTATTTGGCGCCAAATAACAGCAATCGGAATTTTTGATCCCTGAAGCGTCGTGGCCAACGAGGCACTTGATATGCTTGCAGAGGTGACAACACTGTGTTTGTGTTCCACAATAAACGGATCATCTGTCTCCGAATCATAACCCGGACTATTCAACTGCTGATCAACTTTAGTCAAAATCGTTTGTGAACAGTGAAAATGTTAGGAAGCTGTTTGTGGGCTATAGAAGAAGAAGCAACTCCATGACCAGTTCCTGCACGAATAATCGACAGACAAATGTAACAGCAGCTTCCTCTGCAAACCTTAATAACACCAGTGTTGGCAGATGTTGTGTCAAGCCTAGGTAATGAGCATCATTACATCACAAAGTGTAGCAGCTGTATTGTTGCATTGGCTGTGCCTTACCAACACGGTTGGCTTTAGCTAGGCCTAAAATCTTCCTTCTTCTAGTTAAAGCTACAGCTAATCTGTCTACAATATAGATAATTTGTAGTTTCTCCATTATCTTTTCCGTCCCAGTGAATGACAAATGGGCATTTAAAAAAACAAATTACGATTTCAAATTTCTTGTGCATCAAACCCTCTATTTAGAAGCTACTTGTAGTAGATCTCAATTTCAAAATCAACGTCATCTTTACCTTCATCCTCACTCGCTGTTGATAAGTAATAACAACTGGCCTTCAGATATCTTCTTGCTTTTGTGCCCTTGAACTCTTTTCTTTATGAAAATCGTTAACAATACCTTAATGCTCGAATTGTCTTCTTCAGTACCTTTATTGATTTTAGAAAATCATCTTCTGTATGACAAAGGTCAATAGATTTAACTAGGCACACACGAATCCGTTTGACAATCAACAAAACTTCAGTTACTACATCTTGTCAATACAAGTATGAAATCACCACTTGATGTGGATATATAATAATTTGTAGTTAATCCAAAAACTTCTTTATTATCAGCAAACTTTGAATAACAAAATTAGATATAATCTAATATTCAAATATCACAGTACTGAATTTTACAATGAACTAAGAAGTGCACTATAGCACAAAAAACGAAGCAACGCACATTATCTCATATGAAATAAAACTTCGGATCGCTTGAGCGACCTCTAAAAGTGGTCATTTTTTCAAAGAGATTTAGTTTTCTTGATTTAAACAAAAGAAAAAATGAACCACAATGCAAATCGGAAAATTATTTTTTACCATGCAATGATAAACACGATGGGACATGCACGAACACTTCTGCACATCTAATCTATGGACCAACAATGAGTGCCCGTTTCAAACAGTCCTCACTGTTGAACTCTAAATCTACTCCTCCAACCCTCCCTTCATACAATTATCTCACCTCCCTAACGCCACCCCTTCTGGATACTTGAATAGATTACACTAGTCATTACAGCGGCTGTACCAGTACATTACAGCGATTTTTAGAGGGATTGTGTGGTGAAGTAGATTAACGAATATTTGTCAACTATGGCAAATAAGGCGCTCCTGTTATCACAATAATGAGCTTCCGTATTCCTATTTCCATTTCAATGGGATGCCCATTCAAGTACGTATACTTCAAGAAAGTCAAATTAAATATACAAAATCCTCGTTCAAAAAAACTGTAGAATTAGTATAAATCAAACGAGTTTAGCCACGCATCTCCAATTTACAACAGACTGTGACAATATGCAAGTCCGGAACGGCGGCTTCAAACGGAGAGTCACAGTTTTACATATTTCTCTATAATTGGAGGCATATTTCAGGCATTTTTGCTAATTGTTAAGTTCTGGGCTAAAACAGACTTTAAAAACGAAAAACGGTTGTCAAATACTTCGAATAGTCGAAAAACCGTTTTCGCGCGGTTTAAAACAAACTAGTTGAATTTTGATTTCTCTCAAAAAATAGTAACAAATTAGTAGAATACCAGAATCGATTCGGTTCCTCGCTCAGATTTCGGCAGTTTTCTTCGTCAGTTCGATTCGGTTCGGTAAATGTCAGTTTAAGCCGGATTTCTTTTGTTGTTTGAAATTGTAAGACATACAGCGCTTCATATTTTGAAATTATTTAGCGCTAAACAATTAAATTAAAACAATAATTTCCTTTTGCTTTTTTCAGAACTACGGTAACGTGATGTTTTGTAGTAAAATATATTAAAAAAGGAAGATTTGAATCATCTTTATCTAGTAATACGACACCTTACCTTCCGCTTGCGTGTTTTCTTTAAACTAACATATTTAGCTATAAAAGTTTAACTCTAAAAATCGGATCTGACTTGTGGGTGTTTGAATTTAAAATAGGACAATAATTTTTTTCTGCAATTTTTAATTTTGTGGATTTTGTCACGATTTGGGTATACTCGCCCAAATTAGATAAATAACTAGAAGATACATTTTATTGAACATTAAAGTGATATTGATTTAGATTTGAAATACACGAATTTGTGTTTATGAATAATCAGATAATGGACAAATGAAAATTATGAATTCAAGTTAAAATTAGGCAGCTTTATTAAAAAAATTAAAACAAAGAACCTATTTATTTTGACATAGTTATCTTTCTTAATAGATTGAGAAAGAGGTTTTAATCATTCTTCAAGATCTAAATGGTAATACTGTTTTTGCTATCTAAGACTTAAAAACTAAATTTTTAGTATTTTCATTCTTATATCTTTTTATGTTAGGCGAGAACCTACTTACTTCGTTCGGAAGGATTTTTATTTACCTTGGTAAAATCCACGCCGCATTCCGGCAAATTAGTAAATCAGCTACCTGCAGGTTGTCCTAAAAATTACAATCCGGTACAGCTAATGAGTAACTTAATTATAGTCTCCTCGGCTAAAATGATAGGTCCCAAATATGTGAACACCATGAAAGTAATGTGATTTGAATATATGATTTTACATTACTAAGCCTATTGAGAAATCTATAGTAAAATAATTTGAGCATAGTCAGGCCGCTGCTAACAATAGAGAATGAATTGTATAACTGGGTCGATAAGAACTATTTATGCCCCGTTGACAAATTAACAGAAATGCATGTTTTCAAATAGGATGAAACGAATCCTCATAATTTCCTGAAATTAATAATACTTTCAAAATAACAACGTACCTAATAACATACTGAGTGATTTAGGTTTATGCGACAAATCGAAAGCAGAAAAACAAGGAATTTAAGGCAGCGTCTCATTCATTTTTCTTTTTTAATCTACGGTTTTAAATAGTTTCTGTGGTTTTTATTATGAAATGTAAAAGTCCAAAACAGGTAATAATTAATATATAATATCATTCGGAATTATTGTAATTTTGTACAACGAGACAGCATTTTAACATTGTCAACCGTAAATATGTTAATGAACGGAGTAAAATAATCGAGCATTTTTTTTAATAGTACATTAAGAGGCGTTCGGTGTTTTGTGGTGAAATGTAAACTGTTTGTATTTATCTTTTAATGACATCAGGTTTATTCTTTTTTCGAATGTATCCTTTTGGTGTTTTAATAAAAAGTTAAAATTAGATTAGTTTTTTTAAGTAATTTATCTTTTATGATGTAGTAAAAAAAAACAACGACTAATTGGAATTTTTAATTATTTCATAACTTTAAAGAAAAAAAAAAATTATTTTTAAAATATGTATCAAAAGCTGAACGCAGAGACTTTTTACCTAAATTGAGGGAAATCAAAATCGGAAATTCCCAAGGAGCTTGAAAAGGAAGCTACAAGCTTATTTTTACATTAAATATTAAGTACATAATCATGTAGTATCGAATGTCAAAATGCCCCAAGGCCACAAGAAATCTAGCGGCTTTACAATAGTCTACCTTCATGTAAAAGCACATGAAAATTTAGGTGACTCCCAAACTATTTTTAGATTAAATATTAAGTACATAAATCTCTGTCATGGTAATCAGGCAGTCAAAACACAGAGACGAACAAAGCCGCCCTAGGTTTGGCACTGGCTTACAATAGTATATCTTCATGCAAAAGCTTGCGAAATTTTAACTAATATAAATGTAATTTTAATAATAGCGGTGAATAAAAGCGAGTTCTGCTGGTATTAGCTACGCCAAAAACTGTATACAGAATATATCTATGTATATATATAATACGTAACACAATATATATATATATATATATATATATATGTGTGTGTGAAAATATATAATAATAGTAGTACTTTAGAAGTGTGATATGTGTGTGTGAGTATAAAATACAAATCGACAATATGATTAATTTTTCTTTTTAAATTGCATAGGTCATTTTTTCAATACTCGTTTTTATTAGCCATTTGTGCCAAAAGATAGATTGTATTAAATTTTCTAGCAAACTTGAGGACTAAAACAAAACAAATATCTCAGTCTCCATGTCGAAAACGAAGCTAGCAAATCGTGCCTGATTCATCACAGAACTAGTCGTGATCACTCGAGCCATGATTCTGACTTCTTTATCAGTGTCTATTATGTTTACGTAAGGAAGCTCGCAAGGGAAAAAATCATGTTTAAATAATTGCAAAAGGAAAAGATAAGTTTAACGACGGCATCTTGATTTTTTCACCTATTTACTAATTAGTAAATGAATAGTTAAATAATAATTTATTTAAGTATCTATAGTAACTTATTACTAAGTTATCGAGTTCCATACTAAGAAGTTATTTAAAATGATTAAATTATAACGTGCTTAGCTACGAGAATCAAACACAGAAGATAAAAATGACTTTCTGTAACTTTCATAACATTTGAAAATACCTAGAAAACTCTAGCGAGTAGTATTCTCCACAAAACCATTAATTGTCCATATTGAGATGGCGGTTCTATTAATTTAAAATAAAAAAATTGTATCTTTTTAATAAATATAATTGAAAATAATTTATGATGTCATGTTATATGTTTTTGTTTTGTTATGTTAAGCGTAAGCGTCTATCTATACACTCTTCATATCATCTGTGTTTTTGTGGTAGTGACTGGCCTGAGTCACTATACTTTTTTCATACCGCAAATTTTCAATGTCATGTAGAGTTTCATCTGGGAAAGAAGTTCTGGATAAAGGCTCTTGTGTCGACTTCGAAGACTATTAAACCAAAATATAGTTAACTAATAATGTTATGCAGACGTAACTTTACAAAAAGTGTTACGGTCGAATCTTGATATAACAACTTTCTTTTGCATACCGTTAATTTGCATTGTCATTACATAAATATAAATCTACAATGTAGACTGCAAGTATATTAGGTATGTGACATGAAAATTTTTATATTATATAAATCATGTTCTCTACATCAACGGAAAAGAGTAACACATTGAATAATTGGCTTGACATTCAGTTACCTTGAAAAAAAATGTAAAATCTTACAATAGACAAAAATAAATATTGGTACATAGTGACTGCATGTTAGAAACTATCATAACTTTTAAATTCTAAAAGAATATTATTTAGTACCAAGTTAAATTTATTTAAAAATCTATCTATAGAAATATACTATTTATAACAAAATATTCAGTATAATTAGTATATTTTAAAATTGCACAAATAAATTGAACTAAAATTGCAGTAATAAGCGCTTTCGATAGCTCGGCCTGAAAATAGTAGTATATAAAAATAAGAGAGAAAGTGATATGGACCTGATATTAAATCCATTATATATATATATATATATATATATATATATAGATATAGATAGATAGATAGATAGATAGATAGATAGATAGATAGATAGATAGATAGATAGATAGATAGTAGATAGATAGATTATATTGTGCTATTCATTTGCGTATTTATTGAAGGATCCTTGGAAATCAAAATACAGTTGTCCGCATCCTCAAAACGATTCTTTATTTTTTGGTTTTTTATTTTGTATTACCTTTTTTGTTGTGACAGGCATTCCTCTTCATGATTGTGCATTCTGTGCAAAGCGGGCAAAACTATAGCCCAAAAAAAAATATTAAATCACATAAAAAATAATTTTTACAAAATTTTGTAAAGCAAAGAAAATTAATCAAATAAGAAAAATAATAAATTACTCTCATAAAGCATAATTAACAAACAACACGTTTTTTATATTATAAAAAATGTGCAGAAAGTCATGATTATGTAACACAAAACGGTATTCTTGATTTTTATTCGTACTTTCGCCTAACGCAACGAACGGACAGACCGCTATTAATAAATTAGTAATGATGTGTATTTGACACAGGTTAATGTTTATTTCGATATTACACTGACTGTAATACAACCTAAACACTAAGCTTGCTGGCTGATAATTTGATGTTGAGTTTTATATAACATTCAATAAACTTTCTGACCCACTGCATTCCTCATTGAAATTGCGAATTTACAAAAAGAAGATCTATCGAGAAAACGTGAAAACTGCCTTTAAACAGCGTGAGTATATTTCTGTTATTTAAACTACCTGGACAGAGAACCGTGATATTTGTAAAAAAGATGAATGACCGAATGTTATGATTGAGCTACCTAAAAATATAAACAGGCTATATTGGTGTGCGACTATGTAGGTATTTTTTTGTTGGAAAAGAATATTCCTTGTTAAGACGTACAGTGCTCACAATTCTTCCAATAAAGATGAAAAATTGAATTGTAATGTATTATCATCATCGTGGTGTGGAGCTGAGGTGGTAGGGTATTTTGGGAATAGAAATTACCGTTTTATAGAGAGATTATGCAGAGAATAAGTTTTATTCTTTTATTTAGATTTAATATTTAATTATGTTTACCATCAATCAGAAAGTAATCATCAAAATGATTGTTTTGACTATTAGCTGTCGTGAGTGTGCTACCTACTAACGCTACAGTAGTGCATCTAATAGCGGTTACATTATATTTCTTGAAATATCACTGCGAAGTTGTCAATAATTTTATAAGTAACGTTATGCTCTTCACCATAAATACTCTAGAACAATTATCACAAACCATTTGTTTGCACACGTAGGTTCAAAATATAGAATCTAGTTTTTCTTGATCTTAAAAAATGAAATCGAATTACTATCATAATAAAAAATCATCTCATGAAATTGCTCAAAGGGTAAAATATTTTATTATATTGTTCCCTGTAAGAATGAGAGGGAATCTTTAAAACCTATAAACCACTAATGAATAGTTTATGGTGCATTTCTTTCATTCACACCATGGCCATGGATTGAACCCATGGGAAGATATAACATTACTTTCACCGCGACCTGAAACGATCCTCATCGCGAGATCGAAACAGAAAAAGACATGACGGTCTACGATCAGCGCCCTTTCACACGAACATCAGTCTTCCAATGAGTTTAATGAGATTCATTGTACCGGGTAATTAATAATTTATCAGAAATATGTACAGTAAAGTGCGCTGCACGGAAAAATCGGTGACTGTTTGAGCTGTCTATGTTTCTAATTTGTTCTAATATCATTAATAATAACTTGTGTAAATATTTCAAACCAGAATTGAAGGTCCCCACCCAGATAATCACAAAACATGTAGAAAAAGTTTATTCTAGCCTATATAAAAATTACATTAAAGATTTAAATTATTTATTACTGTTGCATTTAATTCAGTTACGCTTTTGTTGCCGCGTTTATATGATTTACGCACATTTGAATGCGCGCGGTTCGTTTCCTGGCTTGAAAATGTTTTGAAAATGTTCATCCGTTCGCGCTGTAACAAGTCTCCCAGTTTCACTCTCTCTCGGCAATCATTAACAACGTTAATAACAGCAACATTTCACCACTGGCAATGTGAAAAATATTTGGCACAATCATCAACGGGCAGTTGGAAGAAGAATCGCAATCTGTATGAAGCAAACCGCAGTGCTTTTGGCTATCACACAACCGAGATTTAGAATCGAGTGATTGAGATCGTGGTCAACCATTTCCCAAATATTCTGTGGAGTTTGGGCAACCACTGGTCGAAACACTAGCAAGCTCTAACACAGAGTACTTCATTGCTAGACAAACAAGTGGGATAATTTCAGCAGTGGTACGGATTACTGACTATTATGTCTCTGTTATTTTATCGTTGTAATCCAATCTGATGAACAACCTGACCACAGAAAAACATAGCATTTTATATGTCAATGCAGGTAACGTCTGCGATGACCAGTGTTTGATCTTTGTTGTGTCGAATGTCATATTAACTGATACAATGTTGCAATGCCGCTCTCAATGTTAGCTTTCATGATTAATTCTGCAGTTGCCAACCGGAGTTTCTTTGTTGCCTTGGCATGGTTTGGCACTCTAGAAGTTTCAATTGCTTTGCATCGCCGACAGCATATGTTATAGATTCTTCAGCAACGCGATGTTTTTTAGAGAAGTGTCAGTTTGCCATCCCAGTAGAAGAGTGCGGAAATTTGGTGGTTCCCGAAGGTCGTGAGGATCTTGTAATTAATCTCACTACAACTTGCGACGTGAAAACGGCATAGGAGCCATTGATACGTACCCTGTGTAGCTGCCTTATATGTTGTGTAATATTAATCTTACTTCGCTAGTGACAAGACTGGTCGGCTTGTAGAAATAAAATACCAAAGAACTCTATTGGCTTTTTATTCCTTTGCAATGGCGCAAATTATCAACAAATACATATTATCTTCGATTTAGAAGTAGAATCATCTAGGTATCACTGCCCTACCTTGCTGGAAAAGACACTGATTATCTTTGCATTTTCACTAACTTCTTGCGTTTGGTTTACGTTTAATGTTACGACTCTCAGCAATTGGCGTCGGCGGCTTTTTTTGAAATGATTTGTCAAATGATCAAAGCTGGAGACCTGGCTCTTCACTTTTCATAGACCTCAGAATGTAGATCTTCTGCATTCTTGACAATGAAGTCTCGCATTTGGCGGCACGGATGAAAAGTTGTTGCCAACATAGATTTTCATTTGTTCCAGTTTACGTTTGATTTGGCTGAATTTGATATTTCGGCGACTTTGAGTGAACGGTTGTATTCAAGAAAGCTTGAACAATCTTCTCACAAAATACTCACTCTGTCACCAAATTGTTTGCTTTTTTCGTGAAAAGCAACAACTGATTCAGCGCAGTATTTGGCGGTTGTAAATTTGAAGTGCCTGGACGCTCCTGTAATAGTGCTACATTGCAGTGATACATCATGCGCCTCAAAACCAGTTGGTAGTCGAGATTCCGGTGTTATAGCATCTTACGAAATTTTAAAGAGATTAATGCCAAACAATTCGGTTTTCAGAAAGAGTTTGCTGTTCGCGAGGCAAGGAAGACGTGTCTTGGATATGCAACTGTTGAAGTGATGCCAGGGTCAGTAGCATTCCTTAGAAAGAGTGTGAACATTTTATTATTTATTTTTCATATCATTTCCATGTTATGATTTTTATGGAGTCGTGTAATATGTATCAGAAAATTTTTCTAATGTAATTTTAATTCATATTTCAGGTTTGATTTCGACTTTCCCCTTGAAAGGCTGATACAAGAAAAGAAGAAATTATCACTGTAACTGGATTGTAGCCATAAAAGACTCAGTCAAAGAGCAAATAGACTTTATTCAAGAAACAGAACAATACCTTCGACAGGAAAGAAACTGGAATATTAATAGTCGAACATTCATGACGTTTAAAGAAGATGGATTGACACAACTAGATGTGAAAACATTCAACTCCACTGAACATTTAAATACTATTACGTCCCTGTGTAGCAATGAGACAGACGTTGACAAAATGTTTGACCAAATTAATAACTTTTTTACTCAAGAACACAACACACTGAAAATATCTTTTGTCTTATTAAAAAGAACTCGAACATTTTTTCACAAAAACGCACTTAAAAAAACAAAAAGAATTCATAATGAAATGTCTACGGAGTTAATTGCTGAAAAATCCAACATAGAGAAAAGCTTTAACAGAAATCACTTTTTCATTAATGATTTAGACGAAAACAAAATAAAACAACACAATAATATCCACAATGTTGATTCGTTTAGTGCATTGACCATTTATACGATTTTCCCATTAGTCTGTGATTTAAAATGCACGAAGACGAAAGTTAAATATCACAATATTGTTCAGAAATCTTTCTATCACATTGACATGAAACCAAATATAAGTCATAATAAAGCAATCGAATTTTGTCTGAATGAGTACAATAGTTATTTGGTTTCTATTGAGGCATACAGTGAGTTCATCTACTTAATGTCTGAAATAGAAAAACATTATACAAATTTTGAAACATTCGAGATACATTTAGGTCTGAAACATTTCAAAAACAGAGGTCTAAAATGGGCATCGAATAATCCGTTCATATTTTATAACACTATCCATTTTTATTCCGATGAAACTTGCTTTTATATGACTTCAGATATAATGAGAAACAATGCTACAAATAATGAAATCAATCACAATACAATGTGGAATTGTTTTAAATTTGTAAGTTGTGAAGAGATATTACCAGTTTCAATAATTATCTGTGAGTGTCATTATAATCTGCGGCCCTACACTTTTCAACTCGAGCCGCCCAATTTGTCTTCGTAACCTTTACCTTTATCTTTGTATTAATAAACAGTATTAGTTATGAAATTGCAAAGAATAAAAATATATTTAATTTCATTAGAAAACACGTTGACCTTAGTGTTCAGTTTGAGTTTGAGATAGACTATGAAAGAGAAATCTATTTATCAATAAATTACAGAGACATATATTTAGCAAAAAACCTGTCTTTCTCTAGTGAATTGGTTTCAAAACAATGTATTTCCAATGATGGTATATTCCAGCATGCTTATAAAGACGACGTCAACCTAAATGACATTTGTCTACTTCTGAGTGAGGAAAAACTATTCATGTTCGATTTAGTTTGCTTTGTTGGCTCTAGTTATCTAGACGTAAAAAATATGGATATATCAGGTAAGGATTTTACAGGTTATTTTCAAGACAAAGTTTTATGTGCAAATGAAAGTGAAGCATATCCTAAATGCTTACATACAAGATATCCTTTTTGCATGGATAATTCCATTTTGGAAAATTGTGAAAATGTGTCGTGCCCTCCAAAATACTTCAAATGTCCGAATTCTTTTTGTGTTCCTATTGGTGAGGTGGACAATCGATCCAATGATTGTCCGTTTGGTGAGGATGAAAAGTTGTTTACGCCAAACAGACAGATATGCAGAGCTTATGTCACCTATCTGTTTAAAGATTTATGTTTTAATAATAGCCTCTTTACAAGATGGTTTCATTTAGCAGGTTTAGCAGACAAAAACTTTTGCTCTAATGAGAATTGTAATTTTTTCAACATAATTACTGTGAACTATACCAATGAAGCAATACTATTTCAAATATCCACTGACCTGTATAATGTATCAAACTATTTCATGCCTCAACCACGAATGTATGTATATTTTAATGTTATAAATATTATCGGCTTTCATTCAAACAACTGCAAAATAAAGAAGTTTGATGAAGCATTTCAAACCTGGACGTTGACAAAACTTGTCGTACTGGACATCAGCAGGAACGACATTACCAACAGTAGTCACATAGAGACAATTCGTGATTTCAGTAGTCTTTCTTTACTAAACATGTCTTTTAACGAGAATTTTAAAGTACGAAAAGACTTTTCGTTACCGAATTCCATCGAAATTTTAGATTAGTCACACACAGGTATAGAAAGTATGCCAAAATATTTTTTTCAAAAATTACGTCACCTTAAACATTTGAATCTGAGTCATACAATGATATTCAAATCTCAGCACATTGGAATACCAGAATATTTTCATCTTGACAGTTTGGATTTACGTGGAGTGTCATTCAAATATTTAAAATCTGATTTTTTCAAAGGGTTGACCATAAGACACATCCTTAGGTCAAGTGATTATAAGATATGCTGCCCACAGGTGTTGAATGTTAACATAACAAGAGACAAGTGTGAAGCCCCTGTTGACATCATCTCATCCTGCAGTCATCTCATTGGTGACACTTTGAAACGAATCGTTATTTGGATAGTAGGACTGGTGACCTTAATGGGAAACAGTATTGTTTTGATATTTCGGCTTGGATGGGACAGAAGTTATTTGGGTAAATCTTATGGACTTTTCATTGTAGGTTTGGCCGTGTCAGATTTTTTAATGGGCATCTATTTACTTATCATAGCAGCCACTGATATTAACTACAGAGATAACTTTGTATTAGAAGATATTCATTGGAGATACAGCCATGTCTGTAATTTGGCTGGTTTTCTCGCCACTCTGTCTAGTGAAACATCGACATTTTTTATATGTCTAGCCACACTGGATAGATTTCTAATAGTGAAATCTCCACTTGGACAACTAAGAAAAACTAGAAGACTAAAATGGTCGTTCTTCGTCTTGTCTTGGCTAATCGGCTTCGCATTCGCATTGACTCCGGTCATTGTCACTGACTGGGAGATATATTGTTCTAACGGCCTGTGTTTACCTCTGCCTTTAAGCTCAAAACGATACATGGGCTGGCAATATTCCGTGGCCATTTTTGTAATTTTAAACTTTTTGTTATTTATACTTATTGCGATTGGACAAGCTGCGATCTTTATTAGTTTACGTCTTCAGAATAACTTTTTGAAAAGTGGCAGAAACTGTGAAGCGATGAAGTCAAGGGAGTTAACTGTGGCAAAAAAGTTGGCTCTGGTGGCATTGTCTGATTTCCTGTGCTGGTTCCCTGTTGGTATACTGGGCATGCTGTCACTGAATGGTCAGCTGTTTGACAACGAGGTATACGCTTGGGTGGCTGTGTTTGTTTTACCTGTCAACTCGGCACTGAACCCAATTATATACACCATACCTGTAGTAGTGACCAGGCTTCGGTCATACATAGTCAATGAATCACAGTAAACTAAATGACATGTCATATGTAAAGATACTTTGCTAAAAACATGTATACCATAATCAAATGTTATTATTGGTTAGCTAATTTATTGATTCCTTTTCGCTGATATATAATAGCACAGTATAAATGGCATTGACATAAAACTAATCTTTTCTTATTTCAGATTTAACTTTTTTTATACAAACGACTCAAACTTTCAAAATAACCGGAATGTAAAACATGTTTTTATTATGCAAAAAGCTAATTTTTATCTCTTGGTAATTACTCTCAGAAGTTTATTTGACAAAGTTGTTGTTTTTATTAATATTAAATAAATTTGTTAAATTGTGTAATATGTCCAAATGGGGAAGTAGAAAAAAATAAAATATAGGTTTCCACTAAGCTCCACCACGCCCCCCTCCCGGGATTTATCAATATTATTCTGTTGTTGATTTTTTTTTTTTTCATTTCTATACTTGGTTGGTTTCTCTCCCTTGACAATTGGAAAAATGTGTTTCTTCTTTTTTTCTCATTTTATTTTTTTTTTAATTTTATGATTTGTCATTTTTTAATGTTTTCATTCACACATATTAAAAACTATGGGTGGTATATTGGTGACCTGTGTGTCCTTTTATCGAAATGACCAACGAAGAGATGAGTGATGCAAGTTAGCTTCTGGTCACTGGGGGCAGCAGCGTAGAAAGGGTTGGAAGGGGCGACGAAAGAACGCTAATTTTGCAATTTTCAATTTGTTGGGGAGGAAAAAGAAGAGGTGGGTGTGACGGGGCGCACAAAATAGGTTAACTCGCACAGGGCACTTTAATAGCTAGCAACGTCTCTGGGTAGGGCTAATAATCTGGTTTCACTATCTACCTGACAATTAATTGGAATGACGACAACTAATATGCTTACTAAGTAATAAGATTGATCAGCTAGCACAATTGTTGATTTAACAGGTAAACGTTGTGTTATATTTCAATGATGACAACATCACATGGACAACATATGGAATTGATGATAACATACGGAATTGACAACAACATATAGAATTTGATGACAACATGTAGAATCAAACATTATGACATATAAAATAATTGTGTACCATGCCTTCTGACTAGACTCACGTCTCTACACAAGAGATGATATGAAATAAACCTGAAGTAGCATCACAATAGTACGACGTTGCCTTATAAATGTGTAAATATCATAAGATTAAGTATGTCTATCAGTATATCATCTGAATTTATCATCACGCTTTTTTATTTGCAATTTAAATCTGCAAATCTGCATTTAAAAATTATTTTTTGTGCTATTGTTCTGTGTACAATATTATTTAGTTATATGTCTTAATAAACCACAATATATAAAGAATTAAGATTTGAACTGATGTGTTCTAGTTTTAATACTAAAAATATTACAGAGATCATTACAAGTAAACCTTTTAAAGTAGACTAATAATTTTAATACTTAATGTCACGCCCTGCACTTAAAGCTGTATCTCTAAGTCTATATACCAGTGTAAATTTTAATACTGTACGCGATACAATATGCCATAATCTGATATTGTAATCATCTTTGGAAATCAAAATATCATCAAAAGAGGTTATTTTTATACAATTAGATTTCATATTGAAACGAAATTATAACTTCCTCAAAACATTCGCTACGTAAAGCTATTACACGACGCATTTTAGTGTTTGACGATAATTGATTGCAGCATTGTCATGACTAAATGATTCAGACAAGAATAACTGAAGTTACAAAAAAACTAATCCTTATCTAAATTTTAAAATACTCAAAGAATTAACAAACGTTCTTTAGTTCACACCGTTATAAGTAATATATAACTTCTTCCGATATTTGTGAATGCCGAAAACTGCTAATAAATTATAACAAAAAAAACACATGTGAGAAACAAAATTAAATACAGCAAGACGTTTAAACAAACATCATAAAGCCTTACGCCATAATGGACGAAAAATTTGACTTTGAATCATATTAGGTATTAAGTTAAGTACGAATCTTACGGATAACTGACTAGCCAGGGCGTGTCCTAGATATTCTGGGTCAATCTTAAACAGGGACATGAACTATGTAAACATGGACGTCTGGTCATCAGATATCAGAGATACATTATTATCGATTTACATTGAGTGATCGGAAATAAAAATTCGATTTTTGATGTATGGTAAATATATATATATATATATATATATATATATATATATATATATATATATATATATTTATATATATATATATATAGTTACTCCTTTGATTTATTTATCAATCGCTATTGTAACAAAAAAATGGATGTCTCTGTTAAGAATAAAAAGTGAAGAAGTTTGTATTTTAAATTGTATTAAAAAGACAAAAATAATTCGTTTAAGAATTGCTTGCCGGAAAAAGAACACACACACACACACACACACACATTAGTCACGTGACATGTGTTAAGTTGTAAGTGATAGCCGTCAAAGTACGGTTTTTACGCAAGTGTATTGGAGATAACTGATTTTATTGAATCCAGCGCCTTAATGTCACGCCCTACACTTAAAGCTGTATCTCTAAGTCTATATACCAGTGTAAATTTTATGTCTGATACAACGTCTGCAAGTAACTAGCTCACCACTCAAGGAATGATTCACTTGTCGCCGTAATGTAAACAAAAAGTCTCACACTATGAAATGTTTGGCCAATCAGCCAGCCCAGACCTGCGGTTTTCCTGTTGTTAAATGGCGTCCTTAGTCGACTCGATATAAAAATATCAGCCCATTCTAGTAGGTCAATTAAAATTGTTCGGCGGATGGCCGAGTGAAATAGTGCGCTTTACGGTTGACCAGAGAATCCTTGGTTTGTTCTCCGGTAAGAACAAAGGAAAATTTGATGTTAAGTCACCCATGTCAACCCCATGTCAACCACATGTTATCCCAAAGTCAACCCCATGTCATCCCAAAGTCAACCCCATGTCATCCACATGTCAACCCCATGTCATTCCAAAGTCAACCCCATGTCATACACATATCAACCCAATGTCAACCCCATGTCAACCCCAAGTCAACCCCATGTCAACCTCATGTCAATTCCATGTTAGCCACATGTCAACCCCATGTCAATTCCATGTCAACTCCGTGCCAAACCCAGCTTTAAATGTGTGACTGGCATTGATCAGATAAGTAAAGGCGGCTGAACGTTGTGCTAACCACACAATCCCTTCAAATACCGAGGTTATAAAAACCGACGAATTCTACACTTCATCTGCACCGGTGGTCGTTTGGGCTAAGGTAAATTTAACTTTATTTTTTAATTGCTAAACTGATACAAATGACGCCTCTGGTTGGAGGGTATAGAACACTACGCCACTCGTAAGGAATATTTTTTTTTCGACAGATATCCAACATTTCTCGTTTTATTTTACTGACCTTTTTTATGTAAACTTAAGCGAACAATAAAGGGAGAGAATTTAGGCTAAAAAGCTGACCATAGTAATTGTTGTTTGGCTTGCTCCCCTTTGAGATTTAGGCTAAGGCAATTTTTTAAACACCCCCCTCCCCGTCCCGTTCTTAAATTGCAAACTTATTAAAACGGAAAAAAAATTTAAAACATAATATCCCCTACTAAATATAACGCTGAATAATAAACTTTAATCTCCGCCACCTAATGGTGATCACTGAAATTTAATGAATGGATTCACAAGATCATATCAACTTTCTTAAGTCTACAATTTACGTTCGCACTATTTCTCATATTGTACCAGTTTCAGATTTCTGTATGAGTGCTCTGTCGACAGAAAATATGACAGAATACGAACACTGATACACATTTTAGACAATTTCAAAATTTACTTTGGTCTTGTTTCAAAATTGTTTAAAATATTCCCAAGGGAGTTCATTTATATATACTAGTATTTTGTAACTAAAATTCACAAAAAAATAAAAGCTACATGAATACTTCAGATACCATCAATTTATTTCATTGATTTGAGAATATATTTTGCTTTGAATCATTAACGCAACGTGCCTAACACTCACATAGTAATAGTCAATGAAAAACTGTACACGCATTCAATGATTGCTGTTTGTGGAAAATATCATATAAATATTTTCGGCATGTTATCTGTATGAACTCTCCATCCTGGTCTGAGAGACATACCATGAGCTACGGGGAATAGTTCATTGGGGTTCTCTAGAGAGGCATAATAAAAAAACTCATTCTTGCGAGGGTGTTGGTAAGTGTGGTCAAGAGGACTATCCAAGATCGCAGTATTCACAGCTGGCGGGGGTGACGGATGTGGTCGGCACACAACACCCTTCCATTCTGTTCCACTCAAGCACACCTGCGCTGCCTGCCAATTCGGGTTGAGGGTACAGGCACACTACACCCTCCCCTCTGTCCGAGTGGCAGGAAAAACCCCTTGCCTTGCCATTCTGGCCTATCAACAGTACACACACCCTGCTGGTCTGGCCAGTTTGGGCAAGGAATAAAACCCATATTTCTGCCATCCCATATTTCTGCCATATTACTGATAATAAACAATACACTAAATTACACTACATTACCTTTTACTACACTACACTACATTATAATACCACTACCACTAGCACTACACTACTCTAGCGCTACTACTAGCACTAAAGTACTCTAGCACTACACTACTCTACCACTACCACTAGCAGTACACTATTCAACCGCTGCCACTAGCACTACACTACTCTACCGCTATTACTAGCACTACACTATTCTACCGCTACCACTAGCACTATACTACTCTACCAATACTACTATCACTACAGTATTCTACCGCTACCACTAGCACTACACTAATCTACCGCTACTACTAGCACTAAACTACTCAGCAACTAGCACTGCACTACTCTACCGCTACCACTAGCACTACACGCTTCTACCGCTACCACTTACACTACACTACTCTACCGCTAATACTAGCACTACATTACTCTACCACTAGCACTACACTAATCTACCGCTACCACTAACACTGCACTAGTCTACCGCTACTAATTGTACAACACTACACTACCGCTACCACTAGCACTGCACTACTCTACCGCTAATACTAGCAATACACTACTCTAACACTAGCACTAAACTACTCTAACACTAGCACTACACTACTCTACCACTAGCACTACACTACTATACCGCTACCACAAGCACTACACTAGTCTACCGCTACTACTAGCATTAAACTACTCTAGCACTTTACTACTCTACCGCTACAACTAGCACTACACTACTATACCGCTACCACAAGCACTATATTACTCTACCGCTACTACTAGCACTAAACTCCTCTAGCACTATACTACTCTACCGCTACCACTAGCACTACACTACTCTACAAATACCTCTGACACTACACTTTTTTACACTACCGTACCAACACCTCTAGTACTACACTACCATGACTACACTATATTACCATCAGGGCCGGATATAGGCCTATCTGACCGGTTGCTCCTAATAGGGCCAAGCACCTGGCGGGGGCCCCACAATTTACGATTCTTTAAATATATATGGTTGTTATTGTAAAAAAAATAATTAGAAGTTGGCCTCGCAATCATCCGTTAAATAGGGTCCCGAAATTCGTAATGTCGGCCCTGAATACCACTATGCTACACTACCACTATAACTACCACTATACTACAATACCACTATTACAACCACTATACTACACTACCACTATTACAACCACTACACTACACTACCATTATAACTACCACTACACTGCACTACCATTATAACTACCACTACACTACCATTATAACTACTTCTATACTACACTACCACTATTACTACCACTACACTACACTACCACTGTAACTACCACTATACTACACTACCACTATTACTACCACTACACTACCACTATTACTACCACTACACTACCACTATTACTACCACTTCACTACACTACCACTTTTACTACCACTACACTACACTACCACTATTACTACCACTACACTACACTACCACTATTACTACCAATACACTACTACTACCAACACACTAAACTACACAACACCAAACGTAGTGTCTCGGATGGAGGTGTAACAATGTGTATTCATCATGTCTATAATTTATTTGTGTATCTAGTATCACAATATTTGATAAATATGTTTATACCGTAAAAAAGGTGAGCATTTCCGATTTACTCTCGTTAAGAGAATTTTTTTTAAATATTTCTAATTTTAGTTTTTTTTTTAAATTTCGGCGCGCTGCGTGATCTCTTAGGCGATATTCAGGATACAAATTTCACCTTACTGGACAGGAAAACATGATCACGTTTAGCGATACAATAATAGGGAAACATATCATTGACGTCATTCTTCAATTACAAGAAATAAAGTAGAAGCGAAAATTGTTTCGTGTTTCCGTGTGTGTTTTGCAAGTTTTCAGTCACTACTATAACCATGCCAATTGTTTGTACGTAATATATCTGTGTATGCCAAATGTTCGTTGTACTTAAGTATCCGTTGATTCATTTGGATATCAAGTTGTTTTTTACAACCTGTCTGCATTGACAATGTCGACGTTCTGGTTTATATTTTGGAGCTTTTTTCTGTTTGGTAAGTTATATGACATAAATATCTTCATGTTTTTTTTTCTGTTTATATATATTTTTAACCAATTTCTGTATGTAATCATTTCTTTCGTAACAGTAAATTAAATATTATTATGTTCTAAAAAAAAAGGCACTTGGTTGCACTTTGGTAGCGAACCAATGAAATTAGAGAATATGATTTAATCTGGAACTATTTAAGTCAGATGACGTCTTTTAAGGTCACTGTCCCTTCAATACCAGAACTTCCCCCATATAATATTCCCCTCTTCCCCACCTCCTACAGGGTCTCAGAGATCTGTGGTCAGGAGATCACACATCAATGAGACCATGTGGCTGTGGCTCCTCTATTGCAATCACTGACCAACAACAAAAGGAGGGAAAACTCTGAGTCAGGCGTCGATGTCCAAACATTCCCTGCTCCCCCAGCAACGATACTGTCCAGTATGTGAGTTGTAGTTAGTTGTAGATTGAAGTTTAACGAAGACAGTTGTAGAAAGTCAACGTACTAGGATAGAAGTCCACTAAAGAGACAAAGAGTTAGTATAGACCTAGACAGAAGGTTGTAGGCAGAGTTGGGGCAGAAGTCACGAGTAGTAAATTAAAGTTTGTTCATCTCTTTATATAATGTGTTTTGAATTTGTTGTGTAATAAACATTGCCAACCCAACGGTTTTTGTTTATATATGCAACTGTCTTGTGTGTGAAGACCCATACGTTTATATACACAATAACAGAAGGAAAGGTAAGCTACATAACTGATAAATTAAAGGATTAGAGGCTCAGAAACATGAAACAGAGAAACAAAATCGAAAAATAATTCGCACATTGTATTGAACGAGCCAATAACATTGTTCAATTACGTATGACTCTCATCATTATTAGAAACATTGTATCGTTACAGATGGACACTGCAGTGAATACGTCTTCTCATTCCTCGCTCTCATCTGTAAAGTCCCTGCTAATATATGATTTTTATCTCTTAGAGACTGTAAGCCTCTACAAGACGGTATTTTATTGCACTCTCATCTTAACCCCATTATAAAAGATAGAGCAATGGCCGTGGAGGCACTACGGGAGACATGGAGGGGACCTTAACATAAAACTTTCCTTGGCTAATACCAGAAATCGAGCACTTCACCGATCAACCATCCGTCAACCAGTCGTTTTCATCATACACAGATTTTTGTTGTCGGGATTGGGGAGGGCTAGACAAAAATCTGATGTGAGACCGAAAGATGAGTTTCCTGCCCAAACAGTGTCGTAACTAGGATTGGTGCCGCCCAGCAGCGGATTCTGAAAATGCCACCCCATTGCTTTTCCATATTTGGTGAAGAATAAGAAGTGGTGAATATACCCCCCCCCCTTACTGGGGAGGGGGAGAGTTCCACCAAGGGCAAACGGTTAATTAATCCCTTCAATTATCCCGTCATCTGATATCATTTGGACGCAGTGTCGTATTCACGTCAAAAGATATCGGTTGCACACGATGTAGTATTAACGTCATTTGATATCAGTCGGACGCGGTGTCTAATAAATAATATCGCGTATTATTATAACAATAATTCACGAGAATTTGTTTAAATGTAATTCTGATTCATATTTCAGGTTTAGTTTCGAATTTCCCCTTGAAAGAGTGTGATGCAGAGAAGAAAGAGATTGTCTTTGTATTGGATTGTATAGACTCGGTCATAGAGCAAATAGACTTTATTCAACAAACAGAACAATACCTTCGACAGGAAAGAAACTGGAATATTAATAGTCGAACATACGTGACGTTTAAAGAAGATGGATTGACGCAGCTCGATGTGAAAACATTCAACTCCACTGAACTTCATTTGAATACCATTACGTCACAGTGTAGCAATGAGACAGACGTTGACACAATGTTTGAACGAATTAATAACTTTTTTACTCAAGAACGCAGCACACTAAAAATATCTTTTGTCTTATTAAAAAGAACTCGAACTTTTTTTCATAATAATGAACTTAAAAAGAATAAGACAAGAGGCAACAAAGATGGATTGAAGTTAATCGCTGAAAAATCCAAAACAGAGAAAAGTTTTCACAGAAATCACTTTTTCATCAATGATTTAGTCGAAAACAAATTAAAACAACACACACATATCCACTATGTTGATTCGTTTAGTGCATCGACTATTTATACGATTTTCCCATTAGTCTGTGATTTAAAATGCACTAAGACGAAATTTAAACATCAAAATAGTGTCCAGAAATCTTTTTATCACTTGGGCATGAAGCCAAACATGAGCCATGATCAAGCAATTGAGTTTTGTCTGAAGGACTACAACAGTTATTTGGTGTCTATAGAGACATACACAGAGTTCAAATACTTAATGTCTGAAATAAAAAAAGATAGTAAAAATTATGACAATTTCGACATACGTTTAGGTCTGAAATGGAACTCAAAACATATTCCTCTTTGGGCATCGAGAAATCCTTTCCTATTTTATAATAATTTCCCGTCTTTTCATAGGGAAACTTGCTTTTATATGACTTCAGATATAATGAGAAACAATCCTAGAATAAATGAAATCAATCAAAGTACAATGTGGAATTGGTTTAAATTTGTAGGTTGTAAAGAAAAATTAGAAAATTCAGTAATTATCTGTGAGTGTCATTATAATCCACGGTCCACTACTATTCATTTTGAGCCACCCAATTTGTCTTCGTCACTATTACCTTTACCTTTACATGATTTCTATTTTTTAATAAGAAGCATTGGAATTGAAATCGCGAAAAATAAAAAAATATTTCATTTCATTAACAAAAATGTTGACATCAGTACTCAGTTTAAGTTAGACCATGAAAGAGAATTATGTTTATCTAAAGATTACACAGACATATATTTATCAAAGAACCTATCTTTTTCCAGTGAATTCGTTTCAAAACAATGTATTTCCAAAAATGGTATATTCCATTATGATGTTAAAGATAACGTCAACCTAAATGACGTTTGTCTATTTCTAAAAGAGAACAATGTATATTTTTATTATTGCTTTGTCGGCTCTAGCTATCGAGCGATAATAAATAACATTACAACAGATCATAACATTACAGAGCATTCTCAAAGTTTAACTACGCGTTTAAATAAACTTGGGTATAATAATAAATGTCTACGTTTAAAATCTACTTATCGCAAAGATAATTCCAATTTACAAAATTGTGAAAATTTCTCGTGTCCTCCAGACTACTTCAAGTGTCCGAATTCTTTTTTTGTTCCCATCAAGGAGGTGAACGATAGATACAACGACTGTCCGTTTGGTGAGGATGAAATGTTGTTTACACCAGAAAGAAAGATGTGCAAAGCTTATGTCACTTATCTGTTCAAAGATATGTGTTTTAAAAATAACCGACAGGCTGAACTTCTTCATTTAAAAGATTATAAAAAATACAACAATTGCGCTATTGAGAATTGTTATTCTTTCAACACAATTAATGAAAACAATACCAATGAAGCAATTCTTTTTCAAATTCCCACTGAGTTGTATAATATATCAAACTATTTCATGTACCTGCCACGTCCGTATGTGTATCCTACTATAATAAATATTATCGGCTTTTATGCAAATAGCTGCAAAATTAAAAGGTTCGATCAAGCATTTCAAACCTGGAAATTGTCAGAACTTGTCGTACTTGACATCAGCAGGAACGACATTACCAACAGTAGTCAGATACAGACAATTCGTGATTTCAGTAGTCTCACTTTATTAAACATGTCTTTTAACGAGAATTTTAAAGTACAAAAAGACTTTTTGTTACCTAATTCCATCGAAATTTTAGATTTGTCACACACAGGTATAGAAAGTATGCCAAAATATTTTTTTCAAAAATTACGACACCTTAAATATTTGAATCTTAGTCATACAATGATATTAGAATTTCAGCACATTGGAATACCAGAATATTTTCATCTTGACAGTTTGGATTTACGTGGAGTAGAATTTACATATTTAAAAGCAGATTTTTTCAAAGGGTTGACCATAAGACACATCCTTAGGTCAAGTGATTATAAGATATGCTGCCCACAGGTACTGAATGTTAACATAACAAGAGACAAGTGTGAAGCCCCTGATGACGTCATTTCATCCTGCAGTCATCTTATTGGTGACACTTTCAAACAAATCGTTATCTGGATAGTAGGACTGGTGACCTTTATAGGCAACAGTATTGTTTTGATATATTGGCTTGGATGGGACAAAAGATTTTTGGGAAAACCTTATGGACTTTTCATTATAGGTTTGGCCGTATCAGATTTTTTAATGGGAATATATTTGCTTATCATAGCAGCCACTGATATTTACTATAGAGATAATTTTGTCCTAGAAGATATTCAATGGAGGTACAGCCATGTCTGTTACTTTGCTGGCTTCCTGGCCACTCTGTCAAGTGAAACATCGACATTTTTCATTTGTCTAGCCACACTTGATCGATTGTTAATAGTTAAATTTCCACATGGCCAGCTAAGAATAACTAAAAGACTGAAATGGTCGTTCTTCATCTTGTCATGGCTCATTGGTTTTGTATTCGCATTGACTCCGGTCATTGTCACTGACTGGGAGATATATTCCTCTAACGGCCTGTGTTTACCTCTGCCTTTGAGCTCAAAACGATATCAGGGCTGGCAATATTCTGTGGCCATTTTTGTCATTTTAAACTTTTTACTATTTCTACTTATTACATTAGGGCAAGCTGCGATATTCATAAGTTTTCGCTATCAAAATATCTTTTTGAAAAGTGGCAGAAACTGTGAAGCGATGAAGTCAAGGGAGCTAACTGTGGCGAAAAAGTTGGCTCTGGTGGCATTGTCTGATTTCCTGTGCTGGTTCCCTGTTGGTATACTGGGCATGCTCTCACTGAATGGTCAGCTGTTTGACAACGAGGTATACGCGTGGGTGGCTGTGTTTGTTTTACCTGTCAACTCGGCACTGAACCCAATAATATACACCATACCTGTAGTAGTCACCAGACTTCGGTCATACGTAGTCAATGAATCACAGGAAATCAAGCCAAAAAAGAAATAATCTTTCCTAATGTAAGATTCTTACTTATTTTTCATAAAATGATTTAATCTTTCAAATTAACCAGAGTGTCATAAATGTTTTTGTTATCATCCAATGAAGCTATTTTATCTCGGTAATTATACTGAAGATGATATTTGACGTAGCGGCTTTTTTTTCCATTAATAATTTTGTATTAAATTATGTGACATTTCTAAAATGAGCATTACAAAAATATTACCGGACATCTTTCCCCGCAACGACATGTTTTTAATTTTTTTATTATTTTTTTTTTTACTTTATGTTTTTTTTTTAATTTCAAGTTATCTTTATTGATATTATTCTATTTTTTTATTCCGTAAACTTGGTATGTTGGTTGGCCGAGTAGTGTTGACACTCTACTGTCGACCTGCGAGTCCTGGGTTCGATCCTCGGTGAGAACCATGGGAATTTTTCCAGGTTTAATGTGTTTCAAATTCGTCCCACAGGTCCACCCAGCTTTAAATGGGTACCTGAATTACGTTGGGGAAGTAAAGGCGGCTGGGCGTTGTGCTAACCACACAATCCCTTCATATGTCGAGGTTATAGAAACAGATGAATTCTACACTTCATCTCCCCACGGCTAAGGGAACTTTACTTTTTTTTAACTTGGTTTCTCTTTTTTTCCCTCCTTTTATAATTTATTTATTTATCGATTTATTTGCCATTTTATGCTTTCATACACACAAATTATGTGTCCTTTTATCGAAATGACCATCATAGCTTCTGGTCAGTAGGGTCACTTCCGAAGGAAGGGTTGTTCGACCGCACGGGTCTCCGAGCTTGGAAGGAGCGCCGAAAGTACACTGTTGAATGCTTTTTGCACTTTTTCAGGTTAATAATCTGGTGTCAATAACTACCTGACAAGTAAATTGAATGACGACAGAAACAATCGGTCACTAATAAATAATATCAATTAGCTACCTAACTGACTTATAAACAGGTACACTTTGTGTGACAATAACGTGTGAAACTTACCTGTTTAAATTCCAGTGATGAAAACATATTGAAATTTCGACATCATATGGGATTAATCTGGCTACTTATAGAATAGGCGACAACATATGGAATTGAAGACAACATATGGAGTTGAAGACAACATATGGAGTTGAAGACAACATATGGAGGTGAAGACAACATATGGAGTTGAAGACAACATATGGAGTTGAAGACAACTTATGGAGTTGAAGACAACATATGGCGGTGAAGACAATATATGGAGTTGAAGACATATGGCGGTGAAGACAACATATGGAGTTGAAGACAACATATGGCGGTGAAGACAACATATGGAGGTGAAGACAACATATGAAATTAAACATAATAAATACAAAGGAAATGTTTATTAAGCCTAATGCCTAGACTCATTATCTTTGCACTAGCAACAATGAGAAATAAAACTGTAATGCCCTCATCGCCATAGAATTTAGCGCTACAAATTTGTAAATAGCATTACATCAAGTATATTAGTCTGTCATCTTTTTTTTTTTATCATATTTTTTTTTAATTTGCAGTTTAAATCTGTAAACCTGTATTTCTTTTTATTCTTGTGTATTTTTAATCTTCGTAGTACTTCTTGTATTATAATTTTTTTGTGCGCACACAATTATTTTTACTTCATTTTTTATGTATCTGTCTTAATAAACACAAAAATGTATAAATAATTGAGATTTGAAAAAGTCGTGTTCTGTTACTGCTTTAAAAAATAGGACAGGGATCTATACAAGGAAGACTGTCATAGTATTTCGATAATTAGAATGTAGTGCACAATAAAATAATGTTCTGCACTACTTTAAGTATGTAATAGTCTGATATTGTAAATAAAGTTCAGCATTACTTTAAGGATGCAATAATCTGGCCTCGTAATTTTGTTTAGTTTTTTACACCCATTAAACTAATCATCCAAAAGAGATTATTATTATTATACTGTTGTACCTCTCTTTTAATGAACCACGAATCCGCGCCATTTTTCACCTGGACAGCTGTGTAAATAGGAGATGTGGCCGGGGGTTAAACACGTGTCGTTCCCCTCCCTTCCTCAAAGGGCGCTAGCATCAGTGAGAGGCGCCAGTCACGCGACCCTGTTTGTGTGTCATTCTCTATAGAGTTACAACAATGCACTCAAATAGTTTTAATATTGAAACGAGCATTGAACTTCCTCCAAACATTCGCTACTTCAAGCTATTCTATCAGGCAATATAGTATTGATGAATTTTGGAACATTGCCTAAACCAAAATGATTAAGGCGAGAATCATTAAAGTTTAAAAAATAACAATGTGCCAATTCAATTTTTAAAATGCTCAAAGGATAAACAACTTTAGTTCACGCAGTAAAAATACAAATTTATTCCAATGCTAGTAGTTGCCCGTTGCATTCGCAACTAAAGGTTTTATCTCAATAAAATGTTCAGAATGAGAATTAATTGGAACTATTAACACGGAATACCGAGTTCATAACAAAAAAACTTAGTGTATAGCCGGTTTGAGAAACATCTCTACCAATTGCATGACTCGACGCCATCGTGCACTCATCAAGCAAAAACATTTCAACATTTTGTAATTGATCCGCTGCAAATGTATTGTGCACACATTTTTTTATTGCTGTCTTCTTTAATAGGAAATATTAACACGGACTTCATTTTTTTATTTATAGCGAAGGCGGTCTCATTCTGCCGCATGCACAGCCGTCTTCCGTGAAATGACGTCATAGAGGATATCTCAAGTACAGACTTACTTTTTTTTCCACAGAAGTCGTTTATTGATAGCGACGGCTTTCCCGTACTGCACGACTAGATAAGCACTTTATGATTAGGATCTGTGAAAGACATACCGTACGTTTATAATACATTCTAACAAAAAAGAACACACATGTGAAATAGAAAATTAAATAAAAGCGCGACTAATAAGAATCATACAGTCTGACGTTACAACGCACTAAACGTTTGACTTTGAATCACAATAGGTATTAGGTTAAATACGAATCTAAAAATTCTAAATATAAATGGATAGCCAGGACATGTCCTAGTCATTCTGTGTCGATGTGAAACAGGGGCGTGAACTCGGTAAATGGGGGGCGTCTTGCCCCCGTATATCAAAGATGGAGGAACATGATATATTTATATATATAGTTATTTCTATATTTTATTTATCAACTATTATTGAAGAAAAGGAAAATGAATGAATAAGTTGATAATAAAACGTGACGCGGTTTGTCTATTTAAAATTGAATTAAAATAAACTATATACTTTTTTTTAAAATTAAAGTATGTTAAGAATTGCTCGAAACGGAAGTCACATGGCTTGTGTTAAGTGATAGCCGTCATATTACGGTTTAACTCAAGTGTAATTAAGATAACTGTTATAATTGGATCCAACGCCCACATTTCCTTTGGTTACTTCCTGTACTTACTTTGATGTTTTATCTCTAAGTCTATGCAGCAGTGTGTTGAGTCAAACGGGACGTATGCAAGTAAAAATTAGATCGCCACTCTGGAATGATTCACTTGTTGCCTCAATGTAAACAAAAAGTCAAAAAGTCTCAAACTACGAAAGGTTTGGCTAATCTGCCTGCAAGCTCCTCGATGTTAATTGGCGCCCAGAGATTACTAGTTTCTTCTAGTAGGCCTCATATCGAGTATCTACACCACTCGGCCATCCGTCCCATACTTAGTAGACTCGATATATATATAAAAAAAACACCCCATTCAATTAGATCAATCAAACTTGTTTGGCGGATGGCCCAGTGATATAGATTGCTTGATGGTTGACAGGACAGTCCCTGGTTTGGTCTTCGGTAAGAACAAATGGAAGTAAAATTTGGTGTAAAGTCTCCCAAGTCAACGCCATGTCAACCCCATGTCAACCCCATGTCAACCCCATGTCAACCCCATGTCAACGCCATGTCAACCCCAAGCCAACACCATGTCAACCCCAAGCCAACCTCATGTCAACCCTATGTTAACCCAAAGTCAACCCCTTGTCAACCCCAAGCCAATCCGATGTCAACCCCATGTCAACCCCATGTCGACCCAATGTCAACCCCCGTGTCAACCTCATGTCAACCCCAAGCCAACCCCATGTCAACCCCATGTCCACCCAGCTTTAAATGTGTGGTTGACATTGGTCAGAGAAGTAAAGGCGGCTGGACGTTATGCTTACCACACAATCCCTTCAAATACCGAGGTTATAACAAACTGATGAATTCTACACGGATGGTCGTGCGCTAGCGCGCTCGACTGTTGATCTGAAGGTACCTGGTTCGATCTCCGGTGAGGACCAAAGACATTTTTCAGGTCTTGGCTCAAGTTCCCGATATATCTCCCGTGGTGCCTCCATGGCCATTGCACTATCGGCTATGGTGGGGATAAAAGAAGGGCACCACAAAAACCGTCCCATTAGTGGTTTATAGGATCTAAGAGATTTCATCTCATCCTTACAGGGACTTCACACACACTTCATCTGCACCGATGGTCGTTTGGGCTAAGGTAAATTTACCTTTTTTTAAATTGCTAAACTGATACAAATGACGCTTCTGGTTGGGGGGTGGGTATAGAACGCTACGACTCTGGCAATGAATGTCTTTTTTTTTTCGACAAATATTCGACATTTCTCATTTTATTTCACTGTGCTTTTTTATGTAAACTTAAATAGCTAATAATCAAGGGAGAGAATTTAGGCTAAAAAGCTCACCATTGTAATTGTTGTTTGGCTAGCTCCCCTTTGAGATTTAGGAACACAAATAAATTAGGTCAATTTTTTAAACAAATTTTATTCTTCCACGTCATCTTCTGAATGCAAACCGAAATACCAAAGAGCAAGCACTACAACATATGGGTTTGCTAATACTGAGAGTGGTTCCGCCGTGGCCATTCACAAGGAACTACATCAGTTAATTTATGAATATGATGCCTGGGAAAACATTTGCATGATAATATGCAGCACGACCGCAGTAAATACTGGTAGTTTGTACTGAATTGTAAAGCTCATACAGGATGATGTCTAGAGCAAGGGCTTTCAGAAGCCACACTATATTGGCTGTCAGCACCATGTAATGGACCTCCTTCTGAAACATGTCATGAATTTTCTTATTCAAGAGTCAACGAACAAACCAGAACTTAACTATTCCTTCATTGACAAATTAACACAAAATTGTGCCACTCTTCAGGCTGATTACAGCCTCGTTGCGACAGACGATATTATCACAGGCGAGAAACTTGTATGGCGAGATGATTTCAAGTTCGTTTTATGAATTATGTCAGGCATATCTTCATTACAAAACAACTTCACGTTGGCCTCGCATCAGCTGGAAGAAACTACCAAACTTACACCAGGCAAGATGGAACTCACGTGCAATGTTTACTGTTATAGCATTATTTCTAATACCAGAGTAGGACAGCATCATCGCTCCTGCCTGCAACTTCATCTGCTAAGGATGGGCAAATGCTTGGTTCGATTCGCAACACTACAATGAAGTGTCCTTCAATGAACTGTTTATCTCACTCATCAGGATAAAATGCAAGAAGGCAATTAAGTGTTTAAAGACCCATTGGTCAGACGAGAAGTCATTATTTGACATTCCCAGATCTAACCAAATTGCTGAACGTGCTGTGAAACTGATGGAAAAACTTCATGCAAAATCGAGAAATTTTAAATTTTGAATCTGAAGTTAATAGGAAAAAATATTTATTACTAACTGTTCTGTATCTTATTTGTTAATAAAAGTTGATTAGTTATTATTAATACTCTTTTGAACTAAGCTAAAAAAAAAACCTGTCCTTTTTAAAAAAAAAAAAAAATATTTGTTCACTTTTTTCTTCCGAAAAAAGGGGAGGTGGGGGAACTTTTTAAAAAAAAAATCAAAAATGCAATTTATATTCTTAAATTACACATAAAGATTCCTCGATTGCAAGTGGTTTCATTAAAAATTTTTTTTTATTATCACCCTACTGCAGACGTAATTGATGGATGAACCGTTATGGATTCGCGGATTTTATTATCAGACTTATGTTTTCTTACCTCCCCAAGGACTGCCACCTTGCCGCGGTGAGGGGGCTTGCGTGCTTTGATAACCCTGAGAGCTAAGCTGGCTGGAGCCTCGTGCTCCTGGTAGGGCCTCCCATGCCAGACAGGTCGACGGGTAGAGGCCAGACGAAAAGCAGTCCACTGGTCCTCCAGGTTGGGGGTTGGGCTGGGGGTTAACAACCCACTCCCGTAAAAAACAAGCTTGTTATAGAAACCGAAACAACGAATTTAGAAAGCAACTTAGCTGAGGATGAAGATATCTCTCCAGTAGAGCTTATGACGCGAGCTGGTGAAAGCCTTCGGGAAGCCAGTGCGCCGACCTATCTTCTGACAGCCAAGACCAAAACCAAGATCGGAACCTGGAACATTCGAACCCTGTATGAAAGTGGCAAAGCAGCACAAGTCGCAAAAGAGATGAAACGATATGGGCTCCAAATTTTAGGACTGTGCGAAACCAGATGGAATGGAAATGGACAAACCAAACTGGCAAGTGGAGAAACTTTCATCTACTCTGGGCCAGAAGAAGAACATGTACAGGGAGTTGGACTGCTCATGACACCAGATGCAGCCAAGGCACTGATAGAGTGGGAGCCTGTCTCTGCAAGGATACTGACAGCACGATTCAAGTCAAAGGGAAGAAATGTCACCATCATACAGTGTTACGCCCCTACCAATACGGCAGATGAAGAAGAGAAAAACAACTTCTACAGTGCCTTACAAAATACCATTGACAAAGTGCACAGAAGAGACCTCAAGATACTGATGGGGGACCTGAACGCCAAAGTAGGAAACAACAACACTAACAAAGAGCTCATCATGGGCAAACATGGCATCGGAGATATGAACAACAACGGAGAACTGTTCACGGATTTCTGCGCTTTCAATGACCTAGTCATTGGAGGCACCATCTTCCCTCACAAAAACATCCACAAGAAGACCTGGATATCCCCTGATGGAAAAACTAAGAACCAGATAGACCACATTTCCATCGGCCGCAAGTGGAGGAGAAGCCTTCTGGATGTGAGGGTGAAACGAGGAGCAGACGCTGCATCGGACCATCACCTAGTGCAGGCTACCGTGAAGCTGAAACTGAGAGCCCACAAGGACAAAGCGCAGAGACCCTCCTTCAAGTACAATGTCCAGAGCCTGAAAGACACCAGAAAAACCACAGAGTACCAATGCAGCCTGAAAAACCGCTTTGAGGCACTAGCTGACTTGGCTGAGAAAACAATAGAGGAACACTGGCAGGAGATTAAAAAGAGCTGGACAGATACCTGCAAAGAAGTCCTGGGAAAGAAGACAAAAAAGCGCAAGGAGTGGCTGACCGCAAGCACCTGGGACCTCGTGGAGGAGAGGAAAACATTGAAAGAGAGGATCAACCACAGTCATGACCAACAGGAGAAAAGAGACCTGCAGGCAAAGTACTCGAAAATAAACAAGAAAGTGAAGAAGAGCGCCAGAGCAGACAAGAGGAAATTCATCCACGACCTAACAGAGGAGGCAGAAACAGCAGCAGGCAAGAGAGATATGAAGAGGCTGTACGAAATTACCAGGACCCTGGCAGGCAAGAACACGCAGCAAATGTGCTCTGTGAAAGGCAAAGACGGGAAAACCATCACAACTGAAAGTCAGGAGAGAGAACGTTGGGCCCAGCATTTCACAGAAATTCTAAACAGACCCCCACCAAAACAACCCCCTACTATACCACCAGCAGACAGTCTTCTAGATGTCAACACCAACCCACCCACTAAAGTGGAGATCACTAAGGCGGTGAAGAATATCAAATCAGGCAAAGCCGCAGGTCCAGACGGCAT
Organism: Bulinus truncatus; assembly: GCA_021962125.1. Classification (NCBI taxonomy): domain Eukaryota; kingdom Metazoa; phylum Mollusca; class Gastropoda; family Planorbidae; genus Bulinus; species Bulinus truncatus. Next base: position 262,191 of record JAGDYQ010000229.1, on the reverse strand, counting down.
ACCACCAGAAGCCCTGAAAGCCGATGTCCCCACAACAACAAACATGCTTCTCCCTCTGCTCCAGAAAGTCTGGACGCAAGAACAAGTACCTGCTGAATGGAGACTAGGGCACCTCGTCAAGTTCCCGAAGAAAGGTGACCTATCCAGCTGTAACAACTGGCGAGGCATCATGCTCCTGTCTGTTCCCAGCAAGATCTTGACGCGCATCATGCTAGAGAGACTGAAGGAGGCTTTAGACAAAAGACTAAGAAACGAACAGGCAGGCTTTCGGCAGGACAAGTCGTGCACCGACCACATCGCCACCCTGCGCATCATTATAGAGCAGTCCGTTGAATGGCAGTCTCCACTCTACTCAATCTTCGTGGACTTTGAGAAGGCCTTCGACAGCGTGGACCGGGATGTTGTCTGGAACCTCATGGCACACTACGGGATCCCACCCAAGTTCATCGCCATCATTCAACAAATGTATGCCAGTTCCACATGCCAGGTTATCCACAAAGGCAAGCTGACGGAGCCTTTTGAGGTCAGGACCGGAGTGAGGCAGGGCTGCTTGTTGTCGCCGACCATCTTCCTTCTGGTAGTGGACTGGATCATGAAGAAGTCCACTGAGAATGCAAACACAGGAATTCGATGGACCCTCACCAAGCAGCTTGAAGACCTCGACTTCGCGGATGACGTCAGCCTACTGTCACACCGGCAACAAGATGCACAACAGAAACTGAATAGGCTCGCAGACGAAGCAAACAAAGTTGGGCTCAACATCAACAACAAAAAGACAGAAACCATACGGATAAACAACAAGCAACAAGATCCAATCCAACTACAAGGATCCAACATCGGTGAAGTGGACAAGTTTGTCTACCTGGGCAGTGTGGTGAGCAAGGATGGAGGAGCAGACGAAGACATCAGAAGCCGCATCAACAAAGCGAGGCACACCTTCAATACCTTGCGTCCCATCTGGAACTCTACCGCACTTTCTGGGCGGACAAAAGTCCGCATCTTCAACACCAATGTGAAAGCAGTGCTACTATATGGTTCAGAAGCCTGGAGACTGACCAAGACAACCACCACAAAACTGCAAGTGTTCATTAACAGATGCCTCCGCAATATCTTACGTATCAGATGGCCAGAAAAAATCTCCAATACCGCCCTGTGGGAAAGAACAAAGCAGACCCCCATTGACCAAGAGATCCGGAAGAGAAAATGGGGCTGGATAGGCCACACTCTGCGCAAGAGCCCAGACAATGTCACAAGGCAGGCACTAGAGTGGAACCCGCAGGGAAAGAGAAGAGCAGGCAGGCCAAAGGAGACATGGAGACGCTGCACTGAGCGAGAGATGAAGGCAGCTGGATGGACGTGGGCTCAGCTGAAGAGAGACGCCCAAAATAGAGTTCGCTGGAAGAGCGTTGTTGAGGCCCTATGCTCCCACGCGGAGTCAGAGGATTAAGTCTCTCTCAAGTCTATGTTTTCTTAAAAAAAAATATATATCCTGTTAAGCAGTGGCGTAGCGAACTTACCTCGCCCCGGGGCACAATAACATTTTAGCGCCCCCTTTCGATAAACATTTATAATATTTTATGTAACATATACCTTTTGGCGTCCCTTTGTGAGTAGCGCCCCATGGCATGATGTTTTCGTTTCGCCAATGCTGTTCAGAATGTATACTATTACTGCACCGTTGCAGTTGAAATTATTATTAGAAATAATTGATTTGACATGCTACGTGTTAATGATTGATTCATTAGTTGATTTAAAGGCCCACAATTTCAATAAAATGAACTATATTTAGAATATTGTGAGAATTAAAACTACGAACAGAACAAAATTTGTATTTGTTAAAATAGTCATCTGTATATGTAATATATACACACTATATATATATATATATATATCATCGAATAAATTAAATATAACTGTTTCTTTTTTTTAGGGTGGCCGACACCGGAAAATTCACCTCTTTACATTAAGAATTACATTTTATGTGCAAATCATAAAACACCTGAAGACTTAAAGAGAAGAATAATTAATTTTATGCAGTGCAGTGTACGCTAATGGGTTGGTCAGTAACAGCAGTTGGCTGCCTTTTGAAGTCACACGACCTTTGCTAGTTAGGAAGAGGTAGGTAATATGTATACATAAAATAAATGCGGTGGGAAGTATTTTTAGGTGGGATAGATGATAGTTGATAGATGATAGTTGATAGTTGAAAGTTGATAGATGATAGATGATAGTTGATAGATGATAGTTGATAGATGATAGTTGATAGTTGATAGATGATAGATGATAGATGATAGATGATAGTTGATAGTTGATAGATGATAGATGATAGTGGATAGATGATAGTTGATAGTTGGTAGATGATAGATGATAGTTGATAGATGATAGATGATAGATGATAGTTGATAGATGAGAGGTGATAGGTGATAGATGATAGTTGATAGATGATAGGTGATAGTTGATAGATGATAGATGATATATGATAGATGATAGATGATAGATGATAGATGATAGTTGTTACTTGATAGATGATAGTTGATAGATGATAGTTGAAAGTGTGAAAGCATTTTTTATTCGATTAACGAGGGACTCATCGTTATCATGAAGGTAAACAAAAAATGAAAGTTTGTAAACAAAGTAAATACTCTTGCGTCCTCTGATAACATTGTTCGACATAATTAAAGACAAAGAAAGAAACGTTCAGTGACCTACTTTAGATGTAAACATACTAACATATGTGACATGGTTGTTGAGTCAGTAGATGACACACACATAGAAACTCTGACCATAACTATGCATGTCATAATCATGGGCAATTTGATGATAAAATTATTTCAATATTTAGGTGATCGTCTCTGAGCTTTTATTAAACACTTGATTATAACTGGATCACCCAAAAAGGCAATTTTACATGTTATAGTCATGTCGCATACACCAGTGATCCTCAGTCTTTATTCTCACCGTTCAACGTTTGAAAATTTCAAAACGACACGCTGGCGCGGAGGACTTGTATATTTATATTTGCGATTGTTTTGATTTACGATGCCACAGTCGCTCAACTATCGGTTGACCTCTCGTCCGTAGAATGTCGAGCTATCCGGCTATCCTGTGGCTAGGGACAACTGGTATACACAACTTAATTAATTACAATAATCAAGATTAGCACTGCCCTATGTGTGCATGTAAATGAATGTTTAATAACTATCAAGTCAGAACCATTTATTTAAATATCATAATTATCTTTATCAGACGGTGTGCAACTCAATACTTTAGAGAAGGTTTATCTACTAGTTGGAGGGAATACCTTTATTGCCTTGGCTACAAACTAGTAATACACGATTTGAAAGACGGAAAGGGCAAGTCATAGACACAGGTAACATGCAAAAAACTGAGGGTGAAGGTCATTGCGTGAGTGTGCGAGTGCAGGTGGCGAATGAAACTATTTCATCACTGGTATCAAGGCAGGGGTCAATGACCGGAATAGCAATGTGTAGGCGTTGTACTAAAGTCGTAATTGCATCGTTCATCTCGGGAGTAGCGGTGAGACCTCCGGGGGGAGGGGGGGATGTAAAGCAGAGTTATACCAATATATTGCCATACTTGTGTGATAAAAAAATGCGTGCACAGATAATGTAAATCGACTTCCGTGTTGGTCTACATGTTCCGTGAAGAACTGTTGTACGTACAATGTTAAACTGTTATTTATAAGTAAATATATTCATGAATGAATCTCTTACACTGCCAACACAGTCCAGACTTAAGAAGACAACGTGGTGTAGGTCTAAACAACTTGCAATGTCTAACAGAATATAAATCGTGTTGATACTTGGACCATGCCACAACTGTCATCAAACGTCTCTGGTCAAAACTTCATCGACTTTTTTTTTTCTTGATCCATTACTGACGACCAAGGGCAGCTAATATGCCTAAGGGGATTAAGTGACTATGAATTAAAGTACACTGTCTGACATGTGTTACTGCTGACTTGATGTAATAGAAAGAAATTAATTTAATATCTGTAATAAACAAAAGATAATAATTTATTTACAACTGCTGGTTAGTTTTGTAAATATTAAGCTTTAAGTTACATTTTCTTGATTCTAAAATTTACTTATAATACATACACACACAGACACACACACAGACACACACACACACACACACACACACATATATATATATATATATATATATATATATATTAAATCTTTTTTTACGATATTACTTTTATATTAATAAACGCAAACTACTTTATTACACACAGAAGAATTACATATATCAATCTTTCGATCTATAGTGTTGTTGACTGCATTTCGTTACTAACATTAAGTTCTGAAAATTCGAACCAATGATGATATTGGGAAATTGTAACCTAAAAATATTGAGGTCTCCTCCGTCCTCTCCCTCTTTTAAAAAAAAAAAAATAAAGTTCTGAAAATTTGTCCACGGTTTTTCTATTAGCAAGGACTCACTGGCTGATATATATATATATATATATCTCAAAATACTTGTAGTGGCTAGAGCCCAAGGCAAGTGTCCAGATTGTCCAATCAATTACTTGGTATCAAGTCTACACAATGTGTGGAGAGTTTACATGTCAACACATTTTATAACTTTTACGCTTAAAAATAAAAACTTTTAAAAACAAAAAAAATTATAAACAATCACAAAGGTGAGGGTTTGCAGCATACTCATTTATTTGCAAAAAAAATATAATATGGAAATAAATTAATGTTTTTTAATAATAAAATGAGTCTAGCCTAAAAAGAAATTTATTTTATTATTGTTTCTTTTTATTCCAATAGTCTTCTTATTTTTTGGCGCTCGTTGAATACTTTTGATTTAATGGTTTGTATTTTTCTGCACTTCTGGAACCTCTGAAAGTATATTATGTGTTCTTAAAAACTCCTGGATTTCCTTTTTCCTGAAAAATAAAACACATTTTTTAAGATACTGCAAACAATTATATTAAACCTTTTTCTTTGTGACAAAATTTAACAATTTAAATTGTGTTAAAAGTTAGTGTTTACTAAAAAAAACTTAAGTGTGTTTTAGTATGTTGAGTTCTTGTTAGATTGGGGGTTTGGGTGACTTAATAATGCATACTTATAAAAAGTCTAAAATATTTTAAGTTAAACAAATCTCCAATCCACGACATTCAGTCGAATAGGCAAGTGTGTACAGGCCCGTAGCGTGCGGGGGGGGGGCTGCGGGCCGGCCCCTCCCTCTGCGTTTTAACTGGCCCCCTCTGCTTGTTTGCTCTACATAGTAACACTTATTTCCTGCCACACCTGCTATTGGCCTGACCCCTGCTGTGGAATGCCTGGCCCCTGCTGTAGAATTTTCACGCTACGGGGCTACAGTGAACCTTTTGCACCTGGTAGATTATACAATATAGCTTTGAAAATAGTTCATACTATTTGTGATTCTTCTTCTTTCCGGTTTACAGGAAATATGTAGAGCAGTTATAGATTTGAAGCTTTAAATGTGAATATACATTATATACATTATACATTATCCCTATTGTGATTTAAAAAATAATTTAATTACTCATAGTTCACTAATTTCAGCTACAACATGTATATAAAAACTGACCTTTTTTTTTCTTTTCCATTCCTTTTTTCTTGTTGTAAACACTGCTGAACAGGGCTGCCAATGATTGCCTCAAATCTGTCTGTTAATATATTCATGAAAGAGATTATTCAGATGTTATGCAATTTGGAATAAATTCTAAAAGGTTTAAAATAATCAATTAGAAGCTAGTTTCAACTCACTTGTATGAGATTTGTTTGTATCGACCATCAAATGGCAGTTTTCAAGCTCACTATTTGTTATTTCAGTAGCCGCTAATGTATTTTTCGACAGTTCATTATTTGCTTATTCAGTAGTACTAGCTGTAGAGAGTAAAAACTGGATTATTGAACATCTTTTGATAATATATAGAATAATTAATTTTCATTATAAAAGTAAAATGTCATTAAATGCAAAAACTATACACTAAAATGTATACATTAAAATGTCTAACTTACCTTAAGAAACCAGCTATTAGCCTGTATCTAACTTATGTAAGCATCCACCTACGTTAATAATTTGCTGCGTGGCAAGTGGAGTCTGATAAACCTGTATGTTGATGTCCTCACTGTTGCACATGTGTGAAAAAAATACTGCCCCTTTCAATTTGGACATTAATTTGAGCATATAGTATCGATGTCCTATGTCTGAACTTATCTGCAATTAAAGGAGATGTGGTCTTTTTAATTTGAAAAAAGATAGCTTGGATGGAAAAAAATATACAGTGTTTATGTTTAAACCTTTTCCTTACATTTTGATGTGTCTTCTTCTCTCTTCAGAATATTTTCCTCTGGCTGCGTTATAACGTCTTCTTCTGGCTGATTTATGTGTGTATCTGTCTTGGATTTATCTCCCAATAGAGTTACAGCTACTTGTTGCGTATTACACATATCAGATCTTTTGGTTTGCTGAACATAAATAATTAACGTTTCTTGCCTTTGTATAGATAAAAGGGTTGGCGAAAGCTTCTTTGATAAGCTATTTTCACGGAAACCTGGAACATGCAAAATTATATTTTTGTCAGATATTTAAGTGTATTTCAAAATTTAAAAGTAATAAAATTACACACAGGTTTAGGACATAATATAATTTTCCATAAATTAAAACAAACCTTTCAAGAGGTCTTTAAGTTCCACTGTTTGATTCATTAAAGCAGCCTCAACCATTTTTTTCTCATGACTGACAGGTAGACATATTATAGCACCTATTTTGATGTAAAGATATTTCAATATAACAAAAAGCTTAAATGGATTTCTAAAATATATGTTTAGTATGGCACAGTGGCGTCACTAGAGTCATTATGGGGGGGGGGGGGGTTGAACGTTCTAAAAAAGGACGCATGTAGTCACAGGGTTTCACAGTTTAATGAAAGTAATATTTTTTCTCTAAAATACTGTCAGTAATAATACCGTAGTATCACTTTAGGTATTTTAAAATATATTCTCTAAGGTCTAGTGCAGGTAAATTCGTTCGAAATATGTACCATTGCTCATGGTGGAAGTCTTTGGGGGGGGGGGGGGGACAACCTGAATTTTGTGCACCGGGTGACACCAAACCATAGTGACGCCACTGGTACGGCACAGCATTTAATAAATACAAATCTGAAAATCCAAACAGTAGATATTATACAGAAACATAAGATACAATACAGCAATAGTTGGTACAAGATACAATATTGTACAGCAGCAGTAGATAAAAATACAGCAACAGTAGATAAAATATGGCAACATAAGTTACTTTACAGGTTAAGTTGATACAATACTTCACCAATAGGTATACAAGACAATACAGAAACAGTAAATACTTTAGAGCAAATATACTATACAGCAACATAAGAAACAATACAGCAAAATAGATACAATACAGCAGCGGTAAAGACAATATAGCAAAAGTAGATACAAAACAGCAACATTAGATACATAACGGAAACCGAAGGTACAATATAGCAGCAATACATACAATACAGCAACAGTATGTACAAGATACAATACAGAAACTTTAGATACAAAAAATACAGCAACAATAGATATATTACAGAATTGTAGATACGAAACAGCAACAGTTGATATCATACAGCACCATTAAATATTATAGACAAAATATAGAGACAATACAGCAACAATGGATATAATACGACTACAGTAGATACAATACATGAACAGTAGACACCATATTGCAACAGTAGATGAAAATACAGAAACAGTAGATACTATACAACATAATATACAACAAAGTAACAGTTAACCAATACAACAACAGTAGATAATATACATCAGTAGTAGATATAACAGAGCAACAGTAATCAAATAATGTTATCTAGTAAGAAGAATAAGACATGTAATTAAAAGAAGTGGGTAAAGAAGAAATACTTTGGAGATTAATACATGGAAGTTAACAATTGTAGAAGGACGGGGGAGGGGGGGTGAGAGAAAAATTGTCTATAGGAGATTAGACAAAAAAAATAACATTAAAGAAACTTCTTTGAGGTAAAAAAGCAATGTCAAACATTCTAAGCTTTAATATGTTAAAAAAGTGCACATGTATATGAATGCCTACTTACCTAAAGTGTAGATTTTCTTAACTGGAAACTTGAAACACTTATTTAATCGATAAAGGCGGAAAATTGAATCACTTAGTAAGGTAGTTTCAAAATGTTCGCTTTAAAGTGTCTTTTATACTGTATATCGGATTCGCATCCTTCCACTAACTTCCACTTTCTTCACCGACAAACTGGCAACCGTTTTTTTATGGCCTAATAAGATCAAAGAGTATAACGCAAGAACGTTTCTTTCGCACAGTAGTGAAACCGTGAAATTCTCACAATGTATCCAATTCTTTACCCGCTTTGTTGTTCGCAAAAAAGAAAAACGGCGAAGGGCGGGGTGGGGGGGGGGAGGAGTGGTTAGTGAAAGGTGGGGGGGGAGGTAACCAGAGGTCAGATTTGTTCTTCAACATTAGATTGAACTTCACCTTAACACTCTTGATGAGTTAACATAATCAAATTAATACATTTACATTCATGCATAGAAATCTATGGATACATTTTAACTGTTACTTTACTTTTATATTTCAAAGATGTTTTAATAATCAGATTGCAGCTAAATTAGTTTGTAAAGTTTATATCGTATTGAATAAATAAATCATTTTTATATTACACTGTACTGATTTAATACTGGACAGCCCAAGAAACATTAAATTAATATCCATATTAATATTGTGGTGTATTTCTTTCGAAATGCTAGCAGGGAGCTAAGCGGCTGTAAGCAGCCGTGGCATTGTAAATTAAAACAATTTAAAATGTAAATAAGCATCATCCTCCCTCACTTACGGACAATAATTCAATAGACACAAAATTCTAGTGAATACTATTGTTTATATTGATTGTCAATAATATTAATTAATTGACTATATTGCATATATAAAATATGAGAAAGAACATTTTAAATAGAATGAGCGAAGAAAGGAGGGGGGGGGGGCTTTGAAAAAAATGGTCGGGTGGGGGTGCGATGAGATGGGAAGACAGAAATATACCATCAGAAGCTCAGTAGTGGTCGGAGTTACCACTTTTTTTTAGATGTGGGAGAGGGGAAGACTTGGCGGACGTGGATGAACAATGAACAAAACTTTAAAGAACGTGCCGACCAGTGGCGATACCCGACAGTACGTCACTCACAATGCACTGCTATCGTCTTTCCTCTCTACACGCTACGTAAAGTATACACAATAGATTTATAAAAAAAAATACTTTGGTAAATGATGGATTGTTTTTCATTAAGAAGATTATTGTGGCAAAGATTTCCTTAAACAAAAATGCCAAATTGTTACAGCAAACAACATTTATAATAAGTAACAATTACACAATTAGTGAAATCAACAATAAATATTCTTTAACACGTCGAAATGATTTATAATTGCATCGGTGGAAACATATTTCTCTTTATATATAGAACAATATCAATACTAAAAAATAAATGCTAATAAATAGTTTGTTTCTCTTTTCAAGAAGGTGATTGCAAAATACTGCACATGAGCAACAAATAGCCTAGACACTGATCAGCTAATAACACATATTGATTCTATTACTATAATTGAGTGAGTTCTGTTAAATAGATTATAGCAAAGTTCACTTCTTATACAAAATGATTCGAGCGAGGTAAATTGAAAATCGAATATCATGGTGATTTTTTATACTTACTTTTTCAAGTACTAAATTAAAGTACATCAATAGATATTAAAAAGCTTATATCAGATGACCAATAAAACATAAACACTGCCACTGTATTCATTCGAATAATGTATGTTAAAAGCTAATACCAAGTTAAATTTTAAATTATAAAACTCATAGATTGTATCACTATTGTGGAGTTTGGAATATTTAAATGCTCATAGCATATTAACTTTTAACACTTATTGATTCTGTCACTCAATTTGATCTACATATGTGATACAAATTTTAAGAAGAAAGTTACCCGATCATAAGAAAATATGATTACAATCCCCTCAAGTCACCTAAACTACCTAAGCTATTTATGTTTCGTCTGTTCGCCTTGATCGTATAATCACTTGAATAGGATGGGGATAGGATTCTGACAATTCTAAGATAAATTAAACCTAACATGTGGTCTAAGCCTAGCAGCCTCGTAGCGTGAAAATTCTACAACAGGGGCCATGTATTCTACAGCAGGGGCCAGGCAATAGCAGGGGGCCAGGTAATACATTTTAATAAGTAGAACAAATAAGCAGAGGGGGTCAGACAAAACGCAGGGGGCCCGGACCCCTGCCCCCCCACACGCTACAGGCCTGAAGCCTAGTAATGTCGTACAGTTTGCCCCCGTCTATAGTATAACCTGGTCAGCCACGTGGCCACACGATTCATTTATTTTTCAAGGGCAACAAAAAACAACAACAGTTTATTGCTACAAACATTTCACAATATAAATACTACTAAGTAGTTGTGTGCCTGTGAGTTGTTGTGTGTCTGTGAGTACCCCGCACCCTATGATTTTTACGTAAAATTAGAGAATGTTTGGTTTTATTGAAACACATAATATCGTGAATTGTTTTTGGTAGTGGAGGGATGCGAATCCGATATACAGTTTTAAAGTTTAGTACACATAGATTAAAAGTTGTTTAGACTATTTTTTTTTAAACAAAATGTAAAGGTTCTGGTGAAACTTTTGGTCAGAAAGATTTAAGTAGTTGTAATATTTTTCTTTAAATCCCTATTATTACTTGAATTTTGTTTATATTATTTATGAGTTGATACTAAAAAATCTTTGTTTAGATAATCCTTTTTTTTTATCTAATAAAAAGCCAATCATTGGTCACTGATATTATGTTAAAAAACTATGCCCATTGTAGGGGTGGGTGGGAGATAGATAATGAGCCAGATTAAAAATAGAAGCTAGCGCAGAGTTCAATGGGTGGGGGGATGGGGGGAGGAAGGAATGTACACTGATATGTCAAAAGCCAAGTCGTCGTAGGGTATAATAAAACAGGATGGTCAAGGTAGCAAGTGAGTGTGTGTAGCCGTGGGGGGGGGGGGGGAGGGGTAGTAAATGGCGAACGTACTAACATACCCGTGTGGGTCATTAGCATTTTATTGCCTCTGGCTATTTGGGGAAAGAAGGTCGGGGGTGGGGGAGGGGGGTCAGCCGCAAACGAGGATTTAAGTCTTTACTATCTGTTAAGTACGTCTCGCATTTCGTTGCCACTAACCATTACGTCATTGGAATTTTCTTTCAGAGGAAAATACTTTGGTAAAGATGGTTATTTCTTAATAGTGAGTCTATCATAAAAAAGTCAGTTAACATATATGTCTTTATTAAGATGCACTAAAATGTTGAAAATCATTCCTTAGATCCTACATGCATTTATAAAAATTATCGTTTAACCTATCATGCTGGCCAATTCCTGAAGTTTTTCCGGCTAGCAAACATTTACCATACTATATAAATAGTAAATAAGAGAATAATAAAATAGAACAAAAATAATATGCCAATTACTGGACTAACAAGTTACTAGTAAAAAATTCTTCTCTAACCATTTTTAACAAAAGCTGAAACCCATCTCCAGCCTTCAATTATAATATTACTCTTTAATGAGTTTTGTTTTACAGTATTGACTGTTTGGTTTATAATTATCCTTCGACTACACTATCCGGCGCAGTAAACAATTGTTATCCGCAAAAAAATGAATGATTCTATAGTTTGAGTAATAATGATACAAACACTTTCTTGAATAAATTTTCTGTAATAAAAAGAGTGTATTATACTAGTATGTGTAAGGCAGTTAATTAGTATGTGTATGGTTGTACTGTCTAACCGTCTTTGGCAGAATTGTGAATGTGTCATTAGTTCGGATCACAGATTATATATAATCTATGGTTTGGATAGTTTGTATCTTTCAAGTGAAATAATATTTTATTAGATTTCAAAATCTGTTACAGCTAAAAAGGCGTTAATAGTAATAATTTAATAAATGTAGCACCCAAAGTTATCAAAATAGATAGTCTTCACCAAAACACTATACATTAGATCCCGGATGGTCTTTACCAATACACATTACCGGTTCATTAGATCCCGGATAGTTTTCACCATAACAAAATACCGGTACATTAGATCCCGAATATTCTTCACCAATACATAATACCCGTACATAAGATCCCGGATGTCATCCTCTATACAATACACAATACCGGGACATTAGATCCCGTTCTCTTGTCCCTGTATAGCCTGTAAACTGGGAGCGAATCTGTTAGGATAACGAAACCAGTCCCCTACTGTAATAACTCATTAATGGACTTCACTACCTCGAGATTGTTTACTACATTTTTATCATCTGTGGTAAGTCCACAATAAACGATTGTGACATTTCACATATTTAACATATACTATTTTTGAGTGTGTGACAAATACACAACGGACAAAACCCCCAGTGAACATAACCCCCAGCTGACGAAACCCACAACGGACGAACCCTCAAAATATAAAAATCGATTTTGAGTCAATATTATTAATACTTCTATATATGCAAAGTTGACCATGGGCTAAGGGAAATGATTGTCGATGTAAGAGATCATGTCTGCTAACACAGTCTATCATTAGGCATGTTTCTAATTGTTTTACGTAAATAAAGGATTGGCTTTCGACCACTGTGGTTGTTAAGCTGTTTTTTACCGTCTGTTATAAAATGTATGTTTGACATGAGAATTAAAAGGTAGAATAAAGATACGGTCAGTCTTGACCTTGGGCTAAAACCTTTAATTTTGTTTGTTTTACTTGGTAAGATAAGCTGCCTGTTGATGTAAAGCTAACAATGGATTAACTTTAGACTACTGCGGCTGGAAGGGCTAATGCAGCTTACTGGGATACTTTGAAACAAAAATTCACTCTAAAATACGTAAGGTAAAACAAACAGCATACGAACCGCTGTGGTCGAAATCCAATCCTTTATTTAGGTAAAAAAACATAGGAACATGCCTATTGATGACAGACTTGTATCGACAAATATTTCCCGTAGCCCATGGTGAAGATTATTTATATAAAAGTATCAATGATATCGATTTAAATACGATGTAATATTTTGAGTTTTTGTCCACTGATGTTTATGTCCTCTGGGGCTTTAGTCGTCCTACACTCGTTTTTTCGTGGGGATTTTGTCCGAATACCGAATCAGTGCCATTTCGACATTAATTTCTGACAAAAAATAGCAGACTGATACACGTGTCATGAAATTTCAAAATTATAATAGCTACCGGTAATCTAAATCATTTGGTTTTTATCTACCAATCATTGATGTCATTTCCCAAAAGATGAAATTTATTGATGTTTAGAAATTGCATCCTTAACCCCCCCCCCCTTGCACTTCTCCATGTCAACAATTATAAGATATTTTCAGACCACCTTACCCTCTCTAAGCTGTTGAAGAAATTAATGGACGAACCCTTATACCTTGTTCTTTGATAACCACGTTGCGAATTAATAAAATGTATGCACTTGGTCAAAGTGAAGCTGGGACTATAATTGTTACTATTATAACTGTCAATCACATAGCTTATAAATAAAATATCTTGAGTAACGTCAGATTAAATACACTATGACTAATTATGTTACTATTTGAACTAGTCCACACAAACACTCTACATCTTTGGTCAATTAGCTAACTATCCTTTCATTTGTATGTGTGTATATGTATATATTTTATGGCTGTGTGTTGTTATGTGTGTGTAATAACGATTTTTTATTATGAATGGCATTCTTTATATTTATTACTAGATAAAATTCAATGCGTAATTATTACTATTTGTCTAGTTGAAATAAAATTAACCTCAACACTGTAAGGCTGTGGGGATATAATTCAGAAGCCGGCTGACCTTCAGCTTGAAAGATTAGGTGTGAAATTTAGCACCGACTCTTTAACATCTGGAAATGTCCTCCTTCCCGCTCCTCTTTTACAATTCTGCTTTTGTATCTACCGAACACATCTTTCTTATAATGTATATACACTACCACATTCAGAAGCGAATTTAACTAGTGTGATGTAGAAAGAAAGTTAACGTTTGCACTTTACTATGAAATTTTTAATTCATAACTGCAAATATGAGAATGCTTTTGTTATATTTATATATTACCTTTTTTGACTCTAGGAAGTTATAAAGGAATACATTAATGCAACATTGTACTTTAGTTATTGTCTTATGTCTTCGGATTTTCTATCAAACATTGTACTGCTACATTTCACTGAAAAAAGCCAACAAAATACTTAGCCAACTTTTATACAATTTGTGACGTCTTTCTTTTAACGGGAGTAAAAACTAACAAATATATATTTATTTTTTTCTATAGCACTGGAATAAGCCTAAACAAAGTTAAAGTATGCTTCTGTGGTCTTAAAGCGACCGCTTGCTAATCTTGAGCCCGTATTAATTTTGACAACTGGGGCCCCATCGTACCAAAACTCTAAAGTATTTTATATCGATCCATAGGAAACTGCTATTTTGTTTTTTTAAGTATGACTGCCGTAATGTTAAACATGCACATAGCATTCCTTTTGTACAAACAAACACTTTGGATCATCAAAAAAACAAACGATTACGCTTAAATTTGTATTGTGCTAAGGTAAAAAAGTAAAACATTTAAAAGATCACTTTTGTATATACTAGTAGATAATAATAGACAAAATGCTCAAGTTATTATGGCAAAAGAAACAATTTGAAATATTTGGGAATTTTATTGCAAAATGCATTAAATATTCCACACGCTCACTTCGGTCTATTCAGCAAATTTTGACTAAATAAAGTAAATCATAAATGTAAGTCATGTTTTTTTTTTTGAGGAAAACGGGGGGGGGGGGGCGGAAGGGGGCTCGGTCAAAAATAATTTATCGTTAACTGGAATAAGCTTAAATGTCAGCTTTTTAAAGATATGAAAATGGTTTTCCTATTATAAAAATCACTGAATTTCCCTATAAGAATTGAATAACATCACCATTAATTTATCTCGACCAATCGTATTAACAGCAAATCATCGTTTAGATAACCGTTAATAAGAAACTTTCTTTTTCCACGCCCATGCCATATTTGACCAATGAACGACGTAGGCTACGCGTGGCGGGTGTAAGGCAAAAAAAAAAGTCTATCAGTCACGCAAACATGACCCCGGTAAATTAAGGTCAACTTTTGGTGGTTTTAAGTTGGAATGCATAGGAAAGTAAAGTTGAACTAATTCTATCACAAAAAAATGACCAATTACTAACTTAAGATTGTGATATATAAAAAATAATATATACTTAAACTACAAAAGAATAAGAGATGCATGCGTATTTACTTAAGTTTAATGTAGAAACTCATTTAAAAAATATATAATAAGATGCAACGGCACATGTATGATCTTTTATTATTATTTTAATTAAATATGTACGTATAATTTTAAAAAATCTGTTTGTTTTCTTTATAATGAAAATTATATTCATAGAAAATGTTTAAAATATAAATGTTTTACGTTTTACTAACAGGTATTTGAAAATGCACATATACATTTTTTTACCTTTCGTTACTTGAGGGACACTAGCTATATGTCCCGTAAAGTGCGATACATGCCTAAAAATCAGTTAAATGCATTTAAAAAATTATTCCTTAAAGTTTTCGCACCTAAAATTATATTAACAGATGTAGAAAAGCTACTTACATAATAAAACCGAAATATTTTTTTGTTTTTTAATAAATAGAAAAAAAAATGGGCAAAAAATGAATTCGGCAGAAAAACGGATTGTATATCCCTAGCTGAAAACGTATATCTTGAATAAAACTGTAAAAATGGGGTAAAAATGTAAAAATGAAGTGTAGTATTTTAAAACATAGAACATTTTAATTGTATGAAGAATTTAAAAAAAAATCTATGGCAGGAATTTAAAGATATTAGGTTTTGAACAAATGTCCCTCAATGTACCATTTTTCGGACCTTTTAGATATATGGTATTTTTTTTAAAACACTCATAAAATCATTATCCGATGATAGAATCGATTGATTTTTTAAAATAACAATTAGAAGGATCTATTTTACAATTTTCATGCCTTATTTTTTTATTTTAATGTTTAATTTGTTGAGAAATTAGCAATGTCAGTCGGGGGACACGTATGTGTCCCCCTTTTTTTAGCTAGTCTGAAAAATGGTCAGTCGGGGAACTTTTTGTCCAGCAAAGTCGCGAATAGGAATATATATATATATATATATATATATATATATATATATATATATATATATATATATATATCTTTGTGTGTGTGTGTGTGTATGTGTGTGTAAAATCAAGGGAGAGAATTTAGGATAAAAAGATGGCATTGTAATTTTTGATTGGCTTGCTTCCCTTTGAGATTAAGATACAACCCCCCTACCCCCCTCTACCCTACCAAACATACCATACATACACACACACTTGAATTGCGCTATCATATCCAAATTATTGTTATTAAAATAAATGTTACAAGAAAGTCGAAAGATGTGTCAATTACTCAATCAAAATATTAAATATATATCACATATTCCCAGAAACTCCCGCATGTTCCCATTCTTTCTCTCTCTCTCTCTCTCTCTCTCTCTCTCTCTCTCTCTCTCTCTCTCTCTCTCTCTCTCTCTCTCTTATCCTTTAATTGACATAGAATTGAATCTACTTATGCATGGCAGTTGTATATTGTATAGCAGAAAATTGACACAAAGGTTATAGTCCATTTCAAAAATTGAAAAAAAGGAGAAGAAGTTACTGATGCGTAAAAATTTGACCTTACGTGGTTGAAAATAGACACAAAGACTATAGTCTCATTCGCCAAATAGTAAACGGGAGTAGAATCAATTGGCATATATTCCCATAAGCTCCCACTTATTCCCATAAGCTCCTACATATTACCATAAGCGCTACTAATATTTCCATAAGCTCCTGCATATTCCCATAAGCTCTTGCATATTCCCATAAATTCCCACATATCCCCATAAGCTCCTACATATTTCCATAAACTCTTGCATATTCCCATAAGCTCCCACATATCCCCATAAGCTCCTACATATTTCCATAAGCTCTTACATATCCCCATAAGCTCCTACATATTTCCATAAGCTCTTACATATTCCCATAAGCTTCTTATATTCCCATAAGCTCCCAGATATGCCCATAATCTCCTACATATTTCCAAAAGCTTCTTAAATCCCCATAAGCTCCTAATATTCCCATAAGCTCCTACATTTTCCCATAAGCACCTACATATTCCTATAAGCACCCCATATCCCCATAAGCTCCTACATCTTCCCATAAGCACCTAATATTCCCATAAGCTGCCACATTTCCCCATAAGCTCCTACATATTTCCATAAGCTCCTACATATTTCTATAAGCTTCTTATATCCCCATAAGCTCCTACATATCCCCATAAGCTCCTAATATTCCCATAAGCTCCAAGATATGCCCATAAGCTCCTACGTATTTCCATAAGCTTCTTATATCTCCATAAGCTACTACATATTCCCATTCGCTCCTAATATTCCCATAAGCTCCAAGATATGCCCATCAGCTCCTACGTATTTCCATAAGCTTTTTAAATCTCCATAAGCTACTACATATTCCTATAAGCTCCTAATATTCCCATTAGCTCCTCCATCTTTCCATAAGCTCCTAATATTCCCATAAGCTCTTACATTTTCCCATAAGCTCCTACTTATCCCCATAAGCTCCAAGATATTCCCATAAGCTCCTACATATTCCCATAAGCTCCCAAATATTCTCATTCCCTCTTTCTTTCTCATAATTTCGCTCTCTCTCTTCTTCTTTGTCTCTCTCTCTCTCTCTCTCTCTAAATATATATACATATATATATATATATTAGGGTGGGTAAAACAATTTTTTTTTGGAGTTGGGAATTAGAAACATATTCAAAAAGTTGCCTATGGTCCTACTGATTGTAAAAAATGTAAAATTTGTAAAAATCAGATAATGTCTTTCACTCCCAACTTTGACTTCAAGGTGGTACGGGACGAAAAAAAATGCACTATGTCTAAAAAAAAAAATTTTTTTTTTTTACATTTTACATGTCAATAATAACTAAGAATTAATTATAATGCAGACAATTTTTTTTTTAGATCAAATAAAATGTATTTTCAGAATGTTACTCATTCAGAAACTTCAATAATTTAAAAACTTAAAAGTCATTTTTCTCTGAAAAAATATATTTGACATTTTGCTTCACTGTGGCAAGAAAATCTCAAAACCCACATGTCAGATTTTGATAAAACATTTAAATTTTATGTAGAAGAGGTGCATTTATAGAATGTCAGAGGCTTTTTAAGAAATTTTAAGTCCTTTTATTTTTTTTTTTTTTTCAAAATTAGCATTTTTCGCTTATTTTCACCATACAAAATTTTAAAAATTCATTAAAAAATTATTTATTACATTATCAAAAAAGTACTTTGACATTCCCTAAAGTAAGATTTTCTGATTATAAAAATGTACATTTTATATGAAACAGTCTATAAATATTTCAGAAATATTTGCCACAAAAAGGTCATAAATTTCAAGATGGTGGCATGCCGCACCCACAAATATCAATATGTTAATATTTTTTTTTGAACAAAATTATTTTCAAATCTACTATATCATTACTAAGATATTAAAATGTCTTAAACTTTAATAATAAAAAAGATTTTGCTTTGACCCCTCCCCCCCCACCCCAAATGTATGACATTTTACAACATTTAGAATGTTTGGTATAAGTAATATGAAATTGTACAAATCTATAAATCGTTCATGCAAAATATACAATGTACATATGAATAATACTGTTTATTGATTGTCCCAGGAAACTTCCTTTGCTTTCAACTGTCGTAAGAACATCCCTTGATTTCTTTGTTTGCAAAACCATCCCATGTCGAGAGCTATGTCCGTACAGTTTGAAATGTCCGTACACTTTCAAACTAACATCAGTAACTTCTTTAATTGCTCTTTCAACAGCTTGAGAGTGACAGGGAATTCGATCCAGTATGATTGGGTTGTTGCGTTTAAGTTCATCATCACAAATATGTTCCAGCAGAGGAAGGGATGTCACTGAGCAAAGATCCCAGTTAATCATCTGATCATATGATTTAGCTGCATTAGTCAGGATTATGTCATTTTTGTTGAAAAATTCTCTCTGCATGGAGCTTGTTTATGTCGTGCTGTTATGATTTTATTTACTGCATACTTTCCAATTTCTTCATCATTGTCCTAACTGCAGCCAATAGAATGTTTTCTGGATGTGCAAAGTAGCAGTTATTTTCCAGTACAGGCAATATAATAGATTGATCAGCAGTATCAAGGTTCTGAAGCAGTTGTATCATATAGAAAAAGTTTCTAGCCTCACTTTGACAAGATGGATCGCAAAAATCCTGTTCGCTTTTGTTAACCATCTTTGCTCTCATCAGTATGTTCCTTGGCTGATCTATCTATGTCGACGCATCTTTGCTGGATCCAGAGCTGTAGATGGTGTTAACATGTTTAAGTCATTCAACAAAGCATTAACGATAAGACATGTATCCCTATAGCTTAGTTTACATCGATCCACTGCTTTGCGTAATTCTTCATATTAATATCTGTTTTGTTAT
>JAGDYQ010000229.1:0-235000 GCA_021962125.1 Bulinus truncatus | reverse complement strand
ATATAATTTATATCACATATTCCCAGAAACTCTCGCATGTTCCCATTCTTTCTCTCTCTCTCTCTCTCTCTCTCTCTCTCTCTCTCTCTCTCTCTCTCCCTTTTCTTTTAATTGACATAGAGTTGAATCTACTTATGCATGGCAGTTGTATATAGTATAGCAGAAAATTGAAACAAAGGTTATAGTCCGTTTCAAAAATTGAAAAATTGGAGTAGAAGTTACTGATGCGTAAAAATTTGACCTTACATGGTTGAAAATAAACACAATATATATAGTCCCGTTCGCCAAATAGTAAATAGGAGTAGAATCAATTGGCACATATTCCCATAAGCTCCCACTTATTGCCATAAGCTCCTACATATCTCTATAAGCTCCTACATATTCCCATAAGCTCCTAATATTCCCATAAGCTCCTACATATCTCTATTAGCTCCTACATATTCCCATAAGCTCCTAATATTCCCATAAGCTTCTACATATTCCCATAAGCTCCTAATATTCCCAGAAGCTCCAAGATATGCCCATAAGCTACTACATATTCCCATTCGCTCCTAATATCCCCATAAGCTCCTACATATTCATATAAGCTCCTAATATTCCCATAAGCTCCTAATATTCCCATAAGCTCCAAGATATGCCCATAAGCTCCTACGTAATTCCATAAGCTTCTTATATCTCCATAAGCTACTACATATTCCCATTCGCTCCTAATATTCCCATAAGCTCCAAGATATGCCCATAAACTCCTACAAATTCCCATAAGCTCCTACGTATTACCATAAGCTCCTAATATTCCCATCAGCTCCTGCATATTCCCATAAGCTCCCACATATCTCCATAAGCTCCTATATATTTCCATAAGCTCCTACATATGCACATAAGCTTTTTTAATTCTCAATAGCTTCCAGATATGCCCAGAATCTCCTACATATTTCCAAAAGCTTCTTATATCCACATAAGCTCCTAATATTCCCATAATCTCCTAATATTCCCATAAGCTCCTTCATTTTCCCATAAGCTCCTACATATTCCCATAAGCTGCCACATTTCCCCATAAACTCCAAGATATGCCCATAATCTCCTACATATTTCCATAACTTCTTATATCGCCATAAGCTCCTACATATTTCCATAAGCTCCTACTATTCCCATAAGCACCTACATCTTCCCATAAGCACCTAATATTCCCATAAGCTGCCACATTCCCCCATAAGCTCCTACATATTTCCATAAGCTCCTACATATTTCTATAAGCTTCTTATATCCCCATAAACTCCTACATATTCCCATAAGCTTCTTATAATCCCATAAGATCCAAGATATGCCCATAAGCTCGTACGTATTTCCATAAGCTTCTTATATCTCCATAAGCTACTACATATTCCCATTCGCTGCTAATATTCCCATAAGCTCAAAGATATGCCCATAAGCTCCTACATATTCCCATAATCTCCTACATATTACCATAAGCTCCTAATATTCCCATCAGCTCCTGCATATTCCCATAAGCTCCTGCATATTCCCATAAGCTCCCACATATCCCCATAAGCTCCTATATATTTCCATAGGCTCCTACATATTCCCATAAGCTTCTTTAATTCCCATAAGCTCCCAGATATGCCCATAATCTCCTACATATTTCCAAAAGCTTCTTATATCCACATAAGCTCCTAATATTCCCATAAGCTCCTACATATTTCCATAAGCTCCTAATATTCCCATAAGCTCCTACATCTTCCCATAAGCACCTAATATTCCCATAAGCTGCCACATTTCCCCATAAGCTCGTACATACTTCCATAAGCTCCTACATATTTCTATAAGCTTCTTAAATCCCCATAAGCTCCTAATATTCCCAGAAGCTCCAAGATATGCCCATAAGCTACTGCATATTCCCATTCGCTCCTAATATCCCCATAAGCTCCTACATATTCATATAAGCTCCTAATATTCCCATAAGCTCCTAATATTCCCATAAGCTCCAAGATATGCCCATAAGCTCCTACGTAATTCCATAAGCTTCTTATATCTCCATAAGCTACTACATATTCCCATTCGCTCCTAATATTCCCATAAGCTCCAAGATATGCCCATAAACTCCTACAAATTCCCATAAGCTCCTACATATTACCATAAGCTCCTAATATTCCCATCAGCTCCTGCATATTCCCATAAGCTCCCACATATCTCCATAAGCTCCTATATATTTCCATAAGCTCCTACATATTCACATAAGCTTTTTTAATTCTCAATAGCTTCCAGATATGCCCAGAATCTCCTACATATTTCCAAAAGCTTCTTATATCCACATAAGCTCCTAATATTCCCATAATCTCCTAATATTCCCATAAGCTCCTTCATTTTCCCATAAGCTCCTACATATTCCCATAAGCTGCCACATTTCCCCATAAACTCCAAGATATGCCCATAATCTCCTACATATTTCCATAACTTCTTATATCGCCATAAGCTCCTACATATTTCCATAAGCTCCTACTATTCCCATAAGCACCTACATCTTCCCATAAGCACCTAATATTCCCATAAGCTGCCACATTTCCCCATAAGCTCCTACATATTTCCATAAGCTCCTACATATTTCTATAAGCTTCTTATATCCCCATAAACTCCTACATATTCCCATAAGCTTCTTATAATCCCATAAGATCCAAGATATGCCCATAAGCTCCTACGTATTTCCATAAGCTTCTTATATCTCCATAAGCTACTACATATTCCCATTCGCTGCTAATATTCCCATAAGCTCAAAGATATGCCCATAAGCTCCTACATATTCCCATAATCTCCTACATATTACCATAAGCTCCTAATATTCCCATCAGCTCCTGCATATTCCCATAAGCTCCTGCATATTCCCATAAGCTCCCACATATCCCCATAAGCTCCTATATATTTCCATAGGCTCCTACATATTCCCATAAGCTTCTTTAATTCCCATAAGCTCCCAGATATGCCCATAATCTCCTACATATTTCCAAAAGCTTCTTATATCCACATAAGCTCCTAATATTCCCATAAGCTCCTACATATTTCCATAAGCTCCTAATATTCCCATAAGCTCCTACATCTTCCCATAAGCACCTAATATTCCCATAAGCTGCCACATTTCCCCATAAGCTCCTACATACTTCCATAAGCTCCTACATATTTCTATAAGCTTCTTAAATCCCCATAAGCTCCTACATATTCCCATAAGCTCCTAATATTTTCATAAGCTCCAAGATATGCCCATAAGCTCCTACGTATTTCCATAAGCTTCTTAAATCTCCATAAGCTACTACATATTCCTATAAGCTCCTAATATTCCCATTAGCTCCTCCATCTTTCCATAAGCTCCTAATATTCCCATAAGCTCTTACATTTTCCCATAAGCTCAAACATATCCCCCTAAGCTCCAAGATATACCCATAAGCTCCTAAATATTCCCATAAGCTCCTACATATTCCCATAAGCTCCCAAATATTCTTATTCCCTTTTTTTTCTCATAATTTCGCTCTCTCTTCTTCTTTCTCTCTCTCTCTCTCTCTCTCTCTCTCTCTCTCTCTCTCCCTTTTCTTTTAATTGACATAGAGTTGAATCTACTTATGCATGGTAGTTGTATATAGTATAGCAGAAAATTGAAACAAAGGTTATAGTCCGTTTCAAAAATTGAAAAATTGGAGTAGAAGTTACTGATGCGTAAAAATTTGACCTTACATGGTTGAAAATAAACACAAAGACTATAGTCCCGTTCGCCAAATAGTAAATAGGAGTAGAATCAATTGGCACATATTCCCATAAGCTCCCACTTATTGCCATAAGCTCCTACATATCTCTATAAGCTCCTACATATTCCCATAAGCTCCTAATATTCCCATAAGCTCCTACATATCTCTATTAGCTCCTACATATTTCCATAAGCTCCTAATATTCCCATAAGCTTCTACATATTCCCATAAGCTCCTAATATTCCCATAAGCTCCAAGATATGCCCATAAGCTCCTACGTATTTCCATAAGCTTCTTATATCCCCATAAGCTCCTACATATTCACATAAGCTCCTAATATTCCCATAAGCTCCTACATCTTCCCATAAGCTCCTAATATTCCCATAAGCTCCTACATTTTCCATTAAGCTCCTACATATCCCCATAAGCTCCTACATTTTCCCATATGCTCCTACATATTACCATAAGCTCCCACATATTCCCATAAGCTCCCAAATATTCTCATTCCCTCTCTCTTTCTCTTTATTCCGCTCTCTCTCTCCTTCTTTCTTTCTCTCTCTCTCTCTCTCTCTTTCTCTCTCTCTCTCTCTAACAAATTATAGTACATATATTAAACCACTCGTCCACCCCGCCTCCCCCCTTTTATCAACAAGTGTCAAACTTTTGGTGCCTGCGCCCCCCCCCCCTTCCCAGTAAAGTTATTTCAATTTTTAACACCCCGCCCCCCCCCCCATCCTAAAATTGCAAACTTTTAAAAAACGAAAAAAAAAAGAATGAAAAACGTAAGATCCCCTTTCAGAATATAACGTTAAATAAAACCATAAAATCCCCTACAGAATATAACGTTAAATAAAAACGTAAGATCCCCTACAGAATATAACGTTAAATAAAACCACAAAATCCCCTACAGAATATAACGTTAAATAAAAATGTAAGATCCCCTACAGAATATAACGTTAAATAAAACCATAAAATCCCCTACAGAATATAACGTTAAATAAAACCATAAAATCCCCTACAGAATATAACGTTAAATAAAACCATAAAATCCCCTACAGAATATAACGTTAAATAAAACCATAAAATCCCCTACAGAATATAACGTTAAATAAAACCATAAAATCCCCTACAGAATATAATGTTAAATAAAACCATAAAATCCCCTACAGAATATAACGTTAAATAAAACCATAAAATCCCCTACAGAATATAACGTTAAATAAAAACTTCAAACTCCGCCCCTAGCTGTGATCACTGAAATCTAAAGAATTGTTTCACAGAATCATATCAGCTTTCTTAAGTCTACAGTACACGGTTGTGACATTTTTCATATTGTACCAGTGTTAGATTTTTGTACGAGTGCTCTGTCGACAGAAATATCTGTCAGAATACGGACAATAAAACACAAATTAGACAATTACAAAATATTATTAGTTCGTGTTTCAAAAATTGTTGAAAATAGTTCCAAGTTAATTAATTTATACATACTAGTTCACTGTGTACTAAAATTGATATAAAACACGATATATTGATATTTTAAATACCATCAATTTATTTTATTGGTCAGAGAATATATTTTGATGTAAGATTTTAATATGCGCCTACCTGTATGTATGGGAAATACTTTCTTTAATTTTTAAAAAGTAAAGTTGTTCACTTATCTAATCGAAAAGACTCTGTTGACGTCAAAAAAAATCTTTACACCCATCCCCATGTCAAAAACTGCCAAACTTTCTAAGATCCCCACCCCCTACGTTCTTAACGTAATTAATGAGACTTATAAATAAATCTATTGAGTCAAAAGCTCGAAATCTACCCAATCGTAAAAAAGCCGGCCAGATCGGGAAGTGGCCAATATCGCATCACATTGACAGGCTAATGTCCGATCTTTTCTAGGTTTCGGGGTCCTCTGAATGCCAAGGGTCATTGATGGTGATGCCCTTGAGGTACCTCTTAATGCCAGGGGTCATTGATGGTGAAGCCCTTGAGGTACCTCTGAATGCCAGAGACACATTTAATTTTCTACTTTCTATGCCATTGTTGACAAACTTAAGACATATATAAATACACGAAAACAGGTTTATAATATAGCAGTTCGATTTTCTTGTTTGATCGATGTATCACAAACATCTCAGTGTTGTGAAGAACTAATAAATACTTATTCTTAATATCTGAGCAATAATGTATATAATGAACTACAACAGTTCCACTAATATATTCGCCACAAGTTTCTAGTGGGCCTCCAAAAAATAGTCCGAGTGGGCAATGGTCATACATACTTAATTTTTTGGCACTGACCTATACTATCTGGACTTAAAAAGGGCCCCATATTTCAAATAGCTCAGAGCCTTATCACGTTTAAATCCGGCTCTGTCAGTCATGCAGAATTATACAAAGTAATAATTGGAGACAACATCGAGTGTGATTTTCCTAATGTAGAAATCGCCTTGCGTATATTTATAACATTCATTGTTACGAACTGTTCAAATGAGCGCTCTTTTTCTCAGATGACAGGTACAAAAAGTCCAAGTAGATCGACAATGAAACAAAAAAGACTTGATTCCTTATCTCAGCTGATGATTGAGGAAGACTGGTTGCGTAAAATTAACTTTATTGATATACTCAAAAACATTGCCAGACGCAAATCTAGAAAAAAGAACTTTAAAATGTTTGCTCCCTTTTGACTTTTTTAACTATTAAAAAAATTACAATATTTTTTTTCTAAAATTATTACAAAATTAATTAACTATTCATTTTAATACAAAAATACCTTATTGTAGGCTTTATAAGAATGATAGTAGCACAAACATATGTATTCCAAACTTTTTTTCTTTGTTAGTATTTTGCATTATATTGTACATACCAGTTGTCAGTGGAGAATCGGGGGCACGTGGCAGATTTGTGTGGATTTGTGCCTAAGGCACCAGGACGGCTTAATCCAGTTGTGAGTACACTACACTAAAGGAATGTTTCGGATGGAACTGATTAGTGTTTATTCATGATGTGAATATTTTATTGGTGTATTAAGCATCACAATATTTGAAAAAAAATTATACACCGTGAAAAAGTGCGCATTTCTGATTTACTCTCTTTAAGATAATTTTAAAAGTGTTTATAAATAGAGATTTATGGAAATTTCGGTGCGCTGCATGACCCCCAATACGACATTCGGGCTACAACATGATCGATTACATAAGTAGATTTTTTTATGAGCTTTCATATAAGTTTTTAAAACATGCAAACCAAAAAAGGTTGTTTTTTTTTTAATGAATTTTATTTGAATGGACTAAAAAAATATTTTGCCTTTTGATTCGATCATATTCATATTTACATATCGGTATTTTTTTTCAGTGTTCATTAATTTCTCGTGAAACTATAAATACATAAACTAAAAATAGCGCACCTGGCTTAAAAACAACTTCAGATCTAAACACTTAAATGAACACGTGCTAAACTCTATAAAATATTATCTCTTTCCGCTGTTTCCGCTTTCAAAATAAACATTGACAAAAAGTAATTAACTTCGGACTTCATAATAATTTCGTTAATGGATAAGAACGGTTTCAAATATTGCATGGCCATTAACAACGTACATGTGTTTATAATGTTAAATCAATGGGGATCCGAGAAGCCGTTGATAACTGATTTTTAAATTTCCCCAAAAAAATCAAAACTGTTTACCGACAAAGTGAATTTCATAAAAAAAACTTTAGATACAGGAAACATTTCAAAATGGATAGTTAGATATATTTTGCTTTACAAACTTCACCTATTCAAACGGGTGAGACTATCACATCAAGCGATGGTGTAAAATAGAGACAATTCATTGACAGTATTCTTCCTTTACAAGATATAAAATAGAAGCGACTTTTGTTTAGTTTGGTGGACCGTGTGTGTTTTGAAAGTTTTAAGCCCATGAATAAAGTAAAATCAATTGTTTGTACGTAATTTATCTGATTATACAAAATGTTTTCTGTACTCAAGTATTAGTTCAATATTTAGGATATCAAGTTCATTACAACTTGTCTTCACTAACAATGGCGATGTCCTGTTTAATATACTGGAGCTTTTGTCTGTTATGTAAGTAATTAGACATCAATATTTTCATTAATTTTTCTGTTTATTTTTTTGAAAGGATTTCTGTATGTAATATTTTTTTTTGTATTAGTAAATTTAATATTATTATATTCTAATAATGCTGCTTGGTGGCATTCAAAAAGCGAACCCGATCTTCATGCTGCAGTCCATTCTGTATGTATGTGGGTTTCGGTGTTTCCGGTCACCTAATTAGTCTCCTGTGGTATCTTAATGGTGATGAAAAAAGGCACTTCAAAAACCGGCCCATTAGTATTTAATACAGGATATAGTATATACCGATACATCTAGAAATAGAACTAATGCTGCTTATGAATATAATATATACAGATACTTCTAGAAATAAAACTAGACTGCTAATGAATATAATATGTACAGATACTTATAGAAATAGAACTAATGCTGCTTATGAATATAAAATGTACAGATACTTCTAGAAATAGAACTAATGCTGCTTATGAATATAATATGTACAGATACTTCTAGAAATAGAACTAATGCTGCTAATGAATATAATATGTACAGATACTTCTAGAAATAGAACTAATGCTGCTAATGAATATAATATGTACAGATACTTCTAGAAATAGAACTAATGCTGCTTATGAATATAATATGTACAGATACTTCTAGAAATAGAACTAATGCTGCTTATGAATATAATATGTACAGATACTTCTAGAAATAGAACTAATGCTGCTTATGAATATAATATGTACAGATACTTCTAGAAATAGAACTAATGCTGCTTATGAATATAATATGTACAGATACTTCTAGAAATAGAACTAATGCTGCTTATGAATATAATATGTACAGATACTTCTAGAAATAGAACTAATGCTGCTTATGAATATAATATGTACAGATACTTCTAGAAATAGAACTAATGCTGCTTATGAATATAATATGTACAGATACTTCTAGAAATAGAACTAATGCTGCTTATGAATATAATATGTACAGATACTTCTAGAAATAGAACTAATGCTGCTTATGAATATAATATGTACAGATACTTCTAGAAATAGAACTAATGCTGCTTATGAATATAATATGTACAGATACTTCTAGAAATAGAACTAATGCTGCTTATGAATATAATATGTACAGATACTTCTAGAAATAGAACTAATGCTGCTTATGAATATAATATGTACAGATACTTCTAGAAATAGAACTAATGCTGCTTATGAATATAATATGTACAGATACTTCTAGAAATAGAACTAATGCTGCTTATGAATATAATATGTACAGATACTTATAGAAATAGAACTAATGCTGCTTATGAATATAATATGTACAGATACTTCTAGAAATAGAACTAATGCTGCTTATGAATATAATATGTACAGATACTTCTAGAAATAGAGCTAATGCTGCTTGTGAATATAATTTCAGAGTTTGTCATTTTCAACAGTTTTAAGAAAACTGGCATTTAAAAGGAATGACGTCATAAATCTTTTTAATTTACCCAGAAATAAATTGAAGTGATACCGACCTGAAGACACTTAATGCTGCCTATTAATATGTCTAAGAAATGTATCTTTATGAAGAAAAGATAGAAATAAAACATTTACAACTTATAAATCTGCGATCTATCAATTACTAGAACGTAAAACTATTTTTTCTAATTTGACCATTTAAGAAACAGAAATTATGGGATAAGGAAAAAAACAACAATTTTCAGCATCATAATAAATGACATAAAGTAGAAATGTAGAGAATTATTTGTGCAAGAAGTCTTTTCTATAGATAGAGAATATAATCGAATCCTGAATATTTTATTCAGATGACGTCTGTTGAGGTCACAGTTCTTCCATTACCAGAGCTACCCCCATATAACGTTTCCTTTTCCCCCATCTCCTACTGGGTTGATAAGAGCTGTGGTCAGCAGATCAATGAGACAACGTTCTCGAGAGCTGGACAAAATGTGCGGCTTTTCACCTTGATCACTGACCAACAACAAAGTGCTACTGAAAATCAGGCTTAGATGTCCAAACGTTGCTTACTCCCCCACCAACCTTATTCAGAAGCGAGGCAGTTGATCGGGGATGATTGACATCATAAGTTAGTATGGACCTGGCGACAATGAGTTAAAGTTTGTGGTAGATTAAAGTTTGAGGGAGACAGGTGTCGAAAAAAGTATCAAAATAGAAGTCTACCAAAGAGACGTAAAAATAGTTGATTTCCTAGACAGAAGGTTGTAGATAGTGTGGGGCAGAAGTCACGAGTAGTTAAAGTTATTGGATTATAGTTGATGTGGTTTGAAATTTTTGTGTAATAAACATTGCCACTATCATGGCTACTTAACTTTTTGTTTATTTGTATAATTGTACTGTGCGTGAAGACGTCTATGTATATATATATATATATATATATGATGTATACAATAACAGAAGGAATGGAAGGGTACATCACTGATAAATAAACGGATCACAGACATGCAACATAAAAAAGAAAAAAAAAATTAAACATAATTGACACATCATATTGAACGAGCCAATAAAAACGTCATTTATGTATGACTCTCATCATAAATACAAACATTGTATTGCTAGAGATGGACACTGCAGTGAATACGTCTCCTCATTCCTCGCTCGCATCTGTAAAGTCCCTGCAAGGATGAGATGTTTATCTCTTAGAGACTGCAAGCCTCTATAAGACGGTATTTTGTAGACCACTAGTCTCATCCCCATAATAAATGTTTAGTTCTCATCGGAAATCGAGCACGGGATCCTCAGGTCAACAGTCGAACGTATTACCTCACAACCATCTGACCCCCCCACCACTCGTTATTATCAGAAGCAGATTTTAGTGGTGGGGAGGGGATGCTAGATAAGTAATTTGTTACTAAATAAATGTTTACATTGTATATTAACTTTACTTGTCCAACCAGTGGCGTAACTAGCATTGGTAGCGCCCGGGGCGGACTCTAAAAATGCCTCACCATTCCCAGTGGTGAATATGTCGTCACTTTTACTGGTGGGAAAGTTCCATCAAGGGCGAGCCGTCAATTACGCCACTCCATTATTACGTCATTTGAAATCAGTTGCACACAATGTCGTATTAATATTATCGCGCATCATAAGATTTTTTTTTCACTAGGATTTTTTTTCTGAAGTAATTTTAATTCATATTTCAGGTTTGGTTTCGACTTTCCCCTTGAAAGAGTGTGATACAGAGAAGAAAGAGATTGTCTTTGTACTGGATTGTATAGACTCGGTTAAAAAGCAAATAGACTTTACTCAACAAACAGAACAATACCTTCGACAGGAAAGAAACTGGAATATTAATAGTCGAACATACATGACGTTTAAAGAAGATGGATTGACGCAGCTCGATGAGAAAACATTCAACTCCACTGAACTTCATTTGAATACCATTACGTCACAGTGTAGTAATGAGACAGACGTTGACAAAATGTTTGACCAAATTAATAACTTTTTTACTCAAGAACACAACACACTGAAAATATCTTTTGTTTTATTAAAAGGAACTCGAACATTTTTCCAGAAGAATGAATTTAAAAATAATAATATAGGAGGCAGCGACGATAAAATGGAGTTAATTGCTGAAAAATCCAACACTGAGAAAGGCTTTAACAGAAATCACTTTTTTATTAATGATTCAGTCGAAAATAAAGTAAAACAACACAAACATATCCACTATGTCAATTCGTTTAATGCATTGACCATTTATACGATTTTTCCATTAGTCTGTGATTTAAAATGCACGAAGACGAAAGTTAAATATCACACTAAT
The DNA here is from genome assembly GCA_021962125.1 of Bulinus truncatus. NCBI lineage: Eukaryota > Metazoa > Mollusca > Gastropoda > Planorbidae > Bulinus > Bulinus truncatus. The sequence goes on along the minus strand of JAGDYQ010000229.1, from coordinate 223,409 downwards.
GTCCAGAAATCGTTCTATCACTTGGACATGAAGCCAAATATGAGTCATGATAAAGCAATCGAGTATTGTCTGAATGAGTACAACAGTTATTTGGTGTCTATAGAAACATACAGAGAGTTAGACTATTTAATGTCTGAAATAGAAAACAATTATATAAACTTTGAAAAGTTTGACATACATTTAGGTCTGAAATGGACCCCAAACTATATTCCTCAATGGTCATCGAGAAATCCTTTCCTATTTTATAATAATTTCCCGTATTTTCCCAATGAAACTTGCTTTTATATGACTTCAGATATAATGAGAAACAATGCTACAATAAATGAAATCAATCATAGAACGATGTGGAATTGGTTTAAAAATGTAAGTTGCGCGGAGAAATTACCAAATTCAGTAATTATCTGTGAGTGTCACTATTATCTGCGGCCCCACACTTTTCACTTCAAGCCGCCCAGTTTGCCTTCTATATCTTTTCCTTTACGTTTTACGAAATTGTATTTTTTAATAGGTCGCATCAAAAATGAAATCTTAAAGAATAAAAAAATATTTAATTTCATTAAAAAATACTTTGACATCGCTGCTCAGTTTAAGCTAGACTATGAAAGAGAAATCTATTTATCAGTAAATTACAGAGACGTATACTTATCAAAGAATCTATCTCACACCAGTGAATTTGCTTCAAAACAATGCATTTCCAATGATGGTATATTCCAGTATAATGATAAAGCCAACAACACTCTAAATGACATTTGTCTATTTCTAAATCAGAAAAATTTATATTTTTACGTTTGCTTTGTCGGTGCGAGCTATCGAATGTATATGAATAAGATTACAGCAGAACAAAACATTAATGATAATTCTCAAAAAATAACTACGCGTGTTGATGAAAGGGGAGATGTTTACAAATGCCTACGTTCAACATTTTTTTATGGCAAAGATAATTTCGATTTACAAAATTGTGAAAATTTCTCGTGTCCTTCAAACTACTTAAAATGTCCGAACTCTTTTTGTGTTCCTATCAATAAGATGGACGATGGATTCAATGACTGTCCGTTTGGTGAGGATGAAGAGTTGTTTACGCCAAATAAACAGATGTGCAAAGCATATGTCACTTATCTGTTCAAAGATATGTGTTTTAAAAATAACTCAGTGGGAGAACGTCTTCATTTAAAAGGTTATAAAAAATATAATATATGCTCTATTGAAAATTGTTATTCTTTCAACAGAATTACAAAGAACAATACCAATGAAGCAATACTATTTCAAATATCCATTAAGATTTATAATATATCAAACTATTTTATGCCTAAACCACCAATGTATGTGTATTCTACTGTGATAAATATTATCGGATTTCACGCAAATAACTGCAAAATAAAGAGGTTTGATCAAGCATTTCAAACCTGGACTTTGTCAAAACTTGTCGTACTGGACATCAGTAGTAACGATATTACCAACACTAGTCACATAGAGACAATTCGTGATTTCAGTAGTCTCACTTTACTAAACATGTCATTTAACAAGAATTTTAAAGTACAAAGAGACTTTTCGTTACCGAATTCCATCGAAATTTTAGATTTGTCACACACAGGTATAGAAAGTATGCCAAAATATTTTTTTCAAAACTTACGACACCTTACACATTTAAATTTGAGCCATACAACGATATTCAAATTTCAGCACATTGGAATTCCAGAATATTTTCATCTTGACAGTTTGGATTTACGTGGTGTGTCATTTAAATATTTAGAAGGTGATTTTTTCAAAGGGTTGACCATAAGACACAGCCTTAGGTCAAGTGATTATAAGATATGCTGCCCACAGGTGCTGAATGTTAACATAACAAGAGACAAGTGTGAAGCCCCTGATGACGTCATCTCATCCTGCAGCCATCTCATAGGCGACACTTTCAAACGAATCGTTATCTGGATAGTAGGAATGGTGACCTTAATAGGAAACAGTATTGTTTTGATATTTCGGCTTGGATGGAACAGAAGTTATTTGGGTAAATCTTATGGACTTTTCATTATAGGTTTGGCCGCATCAGATTTTTTAATGGGCATCTATTTACTTATCATAGCAACCACTGATATTTACTACAGAGATAATTTTGTCCTAGAAGATATTCATTGGAGGTACAGCCATGTCTGTAATTTGACTGGCTTTCTCGCCACTCTGTCTAGTGAAACATCGACATTTTTTATATGTCTAGCCACTCTGGATAGATTTCTAATAGTGAAATCTCCACTTGGACAACTAAGAATAACTAGAACACTAAAATGGTCGTTCTTCATCTTGTCTTGGCTAATCGGCTTCGCATTCGCATTGACTCCGGTCATTGTCACCGATTGGGAGATATATTGTTCTAACGGCCTATGTTTACCTCTGCCTTTAAGCTCAAAACGATACATGGGCTGGCAATATTCCGTGGCCATTTTTGTAATTTTAAATTTTTTGTTATTTATACTTATTGTGATTGGACAAGTTGCGATCTTCATTAGTTTACGCCATCAGAATAGCTTTTTGAAAAGTGGCACAAACTGTGAAGCGATGAAGTCAAGGGAGTTAACTGTGGCAAAAAAGTTGGCCCTGGTGGCGCTGTCGGATTTCCTGTGCTGGTTCCCTGTTGGTATACTGGGCATGCTCTCACTGACTGGTCAGCTGTTTGACAACGAGGTATACGCGTGGGTGGCTGTGTTTGTTTTACCTGTGAATTCGGCACTGAATCCAATTATATACACCATACCTGTAGTAGTGACCAGGCTTCGGTCATACATAGTCAATGAATCACAGTAAACTAAATAACATGTCATATGTAAAGATACTTTCATAAAAACATGTTTACCTTAGTCAAATGTTGTTGTTGGTTAGCGAATTTATTGATTCCTTTTTGCTGAGATATAATAGCACTGTATAAATGGCATTGACATAAAAATAATCTTTTCTTATTTCAGATTTAACTTTTTTAAACAAACGACTCAAACTTTCAAAATAACCGGAATGTCATACATGTTTTTATTATGCAAAAAAAGCTATTTTTAGTTTTCCTTGTAATCATTCTGAGAATGTCATTTGGCAAAGTTGTTTTTTTATTATTATTTTTAAATATATTTGTCAAACTATGTAACATTTCCATATTGGGAAGTAGAAAAAAATATAGGTTTCCACTGAGCCCCCCCCCCCCCCCCCGGGATTTATCAATATTATTCTGTTGTTGATTTTCTTCATTTCTATACTTGGTTGGTTTCTCTCCCTTGACATTTTATATTTTATTAATTTTATGATTTGTCATTTTTTTATGTTTTCATTCACACATATTAAAAACTATGGGTGGTATATTAATGACCCGTGTGTCCTTTTATCGAAATTACCAACAACGACATGGGTGATGCAAGTTAGCTTCTGGTCAATAGGGGCAGCAGCGTAGAAAGGGGTTGGAAGGGGCGACGAAAGAACGCTAATTTTGCAATTTTCAATTTGTTGGGGAGGAAAGAGAAGAGGTGGGTGTGAGAGGGCGCACAAAATAGGTTAACTCGCACAGGGCACTTTAATAGCTAGCAACGTCTCTGGGTAGGGCTAATAATCTGGTTTCACTATCTACCTGGCAATTAATTGGAATGACGACAACTAATATGCTTACTAAGAAATAAGATTGATCAGCTAGCACAATGGTTGATTTAACAGGTAAACTTTGTGTTATATTTCAATGATGACAACATCACATGGAATTATTTTAACAACATGTGGAATTGACGACAACATATGGAATTTATGATAACTTATGGAATTGACAACAACATATAGAATTGATGACAACATGTAGAATCAAACAGGATGACATATAAAATAATAGTGTACCAAGCCTATTGACTACACTCACGTCTCTACACAAGAGATGATATGAAATAAAACTTATGTAGCATCACAACAGTACGACGTTGCGTTATAAATTTGTAAATATCATTACATTAAATATGCCTATCAGTATATCATCTAAATTTTTCATCAGGCTTTTTTATTTGCAATTTAAATCTGCAAATCTGCATTTAAAAATGCTTTTTGTACTATTTTTCTGTGTACAATATTATTTAGTTATATGTCTTAATAAACCAAATTATATAAAGAATTAAGATACAACTGATGTGTTCTAGTTTTAATACTAAAAATATTACCGAGATCATTACAAGTAAAACCTTTTAAAGTAGATTTATAATTTTAATACTGTACGCGATACAATGTGCCATAATCTGATATTGTAGTCATCTTTGGAAATCAAAATATCATCAAAAGAGGTTATTTTTATACAATTAGATTTAATATTGAAACAAACGTATAACTTCCTCAAAACATTCGCCACGTAAAGCTATTACATGACGCATTTTAGTATTTGACGATAATTGATTGCAGCATTGTCATGACTAAATGATTCAGACAAGAATAACTGAAGTTACAAAAAAATAATACTCATCTAAATTTTAAAATCCTCCAAGAATTAACAAGATTTCTTTAGTTCGCACCGTTATATGTAAAATATAACTTCTTCCGATATTTGTGAATGCCGTAAACTGCTAATAAATTATAACAAAAAAAAAACACATGTGAGAAACAAAAATTAAATACAGCAAGACGTTTAAACAAACATCATAAAGCCTTACGCCATATTGGACGAAAAATTTGACTTTGAATCATATTAGGTATTAAGTTAAATACGAATCTTACGGATAACTGACTAGACAGGGCATGTCCTAAATATTCTGGGTCGATCTTAAACAGGGACATGAACTAAGTAAACATGGACGCCTGGTCATCAGATATCAGAGATACATTAATATCGATTTACGTTGAGTGATCGGAAATATGGATTCGATATTCGATGTATGGTAAATATATATATATATATATATATATATATATATATATATATATATATATATATATATATATATATAATGTTACTCCTTTGATTTATTTATCAATCACTATTGTAACAAAAAAAAAATGGATGTCTCTGTTAAGAATAAAAATTGAAGAATTTTGTATTTTAAATTGTATTAAAATAGACAAAAATAATTCGTTTAAGAATTGCTTCACGGAAAAAGAACACACACACACACACACACATTAGTCACGTGACATGTGTTAAGTTGTAAGTGATAGCCGTCAAAGTACGGTTTTACGCTAGTGCATTGGAGATAACTGATTTTATTGAATCCAGCGCCTTAATGTCACGCCCTACACTTAAAGCTGTATCTCTAAGTCTTTATACCAGTGTAAATTTTATGTCTGATACAACATCTGCAAGTAACTAGCTCACCACTCAAGGAATGATTCACTTGTTGCCGTAATGTCAACAAAAAGTCTCACACTAAGAAATGTTTGGCCAATCAGCCAGCCCAGACCTGCGGTTATACTGTTGTTAAATGGCGTCCTTAGTGGACTCGATATAAAAATACCATCTCATTCTAGTAGGTCAATTAAAATTGTTCGGCGGATGGCCGAGTGAAATAGAGCACTTTACGGTTGACCAGAGAATCCTTGAATTGGTCTCCGGTAAGAACAAAGGGAAATTTGATGTTAAGTCCCCCATGTCAACCCCATGTCAACCACATGTCAACCCCATGTCAACCCCAAATGAACCCAAAGACAACCCCATGTCAACCCCATGTCAACCCCATGTCAACCCCATGTCAACCACTATGTTGACCCCATGTCAACCCCATGCCAACCCCATGCCAACCCCATGCCAACCACTATGTCAACCCCAAATCAACCCAAAGTCAAACCAATGTCAACCCCTTGTCAACCCCCATGTCAACCCAAAGTCAACCTATTGTCAACCCCATGACAACCCATGTCAACCACATGCCAACCACATGCCAACCACATGTCAACCCCATGTTAAACCCATGTCAAACCAATGTCAACCCAAAGTCAACCCAAAGTCAACCCAATGTCAACTCCATGTCAACCTTAAGTCCACCCCAAGTCCACCCAAGTCAACCCCAAGTCAACCACATGTCAACCTCAAGTCAACCACATGTCAACCTCAAGTCAACCACATGTCAACCTCAAGTCAACCACATGTCAACCCCAAGTCAACCACATGTCAACCCAAATCAACCCCAAGACAACCACATGTCAACCCAAGTCAACCCCAAGACAACCCCAAGTCAACCACATGTCAACCACATGTCAACCCAAGTCAACCCCAAGACAACCACATGTCAACCCAAGTCAACCCCAAGTCAACCCCAAGTCAACCACATGTCAACCACACGTCAACCCAAGTCAACCCCAAGTCAACCCCATGTCAACCCCAAGTCAACCCCAAGTCAACCACATGTCCACCCCAAGTCAACGACATGTCAACCCCATGTCAACCCCAAGCCGACCACATGTCAACCGCATGTCAACCCCATGTCAAACCCAGCTTTAATTGTGTGAATGTTATGGGTCAGGGAAGTAAAGGCGGCTGGACGTAACGTTGACCACTCAATCTCTTCAAATGATATGCTTTTAAAAAGTGATGAATTCTACACTTCATCTGCACCGATGGTCTATTAGGCTAAGGTAAATTTACCTTTATTATTACTAAACCGGTAAAAAAAAACGCTTTTGGCTGGGGGGATATAGAATGGTACACCACTGGCGAGGGATACCTTTTTTTTTTTCGACAAATATCCGACATTCCTCATTTTATTTCATTGACCTTTTTATGTGAACGTATGCCAACATTCAAGGGAGAGAATTTAGGCTAAAAAGTTGACCTTGTAATTGTTGTTAGGTTTTTCTCCCCTTTGAGATATAGGAATACACAAACACACTAATCACTGGAAAAGGGCTGTGACGTAATCAAATTATAACTTTCAGTTTTTAATTCTATATATATAAATAAAATTAGGTTAAACACATCCCCCCCATTCCCCTTATAAAATTGCAAACTTATTAAAAAGAAACAAAAAAAAATTTAAAAACGTACAATCCCCTACAAAAATAAAACTTTAAATAATAAACTTCAATCTCCGCCACCTAATGGTGATCACTGAATTCTAATGAATGGATTCACAAGATCATATCAACTTTCTTAAGTCTACAATTAACTTTCGTGCTATTTCACATAATGTACCAGTTTAAGATTTCTGTATGAGTGCTCTGTCGACAGAAATATCTGATAGAATTTGCACACTGAAACACATTTTATGCAATTTCAAAATTTATATTGGACTTGTTTCAAAATGGTTTAAAATAGTCACAAAGGAGTTCATTTATATATACCAGTATGCTGTAACTGAAATTCATACAAAATAAACTATATTATTACTTTAGATACCATCAATTGATTTTATTGACTTGCGAATATGTTTTGCTTTGAATTAGTAAAGAAAGTTTCTAGCATAACTTTTGACCAAATTGTCGATGACATAATACATTGCCATCTCCAAACTACCTCAAGTCAACAACTGTTCCCCCCCCCCCCCCCATATTAAATTTACACACGTAATAGATGGATGAGCCGTTGCAGATTCGCAGATTTTATTATCAGACTTGTGTTTTCTTAATAAAAAAAATATATCCTGTTAAGCAGTGGCGAAGCGAACTCACCTCGCGCCCGGGGCACAATACCCTTTTAGCATCCCCCCCCTTTCGAAAACCATATAATATTATATGTAAAATATACCTTTTGGCGCCCCTTTGTGAGTAGCGCCCGGGGCATGATGTTTCGTTACGCCACTGCTGTTAAGATGGTTTACTATTACTGCACCGTTTGAGTTGAAATTATTATTAGAAATAATTGATTTTACAAGCTATGTTTTCATGATTGATTTATTAGTTGATTTAAAGGCCCACAATTTGAAAATAATGAACTATTTGTAGAATATCTGAGAATTAAAACTACGAGTAGAACCATTCTGTATTTGTTAAAATAGTCATTTGTGTATGTAATATATGCACACTATATATATATATATATATATATATATATATAACCATACAGTTATCATTGAATAAATTAAATATAACCATTTCTTTTTTTTAGGGTGCCCGAAGCCCGGACAAACTGAAATTCACCTCTGTACATTAAGAATGACAAGGTGCAAATCATAAAACAGCTGAACGCTAAAAGCAGAAGAAAATAAAAATGTAGTGTAGTGCAGTGTACGCTAATGATTTGGTCCAGTAACAGCAGTTGGCTGCCCTTTTGAAGCCATATAACATTTGCTAGTTAGAAGAGGTAGGTAATATTTATGCATAAAATAAATGCGGTAGGAAGTATTTTAAAAAGATGATAGATGATAGTTGATAGAGTATAGTTTATAGAGGATAGTTGATCAGTGCAGGATTTACGTGTAAGCTACACAAGCTATAGCTTAGCCGCCACCCCCCCCCCCAGTAGATCGGCAATGAAACAAGAAAGACATGATTTCTTATCTCTTCCAAAATTTTAGGCAGAGTCGTCGCGCAAGATACACTTTGATAATGTACTCAAAAAATTTACCAGATGTAAATCTAGAAGAAGAGAACTTCAAAATGTAAATGTTTTCTCTCTTTGAATTTCTTATCTATTAAAAAAAATGACATTACTTTTGTCTATTTGCTTTACAAATTTAAATAACTATTAATTTCAATTCAGAAAATCTTTATTGTAGGTTTTATATGAGTGATAGTATTACAAACTATAGATTAACAACTGTTTTTATTTCATTTAATTTTGAATAAAATTGAACATACCAGCGGTCTGTGGAGAATCGGGAGCTAGGGGCAGGAGGGGGTACGCGAGTGGGTTTGCGCCTGGGGCACCGAGATGGCCTAGTCCGGCACTGAGTACACTACACTAAACAGAATGTTTCCGATGGAATTGTAATTAGGGTTTATGCATGATGTGAATATTTTACTGGTGTATTTAGCATCACATTTTTTATCAATATTTATTTCTCGTAAAAGGTGAACATTTCCAATTTACACTCGTAAAGAGAATTTTAGAAAGTATTTATAAATAGAGATTTGTTGAAATTTAGACGCGCTGCATGATTTCTGAGGAAGGCGACATTCAAGCTACAAGGTCGATTATATAAGTGGATTTTTTTAAGAACATTTATGCACGTTTTAAAATAGTGCAAAACTAAAAAGTGTTTTTTTTATTTAATGGATTTTATTTGAATGAACTAAAAGTAAAAATATATTTTCTTTTGATTGGATTATATAAATACGCTTCATTAATTTCTCTCGAGTATATAAACAAAAAGATTATAAATAACGCACCAGGCTAAAGAACAACTTCAGAACTCAACACTTAAATGAACACGTGCTAAACTGTAGAAAATATTATCTCTTTCCGCTATTTCCTCTTTCAAAATAAACATTGACAAAAAGTAATATATCTACGGACTTCATAAGAATTTAGCTAATGGATAAGAATGTTTTAAAATATTTATTTGCCATCTAGAATACAAAAAGTGTTTATAATGTTAAATCAATTAAGCTTCGAGAAGTTGTTGAAAATGATTTTAAATATCTCAAAAATCTCAAATCCGTAAAAAATTTTTTTTAAAAGTACCTAGAGATGACTGAATATTTGTAAAATTTTTACATTGAAGCTTACAATCTTAAAGCAGGAGTTCAGGAAACAATTCTTAGTGGATAGCCAGATTTATTTTGCTTTACAAACTTCACCTAATGAACCGGGTGACACTATCACATTAAGCGATTGTGTAAAATATAAACGTTTCATTCACAGTATTCTTCCTCTACAAGATTTAAATAGAAGCAACTTTTGTTTTAGTTTGGTGGAACGTGCAATAGTCTGGTCAATTTTGTGTACATAATACATTTGTTTATACAAAATTTTCTTTGTTCTCAAGTACCCGTTCAATACTTAGGACATCAAATGTTTTTAAAACATGTCTGCATTGGCAATGGCGACTTTCTGGTTTATATATTGGACCTTTCTTCTGTTAGGTATGTCCTTGGACATGAATATTTTCATATATTTTTTTTCGGTTTTTTTTTTGTAAAGGACTTTTTTTTTTGTTTGTAATATTTTTATTTGTAACAGTAAATTTCATATTATTTTATTCTAATAATGCGGCTTAGTCTATTTGCTGTAGTCTATTTGCATGATGGGCGTTACGGATTGGATTCACAGTGTTTCCAGACTTCAAATACGTCCCCCGTAGTGAGTTGTAGTTAGTTTTAGATTAAAGATTAAGGGAGACAGTTGTAGAAAACTAGGATAGAAGTCCACTAAAGAGACACAGAGTTAGTAGAGCCCTAGACAGTCGCGAGTAGTTAAAGTAACTGGAATATAGTTGACGTGGCTTCACTTTGTTGTGTAATAATAAACATTGCCACCATCATGGCTAACCAACTGTTTTTGTATATATATATATGTAACTGTACTGTACGTAATGACGTCTACTCTTAAATATACAATAACAGAAGGAAAGGAAGGCTACGGCACTGATAAATTAAAGGATGAGAGGCTCAGAAACATAAAGCAGAAAAAACAAAATCGCCACATAATTGCCGCATGATATCATATTGAATGAGCCTGTAACAACGTCATACACGTATGACTCTCATCGTTTTGTTACAATCATTAAAAACGTTGAATCGTTAGAGATGGACACAGCAGTGAATACGTCTCCTCATTACTCGCTCTCATCTGTAAAGTCCCAACAAGGATGAGATTTGTATCTCTTAGTGAATAAGCCTCAGTATGACGGCATTTTTACAGCACCTTAATCTTAACCCCACTATATACAATAGAGCAATGGCCTAGAAATCGAGCCCGGGGCCCTGAGGTAAACCGTTGAGCACTTCACCGAACAACCATCCGTCAACCCGTCGTTCTTATCAGAGGCAGCTTTTTGAGGTGGGCGGTGGGGGGGGGGGGCTATATAAAAATCATATGTGGGACCGAAAGATAAGTTTCCTGCCCAACCAGTGACGTAACTAGCATTGGTGCTGCCACGGAAAGGATTCTGAAAATGCCGCCCCATTCCTTTTCCACGTTTGATAAAGAATAATAAGTGGCCAATATACCGCCCCTTACTGGTGAAAAGGTTCCACCAACGACGAACCGTTGATTACGCCCCTCAATTAACAGTAACTTGATACCAGTTGGACACAGTGTCTTATTAACGTCATTTAATATCAGTCGGACGCAGTGTCGTATTAATAATGTCGCGTATTATTATAATAATAATTAACGAGAATATTTTTTAATGTAATTCTGATTCACTTTATTTGATATCAGTTGCACATTATGTCGTATTCACTTTATTTGATATCAGTTGCACACATTGTCGTATTAACGTTATTTGATATCCGTTGGACGTAATGTCGTATTAACGTCATTAGATATTAGTTACACATTATGTCGTATTAACGTTATTTGATATCCGTTGGACGTAGTGTCGTATTAATATTGTTGCGCAACATAAATCAATTATTAGCGAGTATTTCTTAAAAGTAATTCTGATTCATATTTCAGGTTTGGTTTCGACTTTCCCCTTGAAAGAATGTGATACAGAGAACAAAGAGATTGTGTTTGTATTGGATTATATAGACTCGGTCAAAGAGCAAATAGATTTTCTTCAACAAACAGAACAATACCTTCGACAAGGAAAAACCTGGAATATTAAAAGTCGAACATACATGACGTTTAAAAAAGTCAACACCAATGAACTTCATTTAAATACAATTACGTCACAGTGTAGTAATAAGACAGACATTGACAGAATATTTGAACAAATTAATCACTTTTTTACTCAAGAACACAACACACTAAAAATATCTTTTGTCTTATTTCAAGGAGCTCGAACATTTTTTAAGACGAATGAACTTAAAAAGAATAATACAGGAGGCAGCAAAGATACAATGAGGTTAATTTCTGAAAAATCAATAACAGAAAAAGGTTTTAACAGAAATCACTTTTTCATTAACGATTTAGTCAGAGACAAAGTAAAGCAACACAAAAATATCCACTTTGTTGATTCGTTTAGTGCATTGACCATTTATAAGATTTTCCCATTAGTCTGTGATTTAAAATGCACGAAGACGAAAGTTAAATATGTAAATGATGTCCAGAAATCTTTCTATCACCTTGACATGAAGCCAAACATGAGTCATGATAATGCAATTGAGTTTTGTTTGAATGAATACAACAGTTATTTGGTATCAGTGGAAACATACAGTGAGATCGAATTCTTAATATCTGAGATAATAAAACGTTACACAAACTTTGGAATGTTTGACATGCTGTTAGGTCTGAAATGGATCCCTAACAAGTTTTTTCATGGACATCTAGAAATCCTTTCATATTTTATAATAATTTCCAGTCTTTTTCCAAAGAAACTTGCTTTTATATGACTTTAAATACGAATAGATCTACCGGTAATAATAATACAAGTAATACAATATATGAAATCAATCACATGACAATTTGGAATTGGTTGAAATATGCAAGTTGCGAGGAGAAATCACCAAAATCAGTAATTATCTGTGAATGCCATTATGATCTGCGGCCCTACACTTTTACACTCGAGCCGCCCAATTTTTCTTCGTCACCTTTACCTTTAACTTTAACTTTTAAGGATTTGCATATTTTAATAAGTCGCATCAGAAATGAAATTTTAAAGAATAAAAATATATTTCATTTCATTAGACGATACGTTGATGTCAGCGCTCAGTTTAAGTTAGACTACAAAAGAGAAATCTATTTATCAATAGATTACAGAGAAATCTATTTATCAAAGAATCTATCTTTCTCCAGTGAATTTGCTTCAAAACAATGCATTTCCAATAACGGTATATTCAGGTATGATGATAAAGACAAAGTCCACATAAATGACATTTGTCTATTTCTAAATGACAAAAACAAAGGACATTTGTGGAATTACGTTTGCTTTATCGGCGCCAGATATCAAGACGTAATGAATATGAGTATGTCATATCAGAACATTACAGATGGTTCTCAAAAATTAGTTCAATGTGTAAATCATAATAAAGTATTTCCTAAATGCCTACGTTCAAAATTTTCTTATTGCAAAGATAACTCCAATTTACAAAATTGTGAAAATTTCTCGTGTCCTTCAGACTACTTCAGGTGTCCGAGTTCTTTCTGTGTTCCCAACAAGTATGTAAACGATAGAAACAACAACTGTCCGTTTGGTGAAGATGAAATGTTGTTTACACCAGATAGACAGATGTGCAAGGCTTATGTCACTTATCTGTTCAGAGATATGTGTTTTAACGAAAGCTCAGTGAATAAATGGTTTCATTTAGCAGGTTATAAAAAATACAACGTTTGCTCTCATAAGAATTGTTACTCTTTCAACAGAATTACAAGGAATAAAACCAAAGAAGCAATACTATTTCAAATACCCAATGACTTGTATAATATATCAAACTATTTCATGCCTCAACCACAAATGCATATGTTTTCCTATGTTATAGATATTATCGGCTTTCATTCAAACAACTGCAAAATAAAGAGGTTTGATCAAGCATTTCAAACCTGGAAATTGTCAAAACTTGTCGTACTTGACATCAGCAGCAACGATATTACCAACAGCAGTCACATAGAGACAATTCGTGATTTCAGTAGTCTCACTTTGTTAAACATGTCTTTTAACAAGAATTTTAAAGTACAAAGAGACTTTTCGTTTCCGAATTCCATCGAAATTTTAGATTTGTCACACACGGGTTTATCTAGTTTGCCAAAATATATTTTTAAAAATTTACAATACCTGAGACATTTGAATCTGAGCCATACAATGATATTCAAATTCAAGCACATTGGAATACCAGAATATTTTCATCTTGACAGTTTGGATTTACGTGGTGTGTCATTCAAATATTTAAAATCTGATTTTTTCAAAGGGTTGACCATTAGACACAGCCTTAGGTCAAGTGATTATAAGATATGCTGCCCACAGGTGCTGAATGTTAACATAACAAGAGACAAGTGTGAAGCCCCTGATGACGTCATCTCATCCTGCAGCCATCTCATAGGCGACACTTTCAAACGAATCGTTATCTGGATAGTAGGAATGGTGACCTTAATAGGAAACAGTATTGTTTTGATATTTCGGCTTGGATGGGACAGAAGTTATTTGGGTAAATCTTATGGACTTTTCATTATAGGTTTGGCCGCATCAGATTTTTTAATGGGCATCTATTTACTTATCATAGCAGCCACTGATATTTACTATAGAGATAATTTTGTCCTAGAAGATATTCATTGGAGGTACAGCCATGTCTGTAATTTGGCTGGCTTTCTCGCCACTCTGTCTAGTGAAACATCGACATTTTTTATATGTCTAGCCACTCTGGATAGATTTCTAATAGTGAAATCTCCACTTGGACAACTAAGAATAACTAGAACACTAAAATGGTCGTTCTTCATCTTGTCTTGGCTATTCGCCTTCGCATTCGCATTGACTCCGGTCATTGTCACCGATTGGGAGATATATTGTTCTAACGGCCTGTGTTTAACTCTGCCTTTAAGCTCAAAACGATACATGGGCTGGCAATATTCCGTGGCCATTTTTGTAATTTTAAACTTTTTGTTATTTATACTTATTGCGATTGGACAAGTTGCGATCTTCATTAGTTTACGCCATCAGAATAGCTTTTTGAAAAGTGGCACAAACTGTGAAGCGATGAAGTCAAGGGAGTTAACTGTGGCAAAAAAGTTGGCCCTGGTGGCGCTGTCGGATTTCCTGTGCTGGTTCCCTGTTGGTATACTGGGCATGCTCTCACTGAATGGTCAGCTGTTTGACAATGAGGTATATGCGTGGGTGGCTGTGTTTGTTTTACCTGTCAACTCGGCACTGAACCCAAACATATACATCATACCTGTAGTAGTCACCAGACTTCGGTCATACGTAGTAAACGAATCATAGGAAATCAAGCAAAAAAAATAATCTTTCCTAATGTAAGATTTTTACTTATTTTTTCATAAAAATGATTTAATCTTTCAAAATAACCAGAGTGTTATACATGTTTTATTTATCATCCAAACCAGCTGTGTTAAGTTATCTCGGTAATCATACTGAATATGTTATTTGACGTAGTAGTTTTTTTCCATTAATATTTTTATATTAAATTGTGTGACTTTTTTAAAATGCGCATTAGAAAAATATTGTAGATTTTTACTGCTTCTCTCCCCCCCCCCTCCCAATGACATGTTTTTAGTTGTTTTTTTTTATTATTTTTTTTTAAATCTCATTGTTGAGGGCTTCCTTGAATAATACTTGTAAAATTCTTTTATACTTCTAGTAGGTTTTAGAATTTCAGTCAACAACATTAATAAACGAAGTCGACTCCATTTGAAGTAACAATAATAATAATATTTAATTCTTGAATATAACTGCATGAACATTAGAGTGTTTCTAAGAATAATGGTGAAAAAAAATGTTTAATTCACTTTCGCATACCCCCCAGAAATGTGAGGTTTTGGGTCAGTAATACGTAAGCCAAATTACAGGAAAAAAATATTGAGTCTAAGTGAGTGATCATTAGCATCAAACTTTTAACTGTTATGGCGTCAGTATGAACTCCTGTGTTAGAACTTGTTGTATCAAAACAAAGACCAGCCAGCCATTGTGGGACACCTTTCAACTCATTTAGTATCTGAACCACAGCTTTACCCATCAATTCACCAGTTGATCTTGGAAGTTGTAGAATCGTCAGAAGCTCTCCAACCTTCACTCAAGACACAACAATTGGCATTCGATCAACTAGCTCGTCTGATTGGCCACCAACATCTGGTAGTAATTTTCCATCAAAATGAGCAACTAATGGTGTGCTTGGCACAAACATCTCCTTCTGGTTTACCGTGACTGATTTGTCTAGCTCTATATATTGTACTTGTTGACAGTGGTACTGTTGTTGATTCATCAGCTGGGAAAAATCAACTTTCAACTCCATCTGCCTATCACTTCGACAGCCTTTGTTCTTGCCAAGCTTAACATATCTCTCGTACAATGCTTTCAGCTTGGCAACAGCATTGGGTTTCTGTGTCGTTGGGATGTACGATATAAACCATATAGCAAAAACTTCATCGATCACGTTTGAGCAGCTTTCAGAGAGAGAGAGTAAGCTTCTGATTCTTCAAGTAATAAAATAAACGACGCAGAGTGAGCCCCATAGTTGGTAGGCTGTTAGAACAAGTGACTAAATCAAGAGATGTCAACTGTTGACCATATAACCAGACATCGATTTCAGATCTAGTTTTGAAAGTCTTTTGAGGTACAGATGCCATATTAACTATTACAATTGAACACTAAATCTGAAATAAAAAGAACGCACAGCAGTGTACATTGCAGAATGAATAATGCGGAATTAATAATTTAATTGTCAATAATAGTACACTACAAAGACAATTTTAAAAATCCACTAAAAAATTGCATCATATAGGTTTACGAATATGCCAAAAGAAGGAGACCCTTTGAGCAGTCTGTTAATGTCAATCTTTTTGACTGAAATTTTTACTGGTTACCTTATACATCAATCCTCATCCATTAATGCCCTATGCGGTTAAATTTGAAAAAAAAAATTTTCAAACACTCTAATGAACATGAACTGACATATAATGGTGAACTCAGGAGGAGTACAAAAACTACTTTCTAGATAAAAACTACAACATGCATCCGCATACCACGACGCCTAGAGCTCGACTGATTTCACAACTGCTCAAATAAAGCACCTGCTCTCCACTGTCGGTTGTAGAATACGTCATTTCTACCAAAATGACGTGTACACTAAAACTCAGAATAAACTACATCGCGAGATGGCGGAATGACGTCATAGATACTGAGGTGGGCGGAGCCTACCGGATTGCGTCATCAAATTTTCAACTGTATTATTTTTCCACAATCACGTAATCTTTATTCATATTATTCTTTTTTTTTTTTTTATTTCGTAAACTTGGTTTCTTTTTTCCTCATTTCATATTTTATTTATTTATTTATTGATTGGCCGTTTTATGCTTTCATACATACATATTAAAAAATATGAGCGGTATAGTGGTGACTTGTGTGTCCTTTTATCGAAATGACCATCGTAGCTTCTGGTCAGTAGGGTCAGCTGCGAAGGAAGGGTTGTTCGGCCGCACAGGTCGCCGAGTTTGTAAGGAGCGCCGACAGTACACTGTTTAATGCCTTTGCACTTTTCAGGCTGAGGAGGAGTTAATAATCTGGTGTCGCTATCAACCTGACAAGTAATTGGACTGACGACAGCAACAATTGGTCACTAATAAATAATTTTAATTAGCTACCTAACTGACTTATAAACAGTTAAACTTTGTGTGACAATAACGTGTGAAGCTTACCTGCTTATATTCCAGTGATGAAAAGTTATTGAAATTTCAACATCATATGGAATTAATTTGGGTACTTATAGAATAGGCGACAATATATGGAATTGAAGACAACATATGAAATTGAAGACTATGGAATTGAAGACTATGGAATTGAAGACTATGGAATTGAAGACAACATATGGAATTGAAGACAACATATGAAAATGAAGACTATGGAATTGAAGACAACATATGGAATTGAAGACAACATATGAAATTGAAGACTTTGAAATTAAAGACAACATATGGAATTAAAGACAACATATGAAATTGAAGACAACATATGAAATTGAAGACAACATATGGAATTGAAGACAACATATGGAATCAGACATAATAAATACAAAGGAAGTGTGTAATATGCTTAATGCCTAGACTCATATCTCTACACCAGCAATGATGAGAAATAAACCTGTAATGCCCACATAACAGTAAAATTTTGCCCTACAAATTTGTAAATAGCATTAGATCAAGTTTGTCTAGAAGTCTGTCATCTATTTTTTTTTTTGTCATAATGTTTTTTTTTAATTTGCAATTTAAATCTGCAAACCTGTATTTCTCTTTTTATATTATGATTTTTTTAAATTTGCGTACTTCTTGTATTATTGTTTTGTGCACACAATATTATTTTACTTATGTTTTATATATCTGTCTTCATAAACAAAAAAAAATATAAACAATTAAGATTTGAAAAGTCGCGTTCTGTTACTGCTTTAAAAAAAATGACAGATCTGTACAAGGAAGCTTGTCAAAGTAAATTGATAATTAGAATGTAGTATACAATAACAGAAAGTTCAGCACTACTTTAGATATGTAATAATCTGACATTGAAAATATAGTCAGCACTACTTTAGATATGTAATAATCTGACATTGTAAAGAAAGTTCAGCACTACTTTAGATATGTAATAATCTGACATTGTAAAGAAAGTTCAGCACTAATCTGGTCATCATATGTCAAAGATAGAGGAACATGGATTCAGTTATTTCTTTAATTTATTTAACAACCATTATTTTAGAAAAAAGGAACATGGATGACTAAGTTGATAGTAAAACCATGACGCGGTTTGTATATTTAAAAGTTTATTAAAATAAACAATACAATACATTTATTTTATTAAAGTATGTTAAGAATTGCTCGACAGGATATAGAAAAAGTCACATGGCATGTGTTAAGTGGTATGTGATAGCCGTCAAAATACGGTTTAACTCAAGTGTAATTAAGATAACTGATATAATTGGATCCAACGCCCACATTTCCCTTCCTGTACTTACTTTGACGTTTTATCTCTCAGTCTATGTAGCTGTGTGTCGAGTCAGACTGGACGTATGCAAGTAAAAATTAGCTAACCACTCGGGAATGATTCACTTGTTGACGTACCGTAGTGTAAACAAAAAGTCAAAAAGTCTCAAACTACGAAACGTTTGGCGAATCTGTCTGCTGGCTCTTCGATGTTACCTTTGTTAAATGTCGCCCAGAGAATACTCCCAGAAAATACTATGCCCTTCTAGTGGGCCTACTAAATTGGTTGGACGAATGGCCGAGCAGTGTCTGTGTGTGTCTGTAAAGTCCTTGAAATGATGATATTTAATCTCTTAGATCTTTCAAACCAATATTGGGACGGTTACCACGATGCCCTTCTTTCATCCCCGCCATAGTCAATAATGCAATAGGCATGGAGGCACCACGGGAGATATATCCGAGCAGTGTAGTGTGCTTGATTGCCAACCCGAGAGTCCTCGGTGAGAACAAAGGGTATTTTAATTTTCCGGGTAAAATTTGGTGTAAAGTTCCCCCTAGTCCACCCAGCTTCAAATGGCTACCTAAAATTAGTTGAGGGAAGTTACCCCACAATCCTGTCATATGTCGTGGTTACAGGAACATGAACTCTACACTTCATCTGCCATGATGGCCTATTAGGCTAAGTGGAATTTTTATTTTTTTAACAACACTGTTGCTAAGGACGCTTCTGTTAAGAGATATAGAATGCTACGTCACTGGCAAGTAAAATTTTTATTTCTAAAAATAGCCACATTTCTCATTTTATTTCACTGACTTTTTTTTTTAAAGAGAATTGGCTCGTACAACCAAGGGAGAAAATTGTGACTAAAAAGCTTGTCCACATAATTGTAGTTTGGCTTGCTCCCCTTTGTGATTTACGAACGCACAACCAACTACAAATCACTTTAACAGGGTTGTTAAGACCAAATAATTGTTACCAAAATAAAGGATCATACGAAAGTCTAAAGATAAGTTTCAATATATATATATATATATATATATATATATATATATAGTGCTTTTTTGTAAAATAAAAATAGAAGCCGGTACTCAGTGATAGATTGGCTAACTTTTAACTACCAGTTCCCGGTTTTGCCTTTAATATTGTAATTCTTACTGCGCGCATTTTTTTAAATAATTCATCTTTAACAAATTAATAATATAATAAATTAATAAGAAACGTTAAAATACAAGAAAAATAATATTTTTCCCCACATTGAAAAAGGTGCCGGTAGGCCAAACAGCTGCGTACCGGTACAAAAAAGCTCTATATATATATATATATATATATATATATATATATATATATATATATATATATATTAGGGTGACAAACAAATGCATGGTACATTTTTTAATTTTTTTTTTTAATGCTCTCAACCTTTTTTTTTTTGGTTCCATTTTTAATTTAATGAAAATATGATATTGGTAAATTTTGAAGACAATCCGTTGATGTTTAGGGGTTGCTCAACGCAGTTTAAGTTTGCAAGGTTTTTCGAATCCACATTTTTCATATGTTTTTCATATTTATCTTTTCTATTTTAATAATTAGGTTGAGAATGTAACAATATTTTTTTTTGTTAATTTATGAGTCATTGTACATAATAAAAATCATTTTTTTTTTGGGGGGGGGGGAATTAATAAATTAAAAACTATAAAAAGTTTGCCGAAATTCAGAACACCCACTGTAGTATTGCATCATTGGATAAGCTTTAAAAGATTGGAACATTTCATAAGACAAGGTAAGGCGTTGCATGACTTGAACGCAAGGTGTTGCATGAGTTGAACGCAAGGGGCTGTTATACATTTGTTTGAGCAAGTTTGAAATAGATGACGACAGATCACACACAGATGTAAAATTGCAACCAGTAAAAAAGCTTTTTTGAGACGAGGGAAACTAAGGATTCATGAACTGAGAGGAGCGTACTGCGGATCATGAACTGAGAGGAGCGTACTGCGTGTCATGAACTGAGAGGAGCGTACCGCGGGTCATGAACTGAGAGGAGCGTACTGCGGGTCTTGAACTGAGAGGAGCGTACTGCGTGTCATGAACTGAGAGGAGCGTACCGCGGGTCATGAACTGAGAGGAGCGTACTGCGTGTCATGAACTGAGAGGAGCGTACCGCGGGTCATGAACTGAGAGGAGCGTACTGCGTGTCATGAACTGAGAGGAGCGTACCGCGGGTCATGAACTGAGAGGAGCGTACTGCGTGTCATGAACTGAGAGGAGCGTACTGCGTGTCATGAACTGAGAGGAGCGTACCGCGGGCCATGAACTGAGAGGAGCGTACCGCGTGTCATGAACTGAGAGGAGCGTACTGCGGGCTATGAACTGAGAGGAGCGTACTGCGTGTCATGAACTGAGAGGAGCGTACTGCGGGTCTTGAACTGAGAGGAGCGTACTGCGGGTCTTGAACTGAGAGGAGCGTACTACGGGTCACGAAATGAGAGGAGCGTACTGCGGGTCATGAACTGAGAGGAGCGTACTGCGTGTCATGAACTGAGAGGAGCGTACTGCGGGTCTTGAACTGAGAGGAGCGTACTGCGGGTCTTGAACTGAGAGGAGCGTACTGCGGGTCTTGAACTGAGAGGAGCGTACTGCGGGTCATGAACTGAGAGGAGCGTACTGCGGGTCATGAACTGAGAGGAGCGTACTGCGTGTCATGAACTGAGAGGAGCGTACTGCGGGTCTTGAACTGAGAGGAGCGTACTGCGGGTCTTGAACTGAGAGGAGCGTACTGCGGGTCATGAACTGAGAGGAGCGTACTGCGGGTCATGAACTGAGAGGGGCGCACTGCGTGTCATGAACTGAGAGGGGCGCACTGCGGGTCTTGAACTGAGAGGAGCGTACTGCGTGTCATGAACTGAGAAGAGCGTACCGCGGGTCTTGAACTGAGAGGAGCGTACCGCGGGTCTTGAACTGAGAGGAGCGTATTGCGGGTCTTGAACTGAGAGGAGCGTATTGCGGGTCTTGAACTGAGAGGAGCGTATTGCGGGTCTTGAACTGAGAGGAGCGTATTGCGGGTCTTGAACTGAGAGGAGCGTACTGCGGGTCTTGAACTGAGAGGAGCGTACTGCGGGTCATGAACTGAGAGGAGCGTACTGCGGGTCATGAACTTAGAGGAGCGTACTGCGGGTCTTGAACTGAGAGGAGCGTACTGCGGGTCTTGAACTGAGAGGAGCGTACTGCGGGTCATGAACTGAGAGGAGCGTACTGCGGGTCATGAACTGAGAGGAGCGTACTGCGGGTCATGAACTGAGAGGAGCGTACTGCGTGTCATGAACTGAGAGGAGCGTATTGCGGGTCTTGAACTGAGAGGAGCGTACTGCGGGTCTTGAACTGAGAGGAGCGTACTGCGGGTCATGAACTGAGAGGAGCGTACTGCGGGTCATGAACTGAGAGGAGCGCACTGCGTGTCATGAACTGAGAGGAGCGTACTGCGGGTCTTGAACTGAGAGGAGCGTACCGCGGGTCACGAACTGAGAGGAGCGTATTGCGGGTCTTGAAGTGAGAGGAGCGTATTGCGGGTCTTGAAATGAGAGGAGCGTACCGCGGGTCATGAACTGAGAGGAGCGCACTGAGGGTCATGAACTGAGAGGAGCGCACTGAGGGTCATGAACTGAGAGGAGCGTACTGCGGGTCTTGAATTGAGAGGAGCGTACCGCGGGTCATGAACTGAGAGGAGCGCACTGAGGGTCATGAACTGAGAGGAGCGCACTGAGGGTCATGAACTGAGAGGAGCGTACTGCGGGTCTTGAATTGAGAGGAGCGTATTGCGGGTCATGAACTGAGAGGAGCGCACTGAGGGTCATGAACTGAGAGGAGCGTACTGCGGGTCTTGAATTGAGAGGAGCGTATTGCGGGTCTGATTTAAATAGTCTCGGCCGTAGTTGGTCCATGTCTGATCTTTATAATGTTTTTGCAAGATTACTGTTTCGGCGCCCACTGAAGCTCGGTGCAAGAGTGACGGGAAAAGACAGATGGACTAAAATGAATGTAATATGTGATAGACACGTATTCATATTCATTTCGACTAATAACTATACTTGTGTGAGCCTAATTGTAATAGATCTTGGCTGAATTTAGGACGAGCGCCGCGGGCGCCACCAATTATTTAGGGGCCCCACATGGCCCCCAATTGTTAACCCTTTGGTATGACTCCCTTGTTTTTCTGGAGAGCTCAACTGACCTAAGTTCAGCCCTGGTCATAGTTCTCTGTTTAATAATAGTGCACATACTTAACCACACCACTATCTCTGTTTAGTACACAATAATGCACATACTTAACTACACCACTATCTCTGTTTAGTACACAATAATGCACATACTTAACCACACCACTATTTCTGTTTAGTGCACAAAAGTGCACTTAACTACACCACTATTTCTGTTTAGTGCACAATAGTGCACTTACTTAACTACACCACAATTTTTGTTTAGTGCACAATAGTGCACATACTTAACTACACCACTATTTTCATTTGTTGCAGTGATTCTGATATTTAATGCCAATGGAAACGTACTTATTTTCATTTCTTTTTTTTTTTTATATTTGTATTATTATTTATGTATTTTTTTTAATCAGTCTCACACACACACACACACACACACACACACACACACACACACACACACACACACAAAAGAGTTAATTATATTACATGTGCATGCATAGATGTTATACTTATATTTCAAAGAAATCTAACACGATTGAACAATTATTTTAATCAATAGTTAAGATATGTACATATCTACAGTAAACGTTATATATATATATATATATATTGTGCTAAATAAAGATACCAACCAGAGGATAATTTTTTTTTTGTCAAATCGAGATGCAGAGAAAAAAAAACACTTTTAAAACTCTGTTAATTTAGGCGAAAATTTAGCTAGTGTCAGTATTTGTAGAGGTCTTGTCAGGGTGCAACCTTCTTTGTGAATATAATCTAGAAAATACTATGAAAATATCTAGATTACACTAAATGATTAAAAAAAAATATACGCAGTTAACTAAATTGAATGATGAAGAGCTTTTATTTCAAAGTCTTTTATTACAAGGAGATTTCTCGAGAAAATAACTAAATCTGGATTTAAAAAAAAAAAAAAAATTTCTAGATTGGCATCCATGGACGTGAAGGCCCGGGTTGGTGGGTAGTTTTGTGGGTCATGCATGTGTGGCTTTATGTGTGGGTGCAGGTGTGAACGTATGTGTGGGTGCATGTGTGGATGCATGTGTGGATGCATGTGTGGATGCATGTGTGGATGCATGTGTGGGTGCAGGTGTGAACGTATGTGTGGGTGCATGTGTGGTTGTATGTGTGGTTGGATGTGTGGGTGTATGTGTGGGTGCATGTGTGGGTGCATGTGTGTGGATGTGTGGGCGTATGTGTGTGTGGATGTGTGGCTTTATGTGTGTGTGCGCATGTGTGGGTGCAGGTGTGAACGTATGTGTGGGTGCATGTGTGGTTGTATGTGTGGTTGGATGTGTGGGTGTATG
This sequence comes from Bulinus truncatus, assembly GCA_021962125.1. Classification (NCBI taxonomy): domain Eukaryota; kingdom Metazoa; phylum Mollusca; class Gastropoda; family Planorbidae; genus Bulinus; species Bulinus truncatus. Next base: position 199,259 of record JAGDYQ010000229.1, on the reverse strand, counting down.
TGTGGGTGCATGTGTGGGCATATGTGTGTGGATGTGTGGGCGTATGTGTGTGGATGTGTGGCTTTATTGTGTATGCATGTGTGGGTGCAGGTTTGAACGTATGTGTGGGTGCATGTGTGGTTGTATGTGTGGTTGGATGTGTGGGTGTATGTGTGAATGCATGTGTGTGCGTATGTGTGTGGATGTGTGGGCGTATGTGTGTGTGGATGTGTGGCTTTATGTGTGTGTGCATGTGTGGGTGCAGGTGTGAACGTATGTGTGGGTGCATGTGTGGTTGTGTGGTTGGATGTGTGGTTGGATGTGTGGGATGTGTGGGCGTATGTGTGTGTGAATGTGTGGGTGCATGTGTGTGGATGTGTGGGCGTATGTGTGTGTGTGGATGTGTGGGTGGATGTGTGGGTGCATAAGCGTTTGTAAATGTGTGTGAAGTCCCTCTAAGGATGAGATAAAAACTCTTAGATCCTATAAACCACTAATGAGACTTTTTATGGTGCCCTCCTTTCATCCCCACCACAAACACCACCTTCACAGCCAACAGTGCAACCGTGACCTGCAATATCCAACGGTTCTCGACGGAGATCGAACTGGGACCCTTTGGGCCGATAGTCGAGCGCTTTGACGCATGACCATTGGTCTCCTGCAATATGTGTAGGTGACGTGGTTTGCCCTTCCCTCAATCGAATGACATTTTTTTTTAGTTTCGTCAAGACAGCTGTTACCGATATCATAATACAAACCCACAACCAGTTAATCTCATGTTGTCACTGGTATAGGCGGGACCGACTCTACATTGTGTTATTTCAGGTGACATAGTAACTGACCAGGAAAGGAACGCCGACCCTTGTCGGCATGTTCAAAACCAGGAGCTGATTAAGGTCGGCTCGGGGCCCCGTGAGCGGGATAAAATAGTGGGCCTGCTCTTTAAAAAAAACAGAAATAGAAAGTACAAGTTACTGGTGTAAATTTAAGGTCTTGCAGTAAGGGCCCTTTAGTAAACGAGGCCCATAGCGCGTGTTATGATGGCCCCGAGCTACATACGCCCCTGTTCAGCGGTTGTTTTTGTTGTTGTTGTTTTCACCTTTTGTTCTGCCCTTTGGGATTTTTTTCCGCTCACGCTACCATTGGTCATAACTACTATTGGCCATTACTACCATTGGTCATTACTACCCTTGGTCATTACTACCCTTGATCATTACTACCATTGGTCATTACTACCATTGGTCATTACTACTATTGGTCATTACTACCTTTGGTCATTACTACTATTGGTCATTACTACCATTGGTCATTACTACTATTGGTCATTACTACCATTGGTCATTACTACCATTGGTCATTACTACCATTGGTCATTACTACCATTAATCATTACTACCCTTGGTCATTACTACCATTGGTCATTACTACTATTGGTCATTACTACCATTGGTCATTACTACCATTGGTCATTACTACCATTAATCATTACTACCCTTGGTCATTACTACCATTGGTCATTACTACTATTGGTCATTACTACCATTGGTCATTACTACCATTGGTCATTACTACCATTAATCATTACTACCCTTGTTCATTACTATCATTGGTCATTACTACCATTGGTCATTACTACCCTTGGTCATTACTACTATTGGTCATTACTATCCTTGGTCATTACTACCATTGGTCATTACATTTTTACATTCTTGAAATAAAAAGTTACAGAATGAAGAAAATATGTTCAAGGTTACTAGAAAAATAAAACATTACTATGTAGGAAAATTAAAAGCACCTATCATTTATGTACACAATTTTGTAGCATTCAATAAATAAACACCAACCAATAACCAAATCACGAGCTATGCAAAGTAAAATCGATCGATTCAGTATGGGTAACGAACTTATTAGCTTCAATGGGTAATTCAAATGTGTTCAATACAAATCGAAAAGCACTCACATAAGGTCGAATGTAAAAATCTATGTTAAAATGTCAGTTTGGATTTTGACTTTTATACATTATTTTTTTTACAAAAAATGCACATGAAATATACATTATAATACAACAATATTTAAAGTAAATGACAACCACGATTTTGTAAAGTTCAGTTCATTCTTGCATTTCTCTAAGTTACTTCGTTAGTGATTGATCAATAATTGACCTTCGATGACTAAATTTTGAGTTTGAACCACATTCACCGATTCTGGATATGAAATGTGTATGCGTTCAGCGGTTAGGATTTTGACTTGGTCAGTGTAGCTGTAGATAAAGAAGCAAAATAATGTACTTATATTTTCCTATAATTTTATATTAAATGATTGATTCATTTATGCACGATTTATTTTGGTGGACATAGAAAGACACATAATCAATGTCGTTTATGAAAGGTATAACTAAAATATTTTTGCCACTTGTAATCCTTATCAGTGTACTAGCAATTCCATAGTCAATTGTTAAGTTAAAAAAAACGCAGATTATGATCGAAGCATATTGGTGTAGCGTTTAGATTTGTACCATTCACCCAAGCTATTGACCCATCTTAGTTGACCATGTTGATTACGTAACCCACGTTCATGGTCAAGCCAAGCTCCAAGCTTAGATTTGACGCCTGCTGGTGGCCCATGCATAAAATCGAACCCAGGAGTCTAAGGCCACTCGGCCATTCGTTTTCCCACCTGCTCATCATGACATAACACTACAGGTGGTTAACTATAGTCTTGCGACTTCTCTGACAATCGAACTATTTGTGAATTCGGGTGTCCCTAAATGCAGGGGGGAGGGTGATTGAATAGTTGCGGGGATAGCACTATGCCTCCTAATGTTAATCCTCCCTACAAACAGGCCCACCGATAGAAATTTCGGGCCCCTGGGCAGGGCTATCACGGGCCCCCACGTGCTGATAATAATATTTTTTTTAAATTGATTGGCCAGCTCAGTCCGTGGCCCTAAAACTCGCCGGGCCCCTGGGCATTTACTTCCCCTGCCCCCCTGAACCCCTCTCGGCGGCACCGCCTACAAATCGACAGCATGTATGCAGACAATGAGTCAGCCGGCTATACAGTCATTACAGTAGGTCTGACACGTAGCCGTGTACAATGTTAGTCTGACACGTAGCCGTGTACAATGTTAGTCTGACACGTAGCCGTGTACAATGTTAGTCTGACACGTAGCCGTGTACAATGTTAGTCTGACACGTAGCCGTGTACAATGTTAGTCTGACACGTAGCCGTGTACAATGTTAGTCTGACACGTAGACGTGTACAATGTTAGTCTGACACGTAGCCGTGTACAATGTTAGTCTGAAATGTAGCCGTGTACAATGTTAGTCTGACACGTAGCCGTGTACAATGTTAGTCTGACACGTAGCCGTGTACAATGTTAGTCTGACACGTAGCCGTGTACAATGTTAGTCTGACACGTAGCCGTGTACAATGTTAGTCTGACACGTAGCCATGTACAATGTTAGTCTGGTCCCCGCAACCTATTGACTGAGCGCAGCCATTAAAACGGTTGGAATGGATTGAGTGCCACACCCATTCCTTGAACCTTCGGCCCAGATTATCTACTTAGTGATTCACTATGTATTCACTTGTTTACTTTAAAGGACTACAACCGAAAAAGAAATGTGTGTCAATCAGATAACCTGTGTACCGATGACAATAAATTCTATGCCGATACACAATGCGATGGTTTTTTTTAAGGGACAGATCGAAGACGGAATTGTATACATCTTGAGACATTGAGCCGTCCTGAAGAATTAGGGAGCCCTGGATTGGGTCCACCGCCACACACACAGGTGGGCCCACACACAGATGGTCCAACACACAGGTGGGCCAGCCATGTATGACCTAACACATAGGTGGGCCTACACACAGATGGGCCAACACAGATGGGTCCAGCCACATATGGCCTAACACACATATGGACCCACACACAGATGGGCAAACATACAGATGGGCCAACACAGAGACAGGCCCACACACAGATAGGGCCTACACACAGATAGGGCCTACACACAGATAGGGCCTACACACAGATGGGCCAACACAGAGATGGGCCCACACACAGATGGGCACACACAGAGCTGGGCCCATCCTACCTCGCCACATCACTTTGATAACATATAACGAGGTTTAAAAAAACCCAACAATATGGTGGATATCTAATGAAGACCCTCTCACACACACGGTCCTTCTGGTAATGTATGCGGTGCTTCAGAACTCCAAACCCACAGCCAGCATCGTAAGGGCCGATAAAGGTCTCCGAATGAAAATATTAATCATTGTTTGAATAATATTTGTGTCTGCACAAAGGCAATTGATTATGTTGACGTATAGTATCACTGGTTTGAAAGCCCTTTAGCATGTGAAGACCACTGTACCATACCCTGCTCGCCTCTATCTAACAATGGCGATGTATATAAACGAGGAACTTGTCGTTTATCAATCAATCAAGTTGATAAGCCTGTGTCTATACTTATGACTGCAGAGTCATTAACATAAATGCATTGTACATTATATTACAGACAAATTATAACATTGACATATCTTCATCGTTCAAATAATACAAAAATAATGTTCAAATTAATTACTGAATAATATGAATGAAAGTCTTACATTGATGCCCAATTGCTGATGACGCGCTCCGTCTCCGTGTGTCCATTCTGGCGAGCAATGGTCAATGCAGTAGTGCTGCTCTTGTTGACTAGGGTGGTGTGAAAAAATAAAGTTTAGAATTTCTGAATGTAATAGTGCTAAAAAGTTGTCTTAAGTGTTAGTTAATAACTCTGCAAAATTTCAGAATTTTTTGCTTATTTTGAGTGGTGCCCCAATCATGTTGAAAATTTGGACTTCCGTTATAAGCAAAACGGTATTTACAATATTCGTTTACCCTCTATTTTCAAGTGTTTTAATTACTTTGGCGAATAAACGTACATTGTATTTTCTACACAGAGTAAGTATCTATTTATTTTTTAGTATCTACTGCTTAAATCAGCATATTTTAGTAACTTAGCTCCCGGTGGAGTTCATTATCTGCCGTTCGCATTTAATCTAGTCCAGATATTATGGCGCAGTTGTTGTACATTATACTGGCACTGGAAATATTATCGCTTTATGAGTATACATAATTGAATAATATACCAAATATGTTAAACATTTTTTTATGGCTCACTCATTTTATATGGTTATAGAAATTCTTCCTTAATGCTTTCTCAGATAATCACCGGGATAAAAATGTCATCTAATGTTGACACCAGAGCTGCCAATAAATGCCCTGTTTTTGGTCATTCCTGTGAATTGGTTACAAATGTTTTGCCAACCTATATGGACATGATGAAGTATTACAGTCACATCAGACAAAAATTAAGTTCTGATCAAGCCAAAGAGCCCACAGTGAGTGAAATAGCTGAAATCGTTGCAACAGACATTGAAGCTGTATGGTATAAAGCTTCCATTCCGGTTGTTTCACACACTAGAATTCTCAAACTGATCAGAAATTCACATGATGAACTCAGAAAACTCATGAAGCCATTTAAAGGAAGGAAAGCAGATAACAAGTATTTGCTGAAGTTGCAAGAATATGCTGACAAAAGTAAACAGAAACTCTTTGACGTTGCAATTTGCAAATGTGTTCCTGGAAACTGTGGTTGTGCAAAGCAAAACAAAGTGCCACCTCAGGAACAACACTTTTTGCAGGACCAGAGAACATTGAGGATCATGTTTATTGGTAGTGTTGATCGAGTTTCCTCAGCTAAACTAAAAAAGACCTATGATCGCAAGTTGAAGGAGGACTCAAGAGCCAAAAAAGCACCCAAACTCGATTTGAATGACCAATGTCCTGGAGTTATAGATTTGAACAATGATGATTCATCAGATGCCGAAATTGGCCTCAATGAAGATTTATTTCAGACTGAAGCCGAAAGCAATACCATGATTACAGATACTGAGACACCTACTTCATCCAAACCGAGCTCTAGCCAGATGAGAAGAAAACTACCAAAGTTAGCAAAAATATGTGATCGATTTGCAGTATCAGACAGGGTTGGTGCAGCAGTTGCGACAGCAGTACTAGAAGACTTTGGTATAGTTTCACAAACTGAGGCTGCCAATGTAATTGATCGCTATAAACTGAGACGAGAGCGAAAGATGGCCAGAGATCAATTAGTAGACTCTACTGATGCAATTCAAACTCTCTATTTTGACGGCCGCAAGGATAAAACAATTAAACTAGAGAAGAAAGGAAGCCGTTGGTATCGAAATGTAGTAAATGAGGAACACATCACAATACTGAATGAACCTGGAGGAAAATTCATCACACATTTAGCACCTAAATCATCATCAGCTCGAGATATTGCTGACTGCATATGTACATATTTTGACAGCAATGGGCACAACATAACCAACATTTTAGGGATTGGATGTGATGGTACTGCAACAAATACAGGACCTGCTGGAGGTATCATAAGACTTTTGGAGATCAAACTGGGTAGACCATTACAGTGGTTGCCATGCTTGTTGCATGCAAATGAGCTGCCTTTGCGACATTTAATCAAACATCTTGATGGTAAAACAACTGGGCCACAAGGATTTTCGGGTCCAATAGGTTCTGCTCTGCTAAATTGCGAGCTCCAGCCAGTGTGCAACTTTGTTGCAATTAGCAGTAGCATTCCTGATGTGTCACTTTCAGAACTAAGTACAGAGCAGAGGTATTTACATGAAATGTGCTTAAGTGTGATGACCGGTTGCTGTTCAGAAGAACTTGCTAGAAGAAACCCTGGCAAAATAGCTCATTCACAGTGGTTGACAACGGCCAATCGCATTCTTCGATTGTATATTTCACAACAAAATCCAACTCAAAGCTTACAGATGTTGGCAACTTACATTATGCAGGTGTATGCTCCTGTGTGGTTTGCAATCAAAAGCAAACCCAGCTGTGTAGATGGTACTAAACACATTTGGTTGACAATTCACTTGTCTCGTTCACTGCCAACAGAAGTTAAGAACATCATTGATCCTGTTATCCAAAGAAATGCCTATTTTGTTCATCCAGAGAATCTATTGATAGCAATGGTCACTGATGATCGAGATCACATTAAACAACTTGGACTGCGCAGAATTCTAAAGGCTCGTCAGGAACAGAAAACTGGCATCAGAAAATTTTGTATTCCAAGACTGAACTTTGATTCAACAGACTATGTTGACCTGATAAATTGGCAGGAAGCTGAAGTAACTGCACCACCATTGTTGGCCAATATTCCAATGTCTGAAATAACTAGCAGAATACATGATCAACACAATATTATGTTGCCAATTATCCAGGTACCCTGTCACACTCAAGCCGTAGAAAGACATGTGAAACTCGTTACAGAAACATCACAGTCAGTATGCGGAGAAAGGGCCCGAAATGGCTTCATAAAGAACAGGATTTTGTCCAGGCAGCAAATGACAGCATTCAACCAGAAGACTGATTATTGTTTTGATTAAGTTATTAATTGGACAAAATGGATGTTTGGACATTACAGTTTGTTGTTAGCCGATTTTCAGTAAATTATTCGAGATTTAAGGGATTTCATCAATATTTCATGTCATTGGGGCAGTTGAAAAAATAATAATTTAGAGGTGAAACTTTGGCTACAAAATCATCTTCTATAGTGACAACTTTTCCAAACTATTACATATTTAAATTCAAAAAAAAAATTTTTTACCTCTACATTCACACCACCCTATTGTTGACTTCATTCGGGATTGCTCCAGATCTGATCAGACATCTTGCAATCTTACTGTGCCCCATTTTACACGCAATCATCAGTGCTGTCCAGCCATCTTTATTTTTCTCGTTCACTTGAGCCTCTAACTTGATTAGGTGAGTCAATGTCTCGATAAGACCACTTTCAGAAGCTTTCATCAGTGCGGTCCAGCCGTCTTTATTTTTGGCATTCACACTGGCACCAGAAAGCATCAACAGTTTAGCTATATCTGCGTGTCCGTTTTCACACGCTCCAATTAACGCTGTGCAGCCGTCGTTAAACTGTTCGTTCACTCTTGCTCCGTGCTCCACCAGTAAAGCTACTATTTCTATATGGTTAAAAGTACACGCCAATGTTAATGCGGTATGGCTGGAGTCATTTCTGTCATTCACACTTGCTCCACTTTTAAAAAGATGCTCAACGATTTCTATGTGTCCTTTTTCCGACGCTTTCATCAGTGCCGTATTTCCCTTTCTGTCTGATTTGTTAACTTTGGCACCGGAATGTAAAAGCGTTAGAACTGTTGTAACTAGCCCCTGTTTAGAAGCAATTATCAACGGGGTGCGTTTTGTTTTGTTGCTCAGATTTACCAATGCGCCGTATTGCAACAGTATTTTAATCGTTTCAGTGTGTCCTGTACTGGACGCTATTGTCATGGCCGTGTCACCAGCCACGTTCTGTTCATTCACTGCGCTGCCTGACTTCAAAAGAAGCTTGACCGTGCCAATCTGTCCTTCGTGAGACGCCAACATCAGTGCGTTGGAGCCGGACATGTTACTCTCATTCACCGAAGCCCCTCTGTCCAAAAGGAGTTTCACTACTTTGCTTTGTCCTTTTACAGAAGATTTCGTGAGTGCGTTTAAACCGACAGTGTTTTTGGCATTGACGTCCACACGCCTTTTCAGAAGCAGTCGAACGATTTTCAAGTTTCCTTTTTCAGCTGCAATCATGAGTGCGTTGTCGCCATGCTCGTTGATGTCGTTCACTGACGCACCTGCCTGTATTAACAATGCAACTATTTGCTTATGTCCGTTTCTAGATGCAGCTATAAGAGAGTTTTCACCATCTTTGTTTTTGAGATCGATTTTCGCACCGGACTTAAGAAGCAATTTGACCAGCTCAGAATGTCCTTTACTAGATGCTATCATTAATGCACTATCACCATGGTAGTTTTTCTCATTTACTCCCGTACCACTTTCTATAAGTGACTTGACGATTTGAAAGTTACCCTTGGCACACCCATTTAACAATGGATAAAATGCATCGGCCTTAGTTTCTCTGAGTAGCTTGACCATCGCCATATTTCCTAAAACACATGCCAACTCTAGTGCGCTAGAGTCTTTTTGGTTCCTCAGGTTTACTGATGCACCAGAATCCAACAGCAGCTTCACAGATTCGATCTGCCCTGATGTAGCTGCTGCAATGAGCGCGGTATCACCAAATATGTTCTTGTCGTTAACAGAAGCTCCCCAGTCTAGCAGTAAGCGTACTATTTGAGTGTGTCCCTTACTTGAGGCTATAGATAATGCCCCATCGCCGGCCATGTTCTTTTCATTTAACTCTGCACCAACGGTTTTAAGTTGGAGAATGATTTCCACATGCCCTCGCTCACATCCTTTTAAAAGTGCGCTGAATCCCATTTCGTTTTTCACCTGTATTTCAGCTCCATTTTTCAAAAGTAATCTTACAGTGTCATTATGGCCTTCTTCGGCTGCCAGTATTAGTGAAGTATTTCCAAGACAGTTAGTTTCATCGATGCACGCGCCAAACTGTAAAAGTATTTGAATAATGTCACAATAACCTTCTTTAGAGGCAATCAACAGAGCACTGTTTCCCTTCACATTTTTATCATTTAAAAGCGCACCATGTTCCGCTAGAAGCATTACTATTTTCATATGACCTTCTTTGCAAGCAAAATTTACTGCACTGTCTCCACATTTGTTCTTTCTGTTTACTGACGCACCATTGTGAATTAATAGCTTGACTAATTTAGTATGCCCTTTTTCAGATGCTATCATCATTGCGGTGTATCCTCCTGTGTTCTCGTCATCAACTGATGCACCGAATTCTAAAAGTAACTGAGCTATTTCAATCTTTCCACTTTCACATCCGGTCATTAGTGCGTTATAACCCAATAGATTTTTCTCATGTATTGGAATTCCCCATTCCAAAAATAGCTGTACTATTTCAGTGTTGCCTTCTTTGGACGCAATTATTAGTGCGTTATCACCGTCAATGTTTTTTAAATTGAAATCTGCGCCAACCTCTAAGAGTATTTTTAATGATGGAGTACAGCCCTCTTTGGCCATACTGAACAATGCACATTCGCCATAGCTGTTGGCTGAATTAATGTCTGCGCCAGACTGTATCAGGAGCTTAATAGTGTCAATATTTCCACTTAAACAGGCGTTTAATAGAGCACAACTTCCACGATGACTGCGTGCATTCACAGTTGCGCCATGTTCTATCAACGCGCTTGCGATTTCATTGCTGCAATTTCGGCTTGCCATTATCAATGCACTAAATCCCCATTGGTTTTGCTCATTAACATTGGCACCAGAATCTAACAATAGACTGATCACGTGACCGTGTCCCTCTAGGCAGGCCATGTTTAGTGCACTGTCGCCATTTAAGTTTGTTTCATTCACAGTAGCACCTTCTTCTATTAACAGCCTAACAGTTTCAGTGTGTCCGTACTTAGATGCATAGATTAATCCACTGTTGCCATAGAGATTCTTTTCATTGATATCAGCACCGAAATCTATGAGCCATTTGATAATAACAGTATGGCCTTCTTTGGCAGCAACTATCAGCGCGTGATCGCCAAAGCTATTTTTATCATTGACCTTTGCTCCAGATTCCAATAGCAGTTTTATTATGTCAGTGTGACCTTTTGCGGATGAAATTATCAGTGCACTATCACCAGAACCATTTTTTTCACTGACTCTTGCGCCGAATTCCAATAGTACTTTTACAGTATCAGAATGATTTTCTCTAGATGAAATTATCACAGTGTTTTCACCAGTGCTATTTTTTTCATTGACATTAGTGCCAGAATCCAAAAGTAATTTCACAACATCAGTGTGACCTTTGACACAAGCCGCCATGACTGCATCGTAACCCCAATTATTCTTTTCACTGAGTACTGCTTGATATTGAATCAGCAAACTGACTACTTGAGCACGATTCTCTCTAGATGCTACTATCAGTGATGTATCACCATAGATATTTTTTTTATTGACAGATGCATCAGCTTCTATTAATAGTTCAACCATTTCGTAATGTCCACCATGGGATGCCAATATCAACGCGCTATCTCCAGAGCTGTTGGTTTCATTCACGTCTGCTCCGTATTTTATCATTAATTGTACGATTTCTTTATGCCCATTTTTAGATCCTAGCATCAGCGCAGTATCGCCAGAACTGCACTTTATGTTCACGTCTGCTCCAGACTCCAAAAGTAACTGAACTAAATCAGTGTAACCTTCTAAACATGACGTCAACAGTGCACTATAGCCCCATACATTCACATCGTCGACGTCTGCTCCAGATTCTATGAGTAGTTTAACAGTCTCAACACTACCCGATTTACTAGCTACTATGATGGCATTATCACCACAACAGTTTTTCACATTTATATTTGCTCGAAACTTTACGAGTAATTTTATCGTATCCAGGTGACCTTCTTTTGACGCAACTATCAGCGCGCTGTCTCCATATCTGGTCTGTTCATTGACATCTGCTTTAGAAGCTATCAGCAATTCAACTGTTTCAGAACAGCCATATTGACATGACATTATAAGTGCACTACTGCCAAAGATGTTTCTCATGTTTACCGATGCACCACGGTGTATGAGCAGTCTGACTGTTTCAATGCGTCCATTTCGAGCTGCAGACATAATTGCACTGTCTCCACAGTTGTTTCTTTGATTGATATTTGCCCCTTTGTCTAGTAATGTTTTTACGTCATGTAAAAGTCCTTCTTTTGATGCAGTTATTAAATCAATACTTTCTTCAAACTCCATTTAAAATCTTTAAAAAATTTACCTTATGGGAATTTTTTATTTGGTTCATCATAAATATTTTGGCTTACCAAACTTTTTACGTTTCAAACTAAGATATGTACATCTTTGCTTTGCGTGGTATATCTTAAGTCATTCTGTAAAATAAAAGGAATATACTGCAATCATCTTATGTGGTAATAAATTATAAAACAAAATGCAAATCAAAATTTTACCTATGATCAAGTGAAAGAAAGAAATATTTACTGAAAATACACTCAACGTTTAGTGTTTTAATCATAATTTAAAAATGAAAATGTATTGTTCTGTAAATGATTCAAAGCCTTTTCTGGAAATTATTGCCAACTTACTTGTTTTAAGTAAGTCAACTATTTCAGTAATATTTAAACAAAAAATATTTTAAGTGTCATAAAAACTAATTTTTGTTTTTGTTTTTATTGCTGAAAGGCACATTTCCTAAATCTGAAATTAAATCGACATAAATGTGATGACAATAGGTTTATATTGCAACTTTTTAGACTTTTGTCCACATTGTGGTTGGTAAATACTTTGTGTACACCATCCATGATTGCTATGGTTACCACCATAAATTCATCACTTCATAAGATTGTATGTATTTCACTAGTAAACAAATGTTAACATCTGCGTATTCTTTATAACGTGCTACAGCATTAGAAATGATAAAAAGATTGAATATCAAGATATTTAAGAATGTACCTACCTAATTTACTGAGACAGAAAAGAGACCAGAGAGAAGTTGAATAACCGTTCTACCGCTTAACTGAAACATGTAATCACTATCAAACTGCACAACCGACTGGGTTTCAGGTCAGTGAACAATCTGATATTTTAAGCTGGGGGGGGGGGGGAGTACATATGGCCTGCATCCTTCGAAAACTCCGAAAAACACACCTGAACTAGTGACTAAGACCAGGGGCGCCGAGAGGGGGGCGGCAGGGGGGGTCATTGCCAGGGAGCCCGCATCTCTAAGGGGGCCCGGCCTCCCCGTCCATGTCAATTTTTTTACGACTTTTTGTTTATTAATGGGCCCGCAATGATGTCCTGCCCTGGGGCCCATGTTGGCTCTCGGCGCCACTAACTGAGACAATGAGTGTGTCAATCACGTTCTCTATACCCCCCACCCCCGCCATTATGTTAATTCTTGTCAGGTATTATTTGTCTTTAACACCCGAGCATATATTGTTGTGTGTTTTCCATCGCCCCCCCCTAAGGCGTAGACTTACAGTACTATGGTAGATGGGAGGGAATGGGGGGGTGGGGAGCATTGGGCCCTCAAATCATATAGGTGTAGATTCTGGAACGTGTGTGGGGGGGGTGTCGCAATTCAATAAGAACATTAAATGATTACATTTTAAAAATAGATTCGAAAAAAAAAGAAACTTCAGATCGCTTGATAATACTACATAATATAATTTGTTACTTTCAATGGGCCCCCAAATGTTGCTATGTCTAGGGCCCCCAAATGCTTCTATGTTTAGGGCCCCCAAATGCTGCTATGTCTAGGGCCCCCAAATGTTATTTTGACTAGGGCCCCCATAAGGCCCTCAAATGTTGCTATGTCTTAGCCCCCCGCCCCCCCCCCAAATGAAGTTCGACCCAGCGCACAACAAAAAGGGAAAAAAAAACGACATGAAAACAGTTATGAATAGGAGATGCAGGAATCAAGTCGCCCCTCCCCCTTCTATGAACGGCGCCAGTGCCTGTATAGGTTTAATAGCTGTGCTGGGTCTGCCAAATGTTATCTTTTATAAAAATAACAAACAAAAAAGTACAACCCGCCCCCTTCGAGAATATCAAGTGGCCCGAAAAGGTCATGTTTTAGCTAGGGGTGGCTCACTCAAACGGTTTGAGAGGTTAGGATCTCACTCAAACGGTTTGAGAGGTTAGGATCTCACTCAAACGTTTTGATGAAGACCGTCCTCCCTCTCTCCTTTCCCTCCCCCTCCCCCCTCCCAAACCCGAAACTGTTGACGACGCCGCTGTTTGCTAGGGATCGATGCAAAAGTAACCCTTCTCAGATTTGAAAAATAGAGTCCAGCACACTTGCTGACACATTCGTAAGGTTTGTTAATTGTTTTCGACACATCAGTAGATAGACTTAGACTCGTATGTATATATATATATATATATATATATATATATATATATATATATATATATATATAATCTTTATACATTATTATGACTCTTCCCAAACCCTCGGTAGTGCGCTATGAATAGAGAATTTCCTCAGACTTTAGACCAACGCACCGAATAAATAAAACACACTTTTGAAAGCAGTCAACTGAGACGAAATGGAAGCCGAGTTGTGACAATAAAGACAGCAGAGATGAATTGTGGCCATTGTAGTTGTTGATTGTGAATAGATTATTAAATACTGTGTTTATTTTTGTTGAATTCTGTATAGCATAGATATATATATATATATATATATATATATATATATATATATATAGATAGATAGATAGATAGATAGGTAGGTAGGTAGGTAGGTAGGTAGGTAGGTAGGTAGGTAGGTAGGTAGGTAGGTAGGTAGGTACGTAGGTAGGTAGGTAGGTAGGTAGATAGATAGATAGATAGATAGATAGATAGATAGATAGATAGATAGATAGATAGATATATAGATAGATAGATAGATAGATAGATAGATGATGGATGGATGGATGGATGGATGGATGGATGGATGGATGGATGGATGGATGGATGGTTGGATGGATGGATGGATGGATGGATGGATTGATGGATGGATAGATAGATAGATAGATAGATTATGATCGTCTATTTGTACGATGGTAGTCCTTTGTAGAAAGCTCTAGTGTTAATGTAAGCAAGCTATATAAGAGGCAATATAAGTAGTTCGAGTGTTAATGTAAGCAAGCTATATAAGAGGCAATATAAGTCTTTGTACACAATCATATAAATGTAATTGAAAAATGAATCTTTGTACACAATGATATAAATGTAATTGAAATACGAATCTTTGTATAATAAACATGTCTAATTTTAAAAAGAGAATTATTCTTTTATTAAAATCTTTACTGCCTTACCAGTATCAAGAATCGTGTTTATATCATAAAAGAAAAACATGACCTATAGATATATAATCAGTGAATAAAACTGACTTTCATACTGGTAAAATCCGAAATCTATTTTAAGATTTATTTCGAGAACATTTTTTTTTGTCGCTTTAATTTTAGATTGCCAAATGCGGCAATTGTAGGCAACCAGTAATGTACCAATCTATACTGTATGTACCAGTCTATGTGCTGTTGTACTGTAAATGTACCAGTCTATTATGTATGTACTGTTGTACTTAAAGTCTAACTCATTCGATTCAGTATTAAGAAAAATGAGTGTTTATATATCCAGTTTTCAAACTATTAAATGAGGTGAGCTGTCATTAGACTATTATAAGACCAAATGAATTCCCGCTAACACACACGGTGACACTCTACAACTATCTACACTACACCATGCAGGGAGTGCCCTTATTTGTACCAGGCAACAACAACAACAAAAAAAAAACAGACAATTGCTGCATTCAAAAGTCTAAATTTTAATTTTTGTGTACATTGCTAATGTACTGGCTTTAAATTTCAATGACATTGGACATCAACACATTGTAAGAAAAATATTTCTTTTTCTCCCACAATAAATACAATATATGCGTGTTTACAATAATATTAGTCTTTACGTGTTAATATAATATATATATATATATATATAAAAGCGATTTGGGCGTTAAATTGAAAGTAAAGAATTATTAATACAACAGTATTCCAGTTTAAAATAAAATCATGAAAAAAATCGGTACTGCCCGAAACCAAATATAACCTAGCCTAGCGATCAAACCTAAGGGGATATAACTCTATGCAAAGGTTTTGCAAGGTTACAGCTAGTGGGTGTATATTCTTCAGTAGCGGCCTACACAGGTGGCCGCTGGGGCCCCTTTTCGCATCAGAGGGACCCCCCGTGGTGTTTTTGTTTGTTTGTGACACTAAATGTGCACGTTCGATTCAGGCTCCGCATATAACACACTCACACTAGACCCCTTCCTCCTAAATATTACTCACACTATAGAGCGGGACGGATGGTCATGGGGTAAAGCGCTCGACCTGAAGGTACCTGGTCCGATCTCCGGTGAGGACCAATGGATATTTCAGATCATGGCTTAAGTAATGTCTCCCGTGGTGCCTCCATGGCCATTGCACTATCGGTTGTGGTGGGGATGAAAGAAGGGCACCATAAAAACCGTCCCATTTAGTGGTTAAAAGAAAATCTAAGAGATTTCATCTCACCCTTACATGGACTTCACACCCGCACACTAGACACACACACACACACTAGACACACACACACACATTAGACACACACACACACTAGACACACACACACACACACACACACACGCACACGCACACGCACACGCACACGCACACGCACACGCACACACACACACACACACACAAAATATTACTCACACTAGCCCTTCCCCATTCCAAAAGAACAAACAAACAAGAGTATAGAGAACATTGCCAGTTCTCTACATGACTCATGACCCAACCACATGCGCATGTATCGCATTAGAAAGGTCTGCTCATTCTATTATATAAAAAAAAAAAAGAGAACTTTTGCGAACTGATTTGTACCATCGAACATACTTTCGCATACTTTTGGGGTACTAGCGTTAAACAGGATGAGAATCGCTGGTATATCTTGACCTGTTTACTTTATGCAGAATGACATCATCAAAATGTGTGTGTTTTTTTTTTTTGTTAGTAGCTATTTGTAGTGTGTTTATTTTCTTACGTACTCCAATTGGATTATGTAATTAATTGTCTCTCGTTTTCTTTATGTTTGACAAGTAGAATCGTTCTACCTCTTCCTCATAGGCGTATCCACTGTCAGCAGGCCCGTAACGTGAGGGGGGGCCAGGGGGCCGGGCCCCCTGCGATTTGTCTGGCCCCTTCTTCTTATTTGTTCTTAGTAAAATGTATTACCTGCCCCTCCCCCCCCGCTATTGCCTGGCCCCTGCTGTAGAATGCCTGGCCCCTGCTGTAGAATGCCTGGCTCCTGCTGTAGAATGCCTGACCCCTGCTGTAGAATGCCTGGCTCCTGCTGTAGAATGCCTGGCTCCTGCTGTAGAATGCCTGGCTCCTGCTGTAGAATGCCTGACCCCTGCTGTAGAATGCCTGGCTCCTGCTGTAGAATGCCTGACCCCTGCTGTAGAATGACTGGCTCCTGCTGTAGAATGCCTGGCTCCTGCTGTAGAATGCCTGACCCCTGCTGTAGAATGCCTGACCCCTGCTGTAGAATGCCTGGCTCCTGCTGTAGAATGCCTGGCTCCTGCTGTAGAATGCCTGGCTCCTGCTGTAGAATGCCTGACCCCTGCTGTAGAATGCCTGGCTCCTGCTGTAGAATGCCTGGCTCCTGCTGTAGAATGCCTGGCTCCTGCTGTATAATGCCTGGCTCCTGCTGTAAAATGTTCACGCTACTGGGCTGACTGTCAGTCACTACGGTATATAACATGGCCCTTCCCCTCATTACAGTCTATAACATTTACAAAGTCTGGTTCGCCTATCCCTGATTGTCCGCTGTCACGGGGGAATTCTGGGTAGTGGCTGTCATAGCTACGGACAGACAGATATATACAGTAGACAGCATAAAATATTTAAAGAAAAAGCTTAAAAGACAGACAAGAAGGCAGGCAGACAAGTCAAGAGATCATTAAAGCAGACAGAATGACAGACACCCCCCAAACACACACACACACACACACACACACACATATATATATATACAGTAGATTCCGCTTAATTGGGACTCCGCTTATTTGGGACAAATCTCAAAGAAACCAAACCAAGAAGCCAATAGTAAATGTGTATGTTTAATCGGGACAGCCGCTTAATTTGGACAAAAAGCCTCGGTCCCGATGTGTCCCAATTAAGCGGAATTGACTGTATATATATATATATATATATATATATATATATATATATATATATATAAATAGAAGGAGAGAGGTACGGAGAGATGGATAGACATACATAGATAGACATATACATAGACTAATGAATAGATGGATACTTTCTGTGAATATGAACTTCATTAGTATGTTTTTTATACCTTAAATTCATTAACAGGTTTATAATAATAATAGTTTTAAACTGCCTTCAAGGAGTGGCCATATTCGCTTCATACGTGTGTAACAGGGTTTTAACCTCTACTCTCAGCTGTGGTTGGCGAAAACAGGGTCCGTTACTCAATGAAGTAGTCATGACTCGGTCAAGGTCCAACGGTCTCTACAACTGATATATAGGTCAGTGGGCTGGTGGTAGGCTACGTCTGAATGACGTTGGGGGAATCCCCAGTGTCACCACCGAGTATTGTAATTTGATCTATATTTAGATACAAACATGGAGGAGAGAGTTTGGGTAACTGGTGTGGGGAGGGAGGGGGGATTCAATCCTAAATCTAATATTTATTTCATTTTTCAACTGTTAAAGGAAACCTGAAATGTGAATACTATGAAGCTTTGAGTATGTTTGAATGACATAAGTTAACATGTCTGATGATGGGGAATTTTTAAAATCAGATAAGTCGATAAAAACAAGAACTAATAAGTAAAAAAGTCAGAGGTATGCGCGCTTCGGGTTCTAGGCTATTTGGTGACTAATACACAAAATAATACATACATACACACATATACACATACGAACATACCTACATAAATACTAAAAAAAAAAAACATACAAACAGGGAAAAAACATAAAAACATACACCATACACTCATACAAAAAAGATAAAAACTTATAATCAGGGAACAAATCCATACAAACAAACACACATACAAACAAAAAATATATACTACCTCAATGCACCGAAATACAATAAGCTCCTACATATTCCCATACGCTCCTACATATTGCCATAAGCTCCTACATACTCCCATAAGCTCCTACTTATTTCCATAAGCTCCTACATACTCCCATTAGCTCCTACATATTCCCATAAGCTCCTACTTATTCCCAAAAGCTCCTACATATTCCCATAAGCTCCTACATATTTCCAAAAGCTCCTACTTATTTCCAAAAGCTCCTACATATTTCCATAAGCTCCTACATATTTCCATAAGCTCCTACATATTTCCATAAGCTCCTACATATTTCCAAAAGCTCCTACTTATTTCCAAAAGCTCCTACATATTTCCATAAGCTCCTACATATTTCCAAAAGCTCCTACATATTCCAATAAGCTCCTACTTACTCCCATAAGCTCCTACTTACTCCCATAAGCTCCTACTTACTCCCATAAGCTCCTACTTACTCCCATAAGCTCCTACTTACTCCCATAAGCTCCTACTTACTCCCATAAGCTCCCACTTATTCCAATGTCAAAAAAAGTGAGTGGTATGCGCTCTTCTGGTGCCAGGCTATTTGATGTTTAATACACAAAAATATACATACATATACACATAGAAACATACACCATACACACATACAAACAAAAAACATACAAACATTTAAACAGGGAACTTATCCATACAAACAAACACACAAAAACACATACAAACAAAAAATATATACTACCTTAATGCAATGAAATACCATAAGATCCTACATATTACCGTAAGCTCCAACTTATTCTCATAAACTACTACTTATTACCATAAGCTCCTACTTATTCCTTAAGCTCCTGCATATTCCCATAAGAACCTACTTATTCCCATAAGCTCCTGCATATTCCCATAAGCTCCTACTTATTCCCATGTCAAAAAATTGAGTGGTATGCGCACTTCGGATGCAAGGCTATTTGGTGACTAATACACACAAATATACAGACAGACACACATATACACATACGAACAAAAAAACATACAAACTTATAAACAGGTAACAAATCTATACAAACAAACACACATACAAACAAAAAATATAAACTACCTCAATGCAACAAAATACCAAAAGTTCATTCTTATTCCCATAAGCTACTGCATATTTCCATAAGCTACTACTTATTTGAATATGCTCCTACCTATTCCCATAATCTCCTACATATTTCCGTAAGCTCCTACATATTTCCATAAGCTCCTACTTATTTCCATAAGCTCCTACATATTTCCATAATCTCCTACATATTCCCATAATCTCCTACATATTCCCATAATCTCCTACATATTCCCATAAGCTCCTACATATTCCCATAAGCTCCATCTTATTTCCATAAGCTCCTACATATTTCCATAAGCTCCTACATATTTCCATAAGCTCCAACATATTTCCATAAGCTCCTACATATTTCCATAAGCTCCTACTTACTCCCATAATCTCCTACTTACTCCCATAAGCTCCTACTTATTTCCATAAGCTCCTACATATTTCCATAAGCTCCAACATATTTCCATAAGCTCCAACATATTTCCATAAGCTCCAACATATTTCCATAAGCTCCTACATATTTCCATAATCTCCTACATATTCCCATAATCTCCTACATATTCCCATAAGCTCCTACATATTCCCATAAGCTCCATCTTATTTCCATAAGCTCCTACATATTTCCATAAGCTCCTACATATTTCCATAAGCTCCAACATATTTCCATAAGCTCCTACATATTTCCATAAGCTCCTACTTACTCCCATAATATCCTACTTACTCCCATAAGCTCCTACTTATTTCCATAAGCTCCTACATATTTCCATAAGCTCCAACATATTTCCATAAGCTCCAACATATTTCCATAAGCTCCAACATATTTCCATAAGCTCCTACATATTTCCATAAGCTCCTACATACTCCCATAAGCTCCTACTTGCTCCCATAAGCTCCTACTTGCTCCCATAAGCTCCTACTTACTCCCATAAGCTCCTACTTACTCCCATAAGCTCCTACTTACTCCCATAAGCTCCTACTTACTCCCATAAGCTCCTACTTACTCCCATAAGCTCCTACTTACTCCCATAAGCTCCTACTTACTCCCATAAGCTTCTACTTACTCCCATAAGCTCCTACTTACTCCCATAAGCTCCTACTTACTCCCATAAGCTCCTACTTACTCCCCATAAGCTCCTACTTACTCCCATAAGCTCCTACTTACTCCCATAAGCTCCTACTTACTCCCATAAGCTCCTACTTACTCCCATAAGCTCCTACTTACTCCCATAAGCTCCTACTTACTCCCATAAGCTCCTACTTACTCCCATAAGCTCCTACTTACTCCCATAAGCTCCTACTTACTCCCATAAGCTCCTACATATTCCCATAAGCTCCTACATATTCCCATAAGCTCCTACATATTCCCATAAGCTCCTACATATTCCCATAAACTCCTACATATTCCCATAAACTCCTACATATTCCCATAAGCTCCTACTTACTCCCATAAGCTCCTACATATTCCTATAAGCTCCTACTTATTCCCATGTCAAAAAAGTGAGTGGTATGCGCTCTTCTGGTGCCAGGCTATTTGATGTTTAATACACAAAAATATACATACATATACAAATACAAACATACCTACATAAGTACAAATAAAAACAATCATACAAACAGGAAAAAAAAACATACAAACATACAGCATACACACATACAAACAAAAAACATACAAACATTTAAACAGGGAACTTATCCATACAAACAAACACACATACAAACAAAAAATATATACTACCTTAATGCAATGAAATACCATAAGCTCCTACATATTACCATAAGCTCCTACTTATTCTCATAAACTCATACTTATTCCCATAATCTCCTACTTATCCCCATAAGCTCCTACTTATTCACATAAGCTCCTACTTATTCCCATAAGCTCCTACATATTCACATAAGCTCCTACTTATTCCCATAAGCTCCTACATATTCCCATAAGCTCCTACATATTCTCATAAGCTCCTACATATTCCCATAAGCTCCTACATATTCCCATAAGCTCCTACTTATTCCCATAAGCTCCTACATATTCCCATAAGCTCCTACTTATTCACATAAGCTCCTACATATTCCCATAAGCTCCTACTTATTCCCATAAGCTCCTACTTATTCCCATGTCAAAAAATTGAGTGGTATGCGCACTTGGGGTGCAAGGCTATTTGGTGACTAATACACACAAATATACACACAGACACACATATACACATACGAACATTTCCACATAAATACGAAAAACAAACAAACATACAATATACTTGTGCGAAACTGCATTCTCTGCTGGTACTGTTTCCATGTACAGGTCCAGACTTGACGTTGAGCATGAAATACGCATACTACCATGTTTGGACACTGAACAGAAACTGTGTAACAGACATATCAGTAGAATAAATACTCTGTGATTGTTTCATTTTCCGGATATGTAGCTATTTTGGTATGTGAAATGACTTTTACATGTTGTGCGCGTAACTTAGGCTAGGTCTACCGTTGAGCAGAATTTTAAGCAGATTGCATACGCAAACTTAAGACATATTCTGGCCCAACCTGAGGTACGAAAATGATACCAGGGCGCCTTGGGGCTATGGGGGTCCGCCAATCGAATTCGGAAGGTCTGTGGGGTCCGCGGCATAAAAAAGGTTGAAAACCTCTGGCATAGATGAATCAGTAGGTAAGTAAATAGGTAGATAGATAAATGGTTGGGTAGTTATGTTGGAATGTTTGTTTTTAAGTGAATGGATAGGTAAGTATGTTGGTAGATAGGTGGTATTTTGGTAGATAGGTGGTATGCTGGTCGTTAGGTAGACATTTATTTGACTTGGTGTGTATTTAGGTATGTAGGTAGATAGGTATATGTGTCGGTGTGTAGGTATGTAGGTAGATATGCATATGGCTCGGTGTGTAGGTAGGTAGCAACAAACGGTTTAAAAAAATATGACACACTAGAATACATATGGCGGGGGGGGGGAGGGGTATTTTTAAAAAAAAACAACATAGTTCTAGAAAATAAAATGTTCATCTACAAATTAATTAGAAAGTCGCATGCCAATCGTTATAAAAATGTAAATATAATAGTCACAACATTATGGCGACTGATGTACAGGTCTTGTATGCATTCACTGAGTCAAAATATGGAGCAGGTGGACAGCAGAACAGACTCATATCTCTGGCAGGACTTGTGGTGTATGTCTGTCTATGTCGTAAACCTATTTCTGGCTGGACTTGTGGTGTATGTATGTCTATGTTGCACTATCGTTATATGTTGCACGTCAATGCAACACCTGTTGTGTAATAAATATTGATCTTCAACAAAAAACACAAGTTACTCTTCGGCCTCTGCAGTACAATGTATTTTATGTAAAGTCATTCATCTGTTTAGTGTACCGAAAAAATTGCAAGAATTATGCCATAATCTCATTATCAATAGAATTAAATTACAAGAAGTACAATTTATAAAGTGCTATCGTTAAACTATTTTACGTATGATTAAGCAAACACATATTCCCCATTTATTTAATATTTTGGAGACCCCGATATATCTATTGATCTAGCAATTTCGTAGCCTCGAATTAAGACATCTAAACGTCGGGATTAGGATATGCTAACGTCGTAATTAACACATGTAAACTTCTAAAACTAAACTGAAACATATGAATACCTGAGTAGTACTTTAGTAGATTAGACAATTAAGCACTTAGTATAACTATATAGTCCGCAAAGTAAACCAACCATAATATAACTACTTATTCGACTATGTGATACTTTGTCTCTCTTCTTTCATGTTCAGAATGTTTATTCTATCTTTGTCCTATTCTATTGTTCTGTCTTTGCCCCATTCTATTGTTTCATCTCACTCAAATTCCAATTGTTAAGTAGCTTTCAATATTTTTGTTAAATTTACTCTGTGGGGGGCTGTGCTGTTGGGGGGGGGGGGGCTGTGCGGAGAGTTTCATATAAGCAAAAACTGGAACGCAATGATAAAGAAGTATATTTTATAATAAAATTTGATTTTTAGAATTAATTTTGGGGGGGGGGGTGCAGCCCCCCTGGCACCTCCCCCCCTGGCTACGGCCTTGAGCATACATATGATGTCTACATGGGTACTTGACCAGTTCAGCGGGAGAGATGAAAAGGGGAGATAATTTATTTAGAAACCTGTTGGTTACGAGTGATAGCCCCTTGGTGACGAAAGCGTCAAGTAGTGTGTGGCACGGACCAAAAAAAAACCGATACCCCATCCCTCCCTCCCTCTCTTTCCTCCATTACATGCCAGCAGTGGACAATAGCACGATAAAACCTGTACCTAGCCACAGTGGCGTCACACGTGGGGGTGGGGGTGGGGGGGTGAGAGTCGCACCGGGTGACAACAACATAGAGGTGTCACCAAAGTTAGCGATGCTATATTTCATAACACAATGAAATAGGTTTAGTCAGGTTTTTTATAGCCGATTATAATTAAAAACATGAGCAGTTTGACATACAGAGCAGTAGACCAGGTTGTCACTATATAGAACAGTAGCACAGGGTGTCACCATACAGAGCAGTAGCACAGGGTAACACCATACAGAACCGTAGCACAGGGTGTCACCATACAGAGCAGTAGCACAGGGTGTCACCATACAGAACAGTAGCACAGGGTGTCACCATACAGAACAGTAGCACAGGGTGTCACCATACAGAGCAGTAGCACAGAGTGTCACCATACAGAGCAGTAGCACAGGGTAACACCATACAGAGCAGTAGCACTGGCTGTCACATACAGAGCGTCTGGAGCTTATGTATATGAATGCAATTCAAAGCTACTCGGATCAATCAGAAGTTATTTACAAACGCGCTGAAAATATCGCATGCAGACACGTGATTTCATGAAACAGGAGACGTTGTTTACAAACGCAGCAATAGTCAGTAATACTGTCGTTTTTATCGCTTCAGTATTTTAGAGTAAATTATGACAGGCTATACATTTTGAATTAGAAATCCAACGAAAAGCTTTCACTTAAGGATGTTAGTGTTACAAGTGATTATTTCTTATAATGGTGACGACATGTTGGTCCTAAACTCTTAAATCACTACATTGCTACTTCTGTTGCTACACTACAAGGATATCCTGGATGTATATCTCACTGGTTTATATGTGTAGCGAAGGTCGATACTAATGAGTTACCAACGCTTTTCTATTTTATTGGGATGATACTCCAGTACATTGGTTTCTTTAGTAGAAGACGTCATTGCTAATTGCTCATGATTTACGTCTAACATTGCCATATCAAATACAAATATAAAATAACGCTTGTATCCTAGCATTACCCTGTCACAGCCGCTATCAGACAAAGTGGTGAAGTAGAGCGACATTCTCTGATTGAAAGTGTTCAGTGGAGCATGCTGTTGTTTATGATCTGACGTATGAAGACCAGAATGGAATTTCAGTGAAAAGAAGATTGATGATTCAAACAGAGAATAACTGATCAATTATAGAGATGCTGAACTCTCTCTCTCTCTCTCTGTCTGTCTCTCTCTCTCTTTGTTTGTCTCTCTCTCTCTCTCTCTGTCTCTATCTGTCTCTGTCTCCCTCTCTCTGTCTGTCTGTCTGTCTGTCTCTCTCTGTCTCTCTCTATCCCTCTCTCTCTCTCAGTCTCTCTCTCCCTCTCTCTCTCGCGCTCTCTTTCCCTCTCTCTGTCTCTCTTCAAGAAGACAAATAAGGCGATGTTGTGATCCCATTCATTCTGAACGTCAGATCAAATCACCAGCAATCAATGAAGACATGTTTGAGGCTGTTCACGCCATGAGTCTACTATCAGTTTAATGAATTACGCCTACATGTGTCTGTTTCAAAATTGACCACTGCCTATGACGAGTTAGCAAAGGTTGAACATTTAAAAGAAATACCATGGCTGCGAAGGCATCTGAAGACAGTACATTTTTATCATCACAACGCCACACAGTGGTCAGTTGTTGATGTTTTGAAATTCATTGCAGAATGGGACTTCCTACACTCTCAATGAGATAGCACTTATTTCTCAACATCTGTGTGTGTCAGTGTGAGAGAGAAGATTTTCAAAACTGGTCAAAATTTACCTGCGATCCATTTATGTGGAACAGTCGAGGCTTTCTGATCTTACTTTGTAAATCAGTGTGATTTTGATGGAGAATGATTGACAGATTCGAATCTTTGAAGACCAGGAAAGGAACATTTTTAATAAAGTTTATTGTGATAATATAAATAATCTGGTTTCACCTTTGCTGGTTGTTGGAGTTATTCAAAATGTTTTCACGATAAACTTTATTGTGTGTTTTTTTATTTATTTTATGTCGTTATAAACACATCAACTTTTGGAACGATTGGGCGGATTTTCACAAACATTACTACTATAGGCGATTCTCTAAGATCCATTTCAGGGTCATTCAAAATATGTCCCATTGTCCATGGTGGAAGTCCTGAGGCCGGGCAGTGGCGTAGTGAGGGGGGGCCAAGGTGGGGGTCATCATGCCCCGGGCGCTACTCACACAGGGGCGCCAAGTGGTATATTGTACATATAATATTATATGGTTATCGAATGGGGGGGGGCGCTAAAAAGGTATTAAAAAGTATTTAGCCCCGGGCGCGAATTAAGCTCGCTACGCCACTG
Source organism: Bulinus truncatus (assembly GCA_021962125.1). NCBI lineage: Eukaryota > Metazoa > Mollusca > Gastropoda > Planorbidae > Bulinus > Bulinus truncatus. The sequence goes on along the minus strand of JAGDYQ010000229.1, from coordinate 172,932 downwards.
AAACAAGGGTTCATGGGCGACCGCCTGAGTTTTCCGCACCAGGTGGACTGCATCCACAATGCCGCTACTGGCTAGCCTTTTGTCCGTTGGACAATATAGAGGATCATTCACTTTATAGTTACAATAGATGACTACACAAATCTATTGTTTGAATGTGTGGACTAATAGCATACCAAGTAATATGAAGGCTCAGACATGGCAAAGATAAATTATGACAGCCCTGCCACAAACTATTCCCTAATGAATGAAACTACAGACAGCCGCGCTGGACAGGTGACCAATGGAGATGTATGTCTGTTGAGGTGTCCATGCTTCCCCCCAACGATAACATCGGTTAAGGGTTTGATGATGTTGGTGATGATGATGATGGTGATGATGATGATGGTGGTGCTGATGATGATGATGGTGGTGCTGATGATGATGGTGTTGATGATGATGATGAGGATGATGATGATAGGGATGATTATGATTGTGATGGTGATGGTGATGATGATGGTGATGATGATGATGAAATTATGTTTGATTTAAGTTAAATGTTTTTTTTCTAAAATTCCTCACAAAATAAAAAGAAAGTGTTTTAAGCTAATAGTCCAAAGGTATTATTACCAGGAACTTATATTTTAAATTTACTGATTTCATGTTTTGACGGAGTTGACATTTCTATTAAAATTATGGGATAGTCAGGTTAATGAATCAAAATAACTGATATCTTAAAATTCACATAATCAAAATACCGCGTTTAATGTTGACATTTATAATGCAACAAATCTAAGCCAGTATCCCACACATCACTAGTTGACTGTATAAAGCAAAATTTCAAGACGTAATTACCAAATGTTCAGAATAACAACGTACATCAACATATTAAATAAACTCCATATGTAAACCAATATATATCAAAAGGTATACACAGTAAAAGTGTCGAAAGACAACAGTAAACCAATATATATCAATAGGTATTCACAGTAAAAGTATCGAAAGACGATAGTAAACCAATAAATATCAATAGGTATACACAGTAACTGTATCAAAAGACAACAGTAAACAAATAAATATAAACTTTTTAAATAATCAAAAAAAAAATAGACCAAAGAGGTTAAAGGTTAATAGAATACATAGTCAAACCTCGGTTTAGGGATACTTTATTTATCAGTTATTATCTAGAATAGAACAAATTTAAAACTAAAATGTAACTGGATTCTTGATGTAGGCTACATGTACTTGAGCACAGAGTTACGGGACAATTTATTTAAAATGAGTTCTAACTGGATACCTAAACTGGGTTTCGCAGTACCACTAATACATATTTTTTGTTTAAACTTTCTCAGTACTGAACTGACTATCTATGTAAACGCCAAATTAAACAGACTAATCGATCACACAAGATGGCAGTGATTCCACACAAAAAAAAAACAGAGAAAAAATGTTATTCAAAAAATCCTTAAATTTAACCACTTTTTATAAGTTTAAAGCGAATAAAAGAATAATTGGTTTTGATTATTATTTAGAGATATCAGAATATTTTTTAATTTACATTAGAACCAATAAAAAAAGAGAAAAGTCTCTTGTATCTTACAGAGAAATCTGATTTGATATGGCAGTGCTTTGAGTTGCTCCTAAACCAAGGTTTTTGACTATGACTAAAGCACGGTGTCAAACTGTGCTGGTGATCCCTGAAAAAAATTGAATAAAGTATCCACTTACCTTATCTGTTGTATATATTGCGCTGGATCATCAACGTGCACTCAGTGTGCTTGTAATCCTCTGGGTGCTAATAGATGCAGGTAATCCTCTTGGTGCTCGTAATCCTCCTCGTGCTGGTGATGATAATCCTGTAGGTGTTGGTAATCCTTTATGTGCTGGTAATCCTCTACGTGCTGGTAATCCTCTACGATCTGGTAATCCTCTACGTGCTGGTAATCCTCTACGTGCTGGTAATCCTCTACGTGCTGGTAATCCTCTACGTGCTGGTAATCCTCTACGTGCTGGTAATCCTATAGATGATGGTCACCCACAAGGTGGTGGAGATCCTATAGAGCTGATTATCCACAAAGTGGTGGAGCTCCTATAGAGCTGAATATCCACAAGGTGGTGGAGTTCCTATAGGGCTGATTATCCACAAGGTGGTGGAGATCCTATAGGGCTAATTATCCACAAGGTGGTGGAGATCCTATAGGGCTAATTATCCACAAGGTGGTGGAGATCCTATAGAGCTAATTATCAACAAAGTGGTGGAGTTCCTATAGAGCTAATTATCCATAAGTGGTGGAGGTCCTATAGAGCTAATTATCCACAAGATGGTGGAGATCCTATAGAGCTAATTATCCACAAGATGGTAATGACTTTTTCAAGGTGCCGATCCAATGTGTGAGACTGCCAGCAATTATTACATTTCAATCCAAACAAAACGTTTTTACATGAACAAATCCCCCCCCCCCCCTGAGTAGAACTGTTTATTTTTAGTCATACCTCAAAACACAGCCAATCAGAGACGTAGATAAAGTGGTCTGAGAAATGCCTGGTAGTTCTTGCGGCGTTGACTCGACCTGTAGCTCCAGGTGGCATCTTTGTTTCAGGCTGCGTAGACGATATAACTTATTGCTGCGATGTCGTCATCGGTTATAACTGCTGGGCCGCAGTGATTTGGTGGATTTAATGGTCATCTTTAATGGTCACTATGGTTTTTTTTTGATAGATGACACTTTACTGGACCCCTTTATGTCAGTTACATGGGAGTCCGTTGCATGCCATGGCTGACCCGTAACGGTACCTTAGTCTTTGTGAAGATGCCAGTTTTTAATAAACTGTCATGAAAGTCATGATCATATGTAAGGTAGAATCACTGCTGTCGCCGCCTTTATGTCGGATTCGTCAACAGTTATACCGGTACAGTGTTTCGGCTGTAACAGATACGGACGGGCAGTTGACATGCAGCTGTAGTGACGTACTTGCTATTTAACAGCTGTAAAAATGCTGCTGTTGTTATACCTCTCTTAGAGTCATTGATGGTGTTATGCAGCTGTGAGACGTGGCTGTTGTAAGGCCATGTTATTCCACGGTAGAATGGTTGCTGTAATATACACCGAGCAAACCTTGTTGATGCTAAACACCGATAGAAACGATCCATCTAATTCAATAACCTGTGACATTTGCGAAAGTTTAATAAATGTTATAGAAATAAATAAATATATATACATATATATATATATATATATATATATGAACATTACAAACAGAAAAGAAAAAAATATTTTAATAAACTAAGAAATTAAAAAAGAAGACTTTTAACTGACATGTCCTCCTTACCTATTACTTGAGACTACAGCCTACGAAGTTTTCTCCAACGACCATACGTGTGATGGCTGTTACAAAGTTGTGTAGTCTTGTGGTACAATGAACTGAAGGATAACTCTTATCCACGGCATAGACGTTGTTTGTAGTACGAATAATGCATTGAGGATAACCACGATTGTGATACGTAACATAGTATTCCCGTATGGCTTAATTACTTGTACTAACAAGATCACACTCACCTATAAACAAACAATTCGTGTGTAGCGTGCAGATAGATGATCATTCAATACACACCAAGTTAAGATTCTCTTGCCACTCTAAATGAAGACGCATCTAAAACAATACGTGTGTATCGTACAGTCCAGTTGTAACCTTTTTCTCGAACACTCTCATGTTCAGCCGATCAAGTGCATTCTCGAAATTTCCCCACTATTGCTCGTGATCAACTGGACTGAATGACCTTCCTGTCATAGGCTGCCCACTGTCTGACCTACATTTTGTCTAGTCATAAAAAAAACTAATGGCTGTATTGACCGTTCACTTTTTTTTTTACAGCTACACACCTTCTCATTCACACCTACACATCTTCACACCTTCATTCCTTCACAAACAGATACACATATTAGATCATTTCAAAATTTTATTTCTTTTTGTTTCTAAATTGTAATGGCTAAAAAAAAATTCTCCAAGGGAGTTAATTTAAATTTGCTAGTACACTGCATTCTAAAATGTATATAAAATACGCCATGTTCATAATTTAGACACCATAAATTATTAATATTTTCAAAAGTTGATTGGCCAGCTCAGTCCAGGCCCCTAAAACAAAATTGAACAAAATGATTGATGTTTTATAGCCGTTATTATTAAAATTTTGTCAAAAGGCTCAAATCATGCACGGGGAGGGGGCTCAGGTCATGAACGGGGGGGGGGTCAGCCCCCTAGCCCCCTCTGGCTACGGGCCTGGACCCGGGTACCAATAAAGTCTGATTGTTATTCGGACCCCTGGTCAGGGGTGACACTTTTTATTACTTATGAAAACGGCTACTAGTGAAACCTCGATCAAAAATAATGATACGTTTCTGGATGCACTGAAATGGTTTGTTTTTAGTAAAACCGACAATAGACAATGCGTATATTTTTCAAGTTCCTGACTATGGGGTTGAGCGCAGCAAAATTTGCATAACTTTTTATCAGTGGGATGTTAGTGTGGAGCAACTACAAAATTTTTTTGTCTCGTGTGATACTATGTTAATAGGGAGCCGGAGCCGGAGCTGGAGCTGTCAAATTTGTGGGAGCCGGAGCCGGAGCCGAAAAAATATGGCGGCTCCGCAAGCCTGGTTATAACATCTTAAAAAGATTCAAATTATTTAAACAGCTAAATTTCAGCAATGCGGACGCGCAGACTGACTGCAAACCAATGTTGTAAGATTCTGCGGACGCGGATCATTTATAGAAATCCATGGACGGACGCGGACGCTAAATTTCAAGATTTTCACACCTCTGGTTCAGATCTGTTATGTGCCTACCGGTTGTAAATATAAATCAAGTCTATGAAACAACTAGAAGCCACTGCAGTATTTTCTTTTTAAGAGAGATAGAAAGACAGATTGAATGACAGACTAAATGACAGACTAAATGACAGACTAAATGACAGACTCAATGACAGACTAAATGACAGACTAAAATGACAGACTAAATGACAGACTAAATGACAGACTAAAATGACAGACTAAATGACAGACTAAATGACAGACTAAATGACAGACTAAATGGCAGACTAAATGACAGACTAAAATGACAGACTAAATGACAGACTAAATGACAGACTAAATGACAGACTAAATGACAGACTAAATGACAGACTAAAATGACAGACTAAATGACAGACTAAATGACAGACTAAAATGACAGACTAAATGACAGACTAAAATGACAGACTAAATGACAGACTAAATGACAGACTAAAATGACAGACTAAAATGACAGACTAAAATGACAGACTAAAATGACAGACTAAATGACAGACTAAATGAATTACTAAATGACAGACTAAATAACAGACTAAAATGACAGACTAAATGACAGACTAAATGACAGACTAAATGACAGACTAAATGACAGACTAAATGACAGACTAAAATGACAGACTAAATAACAGACTAAATGACAGACTAAAATGACAGACTAAATGACAGACTAAAATGACAGACTAAATGACAGACTAAATGACAGACTAATTGACAGACTAAATGACAGACTAAATGACAGACTAAATGACAAACTAAATGACAGACTAAATGACAGACTAAATGACAGACTAAATGACAGACTAAAATGATATACAGTCAGAGATTTAGATGAATGGACGGACAAATAAATTGATAGGCAGACTTTGAAGTGTTGACTGGAATAAAAGAAATTCTAGACCTTTTTGACCCCTGGTCACTTTATCTCAAGTCACTTAATACAATAGGTGACATTAAATAACCCCACCCCAAGCCCAGAACAAATACAAAAAAAAAATTATAAATCTGGTTTTATTACAAGTTATCTATACTTCAAACATGTTTTAAATTACCAAGACATTTTCCATATTTCATTTTAAAAAAAACTCGTATGTAATATGTGGTCTAATGGTAAGTGGGGTCTTATATTAAAATGTGATCTCATGGTAAGTGTGGTCTTATATTAAAATGTGATCTCATGGTAAGTGTGGTCTTATATTAAAATGTGATCTCATGGTAAGTGTGGTCTTATATTAAAATGTGATCTCATGGTAAATGTGGTCTTATATTAAAATGTGATCTCATGGTAAGTGTGGTCTTATATTAAAATGTGATCTCATGGTAAGTGTGGTCTTATATTAAAATGTGATCTCATGGTAAGTGTGGTCTTATATTAAAATGTGATCTCATGGTAAGTGTGGTCTTATATTAAAATGTGATCTCATGGTAAGTGTGGTCTTATATTAAAATGTGATCTCATGGTAAGTGTGGTCTTATATTAAAATGTGATCTCATGGTAAATGTGGTCTTATATTAAAATGTGATCTCATGGTAAGTGTGGTCTTATATTAAAATGTGATCTCACTGTAAATTTGGCCTCACATTAAAATGTGGTCTACCGGTAAATGTTGCCTCACGGTAAATGCGGTCTCACGGTAAATGTGGTCTCACATTGAAATGTGGTCCAACATTTTTTAAATAATATTTTCATATCATGAAACGAAGTTATAAATCACAGATACCATAAAAATTCAAACTCTGAACTAATAAAAATCTGTATTATATATACTCTTTCATACCATCAACAAGCAATTTTTTATGATTTAATATTCTTCAACTATATTACAGAGCTAGGGTGTTGGTTGGGGAGGCGGGGAAGGATATAGTTATGAATTTAAAAAAAAATTACATTATACCCTGTGTGTTATATAAATAAATCTATTATAAAAACACCAATTGAATAAAATAAAATTGTGTACCTTATTCAGTATTTATTTCACTTCAATGAATGTATTTGTTCTATTACTAAAAATTCTCTCACCTGACATATCCGCCTATGACAGTTTACGATTATTTATGTACAGGTTAACATGATAATACTCTATTACCCAGAAATGTGAACCCGTCTGGTACAGTCTGAATGTCGAGTTAGGGTGTATGAGTTGATGTACAGTGGATTGGATACAAGGGCGACACCAAACGTTTTGTTCATGTGGGCTGGTGGGGGTAATGGTCAACAAGGGATCAAATAAAAACAACTTAATCATGTGCTTTCGCAAATATATATATATAAATATAGAAAAAAAAGAAAATATTACTTGCCGTGAAAAAAGCGACGTTACGTGGATGTTCTATGATGAATTATGTGTGCTTCTTCGCTTAGTTATGTGTGGCTGTTCGCATAGCTGTGTGCGGCTTTTCGCTCAGCTGTATGTGGCTGTTCGCATAGCTGTGTGCGGCTTTTCGCTCAGCTGTGTGTGGCTGTTCGCATAGCTGTGTGCGGCTTTTCGCTCAGCTGTGTGTGGCTGTTCGCATAGCTGTGTGCGGCATTTCGCTCAACTGTGTGCGGCTTTTCGCTGAGCTATATCTGGCTCTTTCTATGCTGTGTGCAGCTTTTCGCTGAGTTGCATGCGGTTCTTCACAGAACTGTGTATGGCTTGTCTTGTGTGGTCCACATTACATTTACTATTTCTGAACTATTTTCAAATCAACTTTATTATAATTTTAATTGTATAACAAAAATATAAAAAGCTACCCTCATTGATTCATTTCAGGATCACACTTGATCCATTTCATCTGTTATGACCTATTATACATGATTTAAAAGCCCCACTGCATTCGCCGCCCATGGTAAGAAAATGTTATAAGTTGAGTATAAAACCTACGCCAATAAGTCGAAGAAAGACAATGGGTAAAATTCAAGTAGCGCGCAACGTTCTCCAAATGAAATATTTATTCATAATTTAAATATGTATTTAGGCCGAACAAGTCATTGCAATTATAATATGTCTTTTTTAGGGGACATTACACTCGCAAAATGAAATTTTTTCTTTACACATGTCTAATTCTATCTACAATATCTGTGACGACAACAAAGAAAATTTTATTCTGTGCATTTATGAATGAAACGGTAACCATACAGACGTACCAATGGGACAAAGCTGAACTTTCACCTCTGGAGTATCAACACGGATACTGTCCAAGAAGGTGCAGGGGTGACACGGTGGTAGATCTGTCAACTCGAGTATGCTGGGATCTGGAATGCGTCCCGTGTTACTGTCAGAGACCACTCTGTGAAATATATAACCATTGTTGCCCAGATATAAGTGTGCCATTCTTACGGGACAATCCGGGAGTAAGTAATACAGTTCATAAGGGAAATATTTCCTTTCAAGTCAACGGACCATCTCAGTTGAAACTAAACACCAGACCAGACTTAGGGTGTCAGTTTACAAACAACAGTGCGAGAGACGCCTACCTGTTCATACGGTCCTGCTATCCGGGTCGGGTCCAGAATGAAACCGTCGCTGAGCTGTGTGAGACTGACCAAGGAGAAATGACCAGTGATTTGACCGTCAGAGTTATCGACCAGACGTCACATGTAACTTACAAAAACGAATTCTGTGCCATGTGTAATTTCGTGAAGAATGTAAGTTAAGTGAAAATGTAAGTGAAAATGTAAGTGAAAATGTAAGTGAAAATGTAATCTTCATTAAAGGAAATAACTTCTTTTGTACATTTGAAAAAAATGTAATGTATACAGGTTAATATAACCAGGCCCGTAGCCAGGAATATTGGATTGGGGGGGCCGAAGACATTTTCTGGGGATCTAGACAACTTTGACGGGAGGGGGGTGGGGCAAAACATTGACACGGGGGGAGGCAAAACTGCTTTCATTGTTGAAAATTGGTCTTAGAACAAAAAATATTTCGATAATTTAATGATGTATTACCTAAACTTGCGATAACCGGGGGGGGGGGACATGCCCCCCCCCGGCCCCTCCCCATAATTCCGCCCCTGGTGGGGTAGAAAAAATGTTCGGAGGGGGGGCGAAGATGGAGGTGCGAAGCGCCAAAAGCTTGCGAACGGAGAGGAGGGGTTTTGGGAGGGGACCTCAGTGAGTCCCTTCCCCAAGAAATTTTTTGCAGTTCCATATCTGGAACGGTGCATTTTAGTACCGATTGTTTAGCTATTAATTAGAAATATATAATTTTAACTACGTTTCAATAATGCATGGCATGTTGCAGTTTTGTTAAAAATCATTTAAATAGTAAAGAGTTTGAATGATAAAAATTTATTAGGCTGAACAATTTTTGATTCCTGTTATAAATATATTGACCATTTGTTCTGCTACACAATTGTTACATAATAGGTACCTGATTTATATCATTATACTGTTAGTTAAACCTACAACCCGGGAAGAACGACAAAGATCACGAATATAGCTTAGCTTTTTGTGTGATATTTCTTATAAAATATTGAAAACAAAGAACAGATCTATCAACAACAAATTGACCAGTCGCAATTATCCAATTTAAAATAATATTAATTCTGCTAAAAAGTAAATTTGCAAATTAAATAACAACACTCAGAAATCACGGAGTTTGTACTTTATTATTTTATTATACATTTTAAGTGAAGTCAGAATTCAATTTTATTTTATTAACTTATTTAAGTTGCTAGTTGTCCTCAGAAGATATCAATATATAAAACTATTACAAGGTTGAGAACAGGCCCATCGACAGAAATTTCGGGCCCCTGGGCTGATATTAATATTTTAAAAAGTTAATTGGCCAGCTCAGTCCGGGTCCGTAAAACTCGCCGGGCCCCTGGGCATTGGCCCCCCCTGCCCCCCCATTCGTCGGCACTTGTTGCGAACCTATATTATTATACGTTTCAAATTTGCAAACTTCGTGGTTTAGCCAGCCCCGTAACCGAGGGGGGCGTTGGGAGGGGCCGTGCCCCCCCCCCGGCTAGGTGTGGAGTGTCCCCCACTTAAAAAAGAAGAAAAAGAGGAAAAAATAAAGAAAAAGTAAAGGTGCCCCCTTGCTGGGTATTGGTGCCTCCCTGCTTAGTAAAGGTGCCCCCTTGCTGGGTTTTGGTGCCTCCCTGCTTTACTTTGACCTGGCTACGGGCCTGGGTTTAGCACTGAATTTACCTAAAAATGCTTCAGCATTCAGATTGTCTGTTAAATCTTTTTCAAATGCAAGCAGGACAACATTGCTTAGACGCTTTTGTAACATTTATCTGCGATATGGGGCGAGCATTCGTGTGATGGTTGAGAAACTGCTCTCACACACGGCTGTTTAAGCACCAAATGTCAATGCTGCCCAAAATACCCAGAAGTGAACTTCAATAAGATTCAATCTTTTATGCCCAAAAATTAGATAAGCTATATATTTAAGTATATATAAACATCCTGAATGATTGCCAAAATATAAACTTTTAAGTTTTTATTATTATTGATTTATTAAACAAAATGATTGATGTTTTATAGCCGTTATTATTAAAATTTTGTCAAAAAACTCAAATCATGCACGGGGGGGGGCTCAGGTCATGCACGGGGGTGCTCAGCCCCCCCCCCTGGTCTCCCTCTGGCTACGGGCCTGAATATAACAGGAAATGAAACATATTTTTTTGACTAGACTATAATAAAATGTTTTGATTACCGTATCGATAACTTAATTTTAAAATAAAACGATTGAATTAGACAGATCGTTAAAAAAACTTCACAACCTACGGTAATATTCTAAATGATCTCCCCTGCATTTATATATATATATATATATATATATATATCGACAAAAGATTTACAATTTAAATTTTGATTCAAACTTCAAATAGGAGAATAAGTCGCTAACGTCCCCTAACTATTTACAATATTAGTCCAAATAAAATATGTGTATCCTACATTATAAGTTGAACCTTTATTCCTATTTTAATATAATGATCAAAGTGTGAGTACAAGAATCTGTCAATCTATCAGTTCAGGTAAATAATAATGAAATACTATCGATCTATCAGTTCAGGTAAATAATAATAAAATAGCCTGCCATTCCATTTATTTTATTGTTTATGTAACAGCTATGCAAATTGAATATAATACAATTTAACTTTTTTCTTGCAGACTTAGTATCTTTAGTACTATAGACGTAATTCCCTTTTAAAGATTTACATTATTACCAAAAATTTGCATTCGGTTTTAAAGATGTACATTCTTTTGCATTTTTATGTCCATGATTTACATTTTTATGTCCATGATTTATATTTTTATGTTAAAGATTTTACATTCTTTATGGACCTAAACACACATTTCCTTTTCCTTACAGACTGAGTTTATTTACTACCACAACCTGTACCTAAAAGTAGATAAATATCGACATTTAAAAAAATACATGAGACGTGGGATGGAGACCTATTTCTACTTCCCAGAAAACATTACAAGATTTGACTGTGACTTTACAGAGTACGTTTTATCAGCTATTTCCTTATATATCCATAATAATTTCATAGCGTTTTCATAGTAATTTCATAGTGGTTTCATAGTAATTTCATAGTGTTTTACTTAGTAATTTCATAGTATTTTCATAGTAATTTCATAGTGTTTTCATAGTAATTTCAAAGTGGTTTCATAGTAATTACGTAGTGTATTTCATAGTAATTTTAATTTCATAGTGTTTTCTTAGTATTTTATAGTAACTTCAAGGTGTTTTTATAGTATTTAATAGTAATTTTTTTTAATAATATTTTAATAGTAATTTCATAGTGTTTTTAATAATATTTTAATAGTAATTTCATGGGTTTACATTGTATTTCCGTTGTATTCGGTATTTTGGATGACTGACTATAAATCAAAAAGAAATTCTTAAGGTCTTACTTGTATGTAGGCCTATGTCATTTTGTAAGAAGAAAATATTATTTAAAAATTGTAACTAAACAAAAGTTATAAACACACCTGTGATTGTGCCTTAAGACTATTTACACTATACATTGAAGATCAGTAAAAAGGGTAGACAGCTGTGAGGCAGGTAATAACAGTACTGAGTTGGACCCGGATGTTGTCAGTGCCTGTGACAGTCTGGCAGGAAACAACCTGCAGGTTTACGACACCACGTCAACTGTGTTGTATAAAAACATCTTTTGTGCCATCTGTAACAAGGTAAACTATAGTGTGTGTGTGTTTGTGTATACGTGTGTTTGCTTGTTGTGTATATGTGGGTTTGCGTGTTTGTGTGTTTGTGTATATGTGTGTTCAACGCAGACACGGGCTTACTACGGCGTACGAGCAGGGCCGGTCTTAGACCATTTAGACCGTTTGCTGCAAATTTGGGAGGGGGGGCGCGTCTGGCAGGGTTCCCGCAATTTACGCGATCTACTTAAAATTAATAGCTATTATTGTAAAAAAAACAAAAATAGACGAGAGACATCCCAGGCATCCGTTAAATTGGGCCCCCACAGTTCGTAAGGCTAACCCTGTCTAAGGGTCTAGTTCGGCTTTTTAGGCAGTTTGATCCAAACTGCTCATTTGTCAGTTCACAACAATGACGTGTTAGTCTGAATCTACATTTAGGCCAATCACATTCCGTCCATCGGATCTTCGTTCGAGCCTTATCTAATTATCAGAGCCCATTGCTAACCAAAGTCTCAAACTGTACGCCCCTACCCCTGGTCCCTCCTCTAAAATATTTTCATCCACTATAATAACACAGAGCTAGATTAACAGATTCCAAGTCATTCAAAACTGACCTTTACGCGGGAAGTGAATATTTGTAGGTGCTGACGAGCGTCGTGCAGTTCAAAGGTCAAAGCGCAACATCTTCAGTCACCGATGTCCACCGTGTTGCCTCCACATATCGAGCTCGGATATTCGATAATGTCATTAAACCTCAAGCTTAGTACATTGTAATACTTTCAACAATTGATTTCGCTAGTAGGGTATTGTAAATTAAGACACTTCTTTTCATTGATAATGATTATTAAAAGTGACCTGGATAACACAAATTTAATTTCAACAATATACACACTACGTTTTTTTTTTGCCCATCAGTTTTCGTTTCCAATGATGAACCAGACATGTAAATGTAAAAGAGGAATCGGAAAATATACGTCTCCATTTCAAATGCTCTTTAACTTAAGGGGCAGCACCGACCAGGCAACTACTCTGTCCAACCCACAACTACCTGTTAAGTCCCGTTGTTCCGTCAGCGATTGGGAATCACCAAACGTGAGTATCATTTTAGTTTGATCAACATACTGATACCGAAATGAGACAAGGGTGAATGTATATTTAATTTTTATTAATGGCTAGAACAGACGGCCTGATATTACTTCATAAACACCATTATGATGTAATACCTCTGAAGAACGGACACATCTACAATTATGTGCGAGTGTTCACTACTTACCGAGTGTGCCCACACACATAGCAACAGTGCACACCTACATTGTGTCTAGTAGACGTAGCACAGCGATGTTTTCTTCCTACATTGTGTCTAGATGTAGTATAATGGTTTTTTATGCTTACATTGTGTTCAGTAGACGTAGTATAATGTTGTTTTCTTACCACGTTGTACAGTAGACGTAGTATAATGGTGTTAACCTATCCCGTTGTACAGTAGACGTAGTATAATGCTGTTTCCCTACCACGTTGTACAGTAGACGTAGTATAATGGTGTTTCCCTACCACGTTGTACAGTAGACGTAGTATAATGGTGTTAACCTATCCCGTTGTACAGTAGACGTAGTATAATGGTATTAACCTATCCCGTTGTACAGTAGACGTAGTATAATGGTGTTAACCTATCCCGTTGTACAGTAGACGTAGTATAATGGTGTTAACCTATCCCGTTGTACAGTAGACGTAGTATAATGGTGTTAACCTATCCCGCTGTACAGTAGACGTAGTATAATGTTGTTTTCTTACCACGTTGTACAGTAGACGTAGTATGATGGTGTTTCCCTACCACGTTGTACAGTAGACGTAGTATAATGTTGTTTTCTTACCACGTTGTACAGTAGACGTAGTATAATGGTGTTTCCCTACCACGTTGTACAGTAGACGTAGTATGATGGTGTTAACCTATCCCGTTGTAGAGTAGACGTAGTATAATGGTGCTCTCCTCCGAAATCGCGCAAACATATCTTTCATTGCACACAGCAGTCGGAAAATTAGAAAGAACATTGAGTGGGCCCTGCAAGTCGTAGGAAATCAGGGCCTCATAGTCAGAGGTGAGAGCGTAGGGGAGGGAGGTGGGGGAAAAGTGATAGGATATAAATCTACATTTGTGACGAGCGCCCACAAAATTCTTAGCGCCGCCGCGACAAGTAATATAAACAACAGGAGTATTAAAACAAGCAAAAATTAAGCCTGTAAAAACAGGACGTTTTAGAGCATTTTCATGTGTAGATAGAGAAGTAAGTCATGTTTAATAACTATTACAAAAATAAATAATGATTACGCCCCTTTGTTTAGCTTACAATCTATATATAATATATAAGCCCTTTAGGAACCCTGATGCCCGGCCCTGAGAGGTCTTATCGCAAATTGAACTTTTGATACACACATGGCAGGCCAAGACCTACAAAATGATATATACATCATGGGTCTAGGACTTATGGTTGTTGAGATCTAGGGTGATGACGGACAGACAGACATACAGACAGACAAAACGAGGACATCAGAGATGAGCGGACAGCGGACGGAGATCCGCATAATTGTCCGAATTCACGGACAATCCATGGTTAAGTTGCGGACTCGCGGAGTGACGCGGATCCTCGCGCCCTTGCCTATAATAATTTAGTTTTAATAGATACTTTACTTATTCGTAAAATTTTGCCACTGAATCTGAAAATAAATCAATACATAAATAAGGCTGTTTGAAGAATAAAAAACGGGGGGGGGGGGTGTTAAACAGGGATGATAACATTAATGTTAAAACATCTAAAAAAAATTTCAAGTTATTTAAACAGCTAAATTTCAGCAATACAGACGCGCAGACTGACTGCAAACCAATGTTGTAAGATTCTGCGGACGCGGATCATTGATAGAAATCCATGGACGGACGCGGACGCTAAATTTCAAGATTCGCACACCTCTGATCTACATGTTAAAATAGTACATGACAGTAGAGACAATATAGATGTAGGCACACAGTAGAGATAGACACAATATAGATGTAGGCACACAGTAGAGATAGACACAATATAGATGTAGGCACACAGTAGAGATAGACACAATATAGATGTAGGCACACAGTAGAGATAGACACAATATAGATGTAGGCACACAGTAGAGATAGACACAATATAGATGTAGGCACACAGTAGAGATAGACACAATATAGATGTAGGCACACAGTAGAGATAGACACAATATAGATGTAGGCACACAGTAGAGATAGACACAATATAGATGTAGGCACAAATAGGCGATAGCCATGAAGTAGATGAAGGCACAAAGTAGAGAAAGCCATGATCAAGATGTGGGCACACAGTAGAGATAGCCATGAAGAAGATGAAGGCACAAAGTAGAGAAAGCCATGATCAAGATGTGGACACACAGTAGAGATAGCCATGAAGTAGATGCAGCGTAAGGATAGTCAGTATTAACAGTACTAAGGAACCAACGGTTTAAAAAGTCTTCTGACAGTAGGATTGTATTATTTACTTTTCCTTATTGTTCTCTAGGGTCAGTGTTTACATGTCACCTGTGTGCAAGGCAGTACATTCGAGGAAGAGCAATGTATTCAGGACTCTAATGACCTCACGGGGATAGGTTACCGCCTCCTGGTTTGGCTGGAGTCTAAGGACAGTTACAACTTGACCGACGCATCACTGGCCGTTGGTTACGCAGAACAAATTATAGATTCCTTAATTGACGAGGTAAAGGAGATGAGTGTAAATAAAATACGATTATGTTTTGGTTGTTACGATATCTAAAATTAAAAAAAAAAAAAAAATTGTTCCGTATATTAATGTTTTCTATAGTTTACAGTTTTGTTTCTCATTGAAATCGCTCTATCAGCCTATCGTGAATTAAGCGAGAGAACATTTTAGTATAAGTCTTATTTTGTGTGTATGTGTGTGTGGGGGGGGGGGAGAGGGTTTTTGAAAGGATTATGTCTTTAATTTGAAATTATGGGAGTAATGGATTAAGCTGAATAAGAAAAAATGCTTCATAAAGATCACGTAATGAATTAGGAGTTCAATGTCATAAAAGATTGTTTTTAGCTTAAATTTATGGAATTATGTGCAGTAAATTGTGTCTAATAAGCAGGGATATTTTTCTAAAAAAAAAAATAAAAAGTTAACCGGAACGTCGAGGTGTCATAAAGAAATAAAACTGAAAATATAGTGCAGCTAACAAAAGTGTCCGGGGAAAAAAAGGTGCCAGAAAGCCGTTCCACCAGAAAAAAAAAACACTGCCAACAAAAATATCTCCTTTAGAAAAGTCCGTTCGACGTATAAAACTGAAAACGGGAATTCGCAACATTTTTAAATAACTTTCTTCAATACATTTAGTTTATTTAAACATAACAACCATCAGCTTTTCGACTAATGTAATAATAATAATAATAATAATATTACACGATTTATGTACGGATGGCCGAGTGGTGTAGATACTCGACTGTCGACCTGAGAGTCCTGGGTTCGATCCTCGGTGAGGCCCATGGAATTTTTCCAGGTGAAATTTGGTGCAAAGTCGTCCCACAAGTCCACCCAGCTTTAAATGGGTACCTGACTTTAAGTTGGGGAAGTAAAGGCGGCTGGGCGCTGTGCTAACCACACAATTCCTTCATATGCCGAGGTTATAGAAACAGATGAATTCTACACTTCATCTGCCCCGATGGCCCATTAGGGCTAATAAGGGAATTTTTTTTTTTTTTTTTTTTTTTTTTTTTTTTATATTTAAATAGTGAATAATCTTATTAAGGTAATTGTTTGTTACGATCATATCACTTTATTACGTGCATTGTTTCAGACTGTTTCTCGACTGGAAGGATTAAGTGAAAGATTAACTATCAACATCCAAAGTATTATAGACAACAATTCACAGATCCTGTATAAATATCCGTATATCCGAATGGAATGTATTATAGTTCCCAACATATATATTTCGAAAAAAATGTTTGAAACAGACACTATTGGAGAATGGATTAACAATATACAACTAAATGTAAACAATGTTTTTCTGACATTCAGGTTGATGTTTTACAACCCCCGGATCAGAAGTGATAATCTATTTTATAATGAGAACACAGATCGACTGATTGTGTTAAATAAGACTTATGAAATTGTGGATTCAAATTTTACGCCTCGTTTGATAACGGAATACAAACACTTGACTAAACTTTTAGAGTGTCCTTTCGTACAGTTCAACCAATCAAACTACTCCTTTCATGTCGATGAGACAGAGCCACAGAGTAGAATTACAATAACCTTGGACTTAGACGTTGTCAGGATTCAATTTAATGAAAGCTTTGATTTGAATCAGTTGGACATTGACGCTAACGGAGGGCTTAGAGTGTGCAAAGGTTTATTAGAAGAAAAACTTCCAGCGTTTGTCGTAAGACATGGTCAGGGCTCGAGTCTAGTCGAGGACAGTGTTACAGGACATGCTGAATACGTCCTGACCATGACGTGTTTGACATTGTCCATACTCTGCATCCTGCTGACACTGTTCACATATTTCATGTTCCCTGTACTGAGAACTGATGCCGGGGTCAACAACATGTTCCTCAGTCTCTCTCTCCTGTCAGCCCAGGTCTCACTGTTGGCCAGTTCACACTTGTGAGTCGTTTATCTTTACTAGTAACTCACAGCCGTAGTTATATCCGCCATTACTATTCCAACCATACCTTGATTAAGTAGGGTTTTCATTTGTATATGATCTATTAATAGAAATCAAACAGGGCCCTCCACTTCCATTGGGCCCCTACTTCTATAGGCCTCCCCTCATCTAAAGCCCCCTCCCTTTTCTAAAGACCCCACTTATAAAGGCCCCATTTCTATCCCCCACTTCTAAAGACCTTAAAAATCTAAAGGACCCCCACTTCTATAGTCCCCAGTCTCCTGAGCCCCCTCCATTTTCTGAAGATCCCACTTCTAAAGACCCCCCCGTTTCCATCCCCTTCATTTCGAAAGGCCCCATTTCTAAAGATTCCACTTCTAAAATGCCCATTTCTACCCCCCACTTCTAAAGGCCCTATTTCTACAGCCCCTACTTCTAAAGGCCCTATTTCTACACCCCCCACTTCTAAAGGTCCTATTTCTAAAGAACCCCGACTTCTAAATGGCCCTCACTTCTAAAAAGCCTCTAATTCTAATCTACTATCAAATCGAGTACTTTAAGGGCCCCCGTTGCGAGTATTTTCGCCTGCTAAAAATATGAAATGTATGTTTGTAGGTGCGCGTGTCTGAGTGTACCAGAACAGGATGTTTGCTTGTTTTTTTTTTTTGTTTTTTTTTTTTTAAATCTTGGTAAATGTCTGAACATATTAAAAAAACAAAACAAACAACACTGTATATCCTCCCGATTGTTGTTAGCTAATTTCTTAGAGCGATCAAAGACCCCACTTTTTTAAATTTAATTTAATTTCCACGATTTCAATTGAACAAAACAATTATAATTTTTTTTTTTAATTTCAGTTTTAGGTCTAGTGTGGAGTGTGTTATACTCGGTATTACCACACACTTCATGTGGCTGTG
Organism: Bulinus truncatus; assembly: GCA_021962125.1. Lineage (NCBI taxonomy): Eukaryota > Metazoa > Mollusca > Gastropoda > Planorbidae > Bulinus > Bulinus truncatus. The sequence continues at coordinate 154,426 of JAGDYQ010000229.1, read as the reverse complement.
GATGTTTGCATGGAGCCTCATCTGTAGCCACCACATGTACAGAGTATTCACAGCTGCCACACCGAGGTCCACACCACAGAACGCCACACAAAGATTCTGGACCAAAGTCGTCTTCTCGGTGTCATGTCCAGCGGCCATTGTTGTGACGAACATATTGTTCAGCTATTTCAGTTCTCATGGGACGCAACTCGGCTACGGACTGGTCAATTGTTATCTTAACTCATCTCTCCATATCGGTAAAATTGAAAATAAAGCGATGTCTCAGAATAAAAAACGATTTCATTCTTGTAATAAGTCCAAATTTATAAAAGTTCAAGTTTTGGATCAGTTGTTTTATTTTATGTATAAATCATATAAATTGATTCAAATCTAGATCCAGCAAAACTTTTTGAATTTTTGTATCTAGTTTTGAATTTTTCTTTTTGGCTGCAGTAATCTATTATTTCAGTTATTTTATCCAATTTTATGTTAAACTATGGAATATTTTACTTAACCATATGTTAAACTAAGGAATATTTTACTTAAGTTTATGTCAAACAGAGGGACGGATGGCCTAGTTGTGTAGATACTCGACTGTCAACCTGAGAGTCATGGGGGGGGGGGTCGATCCTCGGTGAGGCCCATGGAATTTTTCCAGGTGTAATTTGGTGCAAACTCGTCCCACAAGTCCACCCAGCTTTAAATGGGTACCTGACTTAAGTTGGGGAAGTAAAGGCGGCTGAGCGTTGTGCTAACTACACAATCCCTTCATATGCCGAGGTTACAGAAACAGATGAATTCTACATTACATCTGCCCCGATGGCCCATTAGGGGATAAGGGTACTGTACTTTATGTCAAACTATGGAATATTTTACCAACATTATGTTAAACTATAAAATATGTTTCCCAAATATAAGTTAAATTATGAAATATTTGAACGGTAATTACAATACGTTAATAGAATATTTAAAAACAATTCCTATATAACATGGCGGATCGATTGAAATAAAAGATAGGACAATATAAACTAAAAAATTATAAGCTTTTACTGCAATGAGAGGTGCCGTCAATGTGAGTGCTAAGTCCATGTTAGGATGAGATGAAATCTCTTAGATCCTACTAACAATTAATGGGACTATTTTTATGGTGCCCTTCTTTCATCCCCACCTTGGCCTATAGTGCAATTGTCTTGGAGGCACTACTGGAGATATAACGGGGACATTAACCATGGCTTGAATTAGAACAAACGAAATGAAAAAAATGATTTGCAGTAAATACATAGGCGCATACAAGCACACACAATCATGCAAGCACACACAATCATACAAGCACACACAATCATACAAGCACACACGCACACCAATAGTTTTATCGGGCCGGGTGTTAAAGTTCCAAAGCACGTTTATTGTTCAGGTTGTATGTCATAGACTCTAAAGAAACGATATGTTGATTAGCTTGATTCATACAGAATGATTTCACCATTATATCTGTTGTTAACACGGAATCTAGTGACAGCGTCTCCAAGTTTGATTCTATATTTATCTTTTGTCTCATAGGAATATCGCTGGTAGGTCCACTGTCAGTCACTATTGTAGTCAACGTGGTCTTTTTCCTCATTACTGTCCACAAAATTTACAAAGTCAGACAGTTGCAGTCCTCCTTCACAAGCTTTGACCAACAGGCCAACTGGACTGTTTATCTCAGACTGTCCACTGTCACAGGGGCATTCTGGGTAGTGGCTATCATAGCATCAGCACTGGACAGCACTGTCCTCAGGTCAGTTATTTTTTAAATCTGATGTCCATCATTTTGCTTTATTTCAGATTTTTTTAATAAAATAATATCTATTTGGATTCAACGTTAAATCGAAAGTAAAAAAAAATAATAAAACAGTATTCCAGTTTAAAATACAATCATGAAAAAATCGGATCTGCCCGAAACTAAAAATAACCTAGCCTACCGATCTAGCCTAAGGGGATATAACTCATGCAAATGTTTTGCAGTGTACAGCTAGTATTAAAATAATATATACATTGTTTTGTTCCAAAAGTCAATCACTAAAGAATTGCTTCTCAGACACAAATATGAAAAGTCTATTGGAAAAGTAAATGACACTTTCCAGATGCAGTCAAATTCTGAGAGTAGATTCACATGTAGATGTTGGGTAGGGTGATAACTATTTTCATTATTTTTTGTAGCGATCATGAAACCCTTTACATTCGAGGAACAATTGTATGTAGATGACAGTAGCAACATTAATTTGTTTTTAAATTGAAAAAAAGTTAACCCACCTTTTCATTTTTGTTTTCACATATCACGCATATATCGGTTTCTATTTCACACTGAATTTTTACACGACTTTCTAGACTGCTTTTAAGCGCATTCCAGTCAGTTGTTTCCATTTGTTTATAAACAAGGCATTTACAGATGGTTGTTAATTTCTTTTTCTATTTGTTTTGATCCCAGCTTGTGGTGAGTTCACTATATATAATTATTTCATTATTGTTATAACTTATTTTATTGTCTGTTTCAGGTGCAAACGTATAATATATATTCTGGAATATTTTAAGAACATTGTAGAATATTTTTGAATATTTTGGATAAACTATCTCGTTTTCAGTGCAAGATTGCAAGTCTTGCAGAGAGGAAGAAAAGTGAAAAACATGTAATTACTTTTAAACCACAAAAAAATGTCTTATAGAAATTCCAGCAACAGTGTAAAGTCAGACAGTTGTATTTGGATGAAAGATTCTACCCTCATCTTCTAAACAGAAGAGGGATCAAAGAATTCAATATGTTGAAAAGCTAATCAATCTCACACGGATGCCTACAAACCGTCAAATTCTTCGAAAGTTCACTTTTCTGTTCAATAGCCAAAAACGGCGACTGGATCGAATTAAAATTATAATTACGGATTCTAGACTTTCCACTATTATCCAGCGCACTAATCCGAAAGAAACTCAGTTGTCTGATAGATTTATATGACAAAAACAAGAAAAACCGTTTGAAAAATTTACTACAACACTTTCTCAGTTATTTGATGTAACCAACGCTAATGGAGAATGGAAAAGCAAGGAGGATAAAGAGCTCTACCAGAGGCAAGTTAAGAATGGAGGACAGATTGGTTATTCAATGGTCAAACAGGCCCCTTTGGAATCAATCCACCTAAGAAAACTCAATTTCAAGCCAGCTCTTCTCAATTGCAGCCTACACAAACACATACAACTGTTACAGAATCTTCGGATTCTGAAACCTCTGCTTCTTTACCCAACTCACCAACCTTACATGTCATCTTCTCCTGAATGCAAACTGAAATACCAAAGATCAAACACTACAAGAGCAGGTTTGCTAGTATTGAAAAACAACGTTTTTACTCATAAAGCATATGACGTTCTGGCGACCTTTGCTGAACAGGGTCATGATGTGCTGGTACCAAGTCAGGCGGGTGTCTGGAAACGAGTTATCTCTGAAGACGGAAAATGAAAACCAAAATCGTTCAAAAGCTTCAAAGCAAAGAACCCTATTGTCTCCACTTGATGGTAAAAGAGTTCAAGGGGAAGAGTATAAAGTAGTTCTGCTGAAAAATATGACAACCGAAATCAAACTCGGTATTCTTAAATGTGAGAGTGGTTCTGCCGCGGCCATTCACAAGGAACTACATCAGATAATTGATGAATATGATGCTTGGAAAAATATTTGCATGGTAATATGCGACGCGACCGCAGTAAATACTGGTCGTTTGCACGGGATTCTGAAGCTCATACAGGATGATGTCTTGGGCAAGGGCTTTCAGGAGCCACAATATATTGACTGTCAGCACCATGTACTCGACCTCCTTCTGAAATAAGTTATGAATTGTCTTATTCAAGAGCCAACGAGCGAACCAGAACTCAACTGTTCCTTCATTGACAAAATAACGCAAAACTATGTCAACCGTCAGGCTGATTACCGCCTCGTTGCGACAGATGATGATAGCACAGGCGAGAACTCTGGATGGCGAGATGATTTTAAGTTCTTATATGAATTATGTCAGGCATATCGTCATTACAAAACAACTTCACGTTGGCCTCGCATCAGCTGAAAGAAACTACCAAATTTACACCAGGCAAAAAAACAACTCACGTGCGATATATACTATTATAACATTATTTCTGATACCAGAGTGGCGCAGTATCTTCACTCCTGCCTGCAACTTCATCTGCTACGAATGGGCAAATTCTTGGTTCCCATTGCAACATTACAATGAAGCGTCCTTCAATAAACTGTTTACCTCACTCATCAGGATAAAATGCAAGTGTTTAAAGACCCATTGGTCAGTCGTGAAGTCATTAATTGACATTCCCAGATCTAACCAAATTGCTAAACGTGCTGATGAAAGAACTTCATGCAAAATCGAGAAAATTTGAATTTTTTAATCTGAAGTTCATAGGAAAAAATGTTTTAAACATTTCTTGTACATTCTGTACATATTATTAACTGATCTGTATCTTATTTGTTAATAAAAGTTGATTAGTTATTATTATTACTCGTTTGAATTAAGCTAAAAAAAAACTTGTCCTTTTTTTTGAAAAATATTTTTTCACTTTTTTCTTTCCAAAAAAGGGGGAGGTGGGGGAACTTTTTAAAAAAAAAATCAAAAATACAATTTATTTTCTTAAATTACACATAAAGATTCCTCGATTGCAAGTGGTTTCATAAACAATTTTGTATCACCTTAATGTAGGGGGTATAGGCGAATGAGTAAATAATACATTGACAGAATGAGAGAGATAGGCAGACAGATAAGAGGCTTAGAGTTAGGCAGACACACAGGCAGACAGAGTGACTGACAGAAAGTCAGACAGATGATAGATGGTTGTACGATAGATAGGTGATAGATAGATAGATACATTATAAATAGAAAAATGGTTGATAGATAGATTATAAATAGATATATGCTAGATAGATAGACAGATAGATAATAGATAGATAGATGATAGATAGATGATGATAGATAGATAGATGACCGATAGATAGAAGATAGATGATAGATAGATAATAGTTGATAGATAGTTAGATAGATAGATGATAGATAGATAGATGACAGATATATCGAAGATAGATGATAGAGAGATAATATTTGATAGATAGATAGATAGATAGATAGATAGATAGATAGATAGATATATAGATAGATAGATAGATAGATAGATCTGTCTTAAATATGTATGTTATATTTATATAATTATTATTCGGTTGTGTGTTGTTTTGTTTTATATTTACAGGTTTATATCAACAGTTTTAAACGGACTTCAAGGAGTGGCCATATTCGTTTCATACATCTGTAACAGAAGGGTTTTGAACCTCTACTCTCAGCTGAGGAGGACGAAAACAGAGCGCGCAGCCGATGTGGACAGAAACGGGCAAACGGTCACAACAACTGATATGTAGGTCAGTGGGGGTGGTGTCAGGTCAACACCTCCAGCTACACACAAGTTATTTATTTATAGCTCTTATTGACATGTCTTTGTAGTTAAACCAATACACAGGTACAAACAGCCTGAAAAGGTGGGTGGAGGGGTGAGGGGAAGCTAGGTATCGTTCTTCATACTTACCAGACTCTGAGAAGTTCTAAAATAGTTTTTTTTTTTTTTTACATTTGGTTAAATTAAGGATATTATTGATGTCTATAATTAATGTTAAACTTTACATACGTGTCACACCATAAAACATGTCATCTGTATGAGGTGCTGCAAGTGTATATATTCAAAAACATGAAATTAATTGGACGAGAAGGAAAAAAGAACATCGTGTCAATTGATGTACTGTCAAGTTGTGTCAATTATTGTACTGTCAAGTTGTGTCAATTGATTTACTGTCAACTTGTGTCAATTAATGTACTGTCAAGTTGTGTCAATTGATGTACTGTCAACTTGTGTCAATTGATGTACTGTCAAGTTGTGTCAATTCATGTACTGTCAAGTTGTGTCAATTAATGTACTGTCAACTTGTGTCAATTAATGTACTGTCAAGTTGTGTCAATTGATGTACTGTCAACTTGTGTCAATTGATGTACTGTCAACTTGTGTCAATGAATGTACTGTCAAGTTGTGTCAATTAATGTACTGTCAACTTGTGTCAATTAATGTACTGTCAAGTTGTGTCAACTAATATTCCTAAACATGATTTCCACTCATGATATAGTTAGTTTATCCTCAGTTACATTCAAAATAAAGTAAAAAAAATGTCTAACAACATGGTTGGAACTTTTCGTTGTGTTACACCTGTTTACATTTTCGTTATTTTGGTAGTTTAAGTAATTGGTAAGGTGATTTGTAAGATAATTAGATGGTGTAGGTAAAAAGACAGATAAATAGAAATATAGATAGATAATAGATGGATAGATAGGAAAGATAGATAAATAGATAGATAAATAGATAGATAGTTATATAGATAGATAATAGATAGATAGATAGAAAAGATATATAGATAGAAAAGATAGATAGATAAATAGATAAATAGAAATGTAGATAGATAGATAATAGATGGATAGGTAGATAGGAAAGATAGATATATTGATAGATAGATAGATAATAGATAGATAGATATATAGATAGATAGATAGAAAAGATAGATAGTTAGATTGAAAATAGATAGATAGATAGAAAAATAGATAAATAGATAGATAGATAGATAGATAGATAGATAGATAGATAGATAGATAGATAGATAGATAGATAGATAGATAGATAGATAGATAGATAGCACTTAAAATAACTATTAAAAGAATAAAAGAGTGAAAACCAAGATCCATAATTTCGTTCAATCTGTAAAATATCGTTGCACATGTGGAAAGGGTTTGAGAGGAACAGGTGATGGGGCGAGGTCTCAAGGTTTGATCTCAAAGGGCGACTAGCAAGACATTAGGCAATTGACTGTCATGACTTTGAGTTGTTACCCTTTGAAAGCCTGACGCTGATTGGTGGAATTATCCATGATTACTTGGATAGATAGATCAACGGATAGCGATACAAATAGATGGATAAATTGACACATAGATAGATATATAGTTATAGAAATAATAGATAGATTTATGGTACATGTGATTTTTAATAGTTTTTCTTAAATGTCAAATAATAAACTAAAATTTTAATATTTTAAAATAATCACTTTTTGCTGATGCAAACAGTTCATTAACAAAACAGGGAGTTGAAACATGTGAACACCATCACACTGATAAAATAGCTATCTTGTAGTCCGTTCGTGCTTGCGTGTGGGAAAGCCGTCGCTATAAATGATATATGAAGTCATTTCCCTATGCTACATTTTTTTATTGCCAATTGTGAAGGCGGGGTCGCTGTAAATAAAAATCCTCTATGACGTCATTTCCCGATGGTATATTTTTTTATTTTCCTACTAATAAAGCCGAATTGAACTTGCGTGCTGGTACTGTATAAATTTAGGTAATTTTTTTCGCACAAAATAAAGAACACATTGCAATTTATGTTAAGTCATAACCATAGAACAACCCCCCCCCCCATTCCAAACATTTCAAAGAATACATTTAGCTTCGGAAGATTTCAAGATTTTTTTTATTTTTTTTTTGTTATAACTACGAAAATAGCATATTGTCATAGCAACGTTACAAAACAAAAAGAATTTGAAAAATGCAAATAGAGAATATAATGAAACAAATAATTGTGGGAAGATTGAGCCAAGTCACAAAATGTCCGCCTGCCAATCAAAGCAAGTCTCATCATGGGCGTATTATATACACAATACATAAATATTAAAATATTGGAAACTGTTATATTATTTTTAATTTCCCCTATTGAAATGAATTGCATGTGATTTATTTCTTTTATATAAATAATTGTTAGTTTATAATTTGAAATTTTAGAGAGACACATTAAAAAAATTCACCATGTGTTATTACACTATAATTTCTTGAAAAAAATTATACTTCACAAAATACATGAACCACACACTCAACCACTTCTCAATCAATACTCAACACTACTCAAAAACTACTCAACACTACTCAATCACTACTCAATCACTACTCAACAACTACTCAATCACTACTCAACCACTACTCAACAACTACTCAACCACTACTCAACCACTACTCAACCACTACTCAATCACTACTAAACAGCTACTCAACCACTACTCAATGACTACTTAACCACTACTCAACAACTACTTAACCACTAATCAACCACTACTCAATCACTACTCAATCACTACTCAACCACTAATCAACCACTACTAAAAAACTACTTAACCACTAATCAACCACTACTCAACCACTACTCAACCACTACTCAACCACTACTCAACCACTACTCAACCACTACTCAATCACTACTCAATCACTACTCAACCACTAATCAACCCCTACTCAACAACTACTCAACCACTACTCAATGGCTGCTGTTTTGTTCTTCCTTTGAAATTAAATAGTCCATTTTATCTCTAAACACAATGAAGATAATTATGCATATCACTCCAATAACAATACCAGCAATGTTGAGATATAAGGAACACATCGCCATATCCTTAGCCATCTGTCTTCGGTCTTTGGTCAAACTGGACTTTGTCTGGAGCGGATATAGTGGGACAATGTCCTACGTCAATACATTGAGAAAACAAATATTTTTTTTATTATTATTAAAGGTGATAAAATGTAACAAACGAGTTCAGGTAGACAATATAAAGACGAGTTCAGGTAGACAATATAAAGACGAGTTCATGTAGACAATATAAAGACGAGTTCAGTTAGACAATATAAAGACGAGTTCATGTAGACAATATAAAGACGAGTTCGGGTAGACAATATAAAGACTAGTTCAGGTAGACAATATAAAGACGAGTTCAGGTAGACAATATAAAGACGAGTTCAGGTAGACAATGTAAAAGGTTGAAAAGAATTTGACGAGTCCACAGTGTGCTTATAATCCTCTAGGTGCTATTAATACTCAAAGTGCTGGTAATCCTCCTTGTGCTGGAGAACCTATATGTGCAGGTAATCCTCAATGTGCTGGTAATCATAAAGTTGCAGGTGCAACATGTAAACTTCTCAGCAAATTTTTTTTTATTCAATCCAAACCTCTCTTAGAGTCATTGATGGACGTGGCTGTTGTAAGGCCATGTTATTCCACGGTAGAATGGTTGCTGTAATATTCACCGAGCAAACCTTGTTGATGCTAAACACCAATAGAAACGATGTCACAAGTCCATCTTATTAAAAAAACTGTGAAGTTTGCGAAAGTTTAAAAAGAAAATGTTATAGAAATTTAAAAAAATAGCAGCATAGAAAATGTTTAAATAAATTAAGTAATTAAAAAATAAGGCTTTAACTGTCATGTCCTTACCTATTACTTGAGACCACCCACCTATTACTTGAGACCACCTACCTATTACTTGACACCACCCACCTATTACTTGAGACCACCTACCTATTACTTGAGACCACCTACCTATTACTTGAGACCACCTACCTATTACTTGACACCACCTACCTATTACTTGACACCACCCACCTATTACTTGAGACCACCTACCTATTACTTGACACCACCCACCTATTACTTGAGACCACCTACCTATTACTTGAGACCACCCACCTATTACTTGACACCACCCACCTATTACTTGAGACCACCTACCTATTACTTGAGTCCACATACCTATTACTTGACACCGACTACCTATTACTTGAGACCACCTACCTATTACTTGAGACCACCTACCTATTACTTGAGACCACCTACCTATTACTTGAGACCACCTACCTATTACTTGAGACCACCCACCTATTACTTGAGACCACCTACCTATTACTTGAGACCACCTACCTATTACTTGAGACCACCCACCTATTACTTGACACCACTCACCTATTACTTGAGACCACCTACCTATTACTTGAGTCCACATACCTATTACTTGACACCACCTACCTATTACTTGAGACCACCCACCTATTACTTGAGACCACCCACATATTACTTGAGACCACCCACCTATTACTTGACACCACCCACCTATTACTTGAGACCACCCACCTATTACTTGAGACCACCCACCTATTACTTGAGACCACCTACCTATTACTTGAGACCACCTACCTATTACTTGAGACCACCTACCTATTACTTGAGACCACCTACCTATTACTTGACACCACCCACCTATTACTTGAGACCACCTACCTATTACTTGAGACCACCTACCTATTACTTGACACCACCTACCTATTACTTGAGACCACCTACCTATTACATGAGACCACCTACCTATTACTTGAGACCACCTACCTATTACTTGAGACCACCTACCTATTACTTGAGACCACCTACCTATTACTTGAGACCACCTACCTATTACTTGAGACCACCTACCTATTACTTGACACCACCTACCTATTACATGAGACCACCTACCTATTACTTGAGACCACCTACCTATTACTTGAGACCACCCACCTATTACTTGAGACCACCTACCTATTACTTGAGACCACCTACATATTACTTGAGACGACCTATTACTTGAGACTACCTACCTATTACTTGAGACCACCTACCTATTACTTGAGACCACCTACCTATTACTTGAGACCACCTACCTATTACTTGAGACCACCTACCTATTACTTGAGACCACCCACCTATTACTTGAGACCACCTACCTATTACTTGAGACCACCTACCTATTACTTGAGACCACCTACCTATTACTTGAGACCACCGACCTATTACTTGAGACCACCTACCTATTACTTGAGACGACCTACCTATTACTTGAGACCACCTACCTATTACTTGAGACGACCTACCTATTACTTGAGACCACCTACCTATTACTTGAGACCACCTACCTATTACTTGAGACCACCTACCTATTACTTGAGACGACCTACCTATTACTTGAGACCACATACCTATTACTTGAGACGACCTACCTATTACTTGAGACTACAGCCTACGATGGTTTCTCCAACGACCCTACTATACCTGACAGATGTTACAACGCTGTGTAGTCTCTTGCTACTCTACTAAATGAAGACACATCTAAAGCGATACGCTGTTTCGTACAGTCCAGTGGTAAGATTTTCTCGAACTCTATCATGTTCGAGTGCATTCTCGAAAATTCCCCACTATTGCTAGTGATCCACTCCACTGACTGACCTTTCTCTCATATGCTGCCCAATGTCTGACCTACATTTCGCCTAGTCATAAAAAACTAATGGCTGTTTTAAGCTACACAAATATACAGTGTATACACGTCCTCATTCACACCTACACACCTTCACACCTTCTCATTCACACCTACACATCTTCTCATTCACACCTTCTCATTCACACCTACACATCTTCACACCTTCTCATTCACACCTTCTCATTCACACCTTCACACCTTTTCATACACACCTTCTCATTCACACCTTCTCATTCACACCTACACACCTTCACACCTTCTCATTCACTCCTACACATCTTCACACCTTCTCATTCACACCTACACACCTTCACACCTTCTCATTCACACTTTCTCATTCACACCTACACACCTTCACACCTTCTCATTCACATCTTCTCAATCACACCTACACATATTCACACCTTCTCATTCACACCTACACATCTTCACACCATCACACCTTCACAGACAGATACACATTTTAGATCATTTCAAGATTTTATTTCTTTTTGTTTCTAAATTGTAATGGCTGAAAAAACCTCTCCAAGGGAGTTAATTTAATTTAGCAAGTACTCTGCATTCTAAAATGTATATAAAATACACCATATTCATAATTGAGACACATTAAATTTATTTCATTGATCGGAGAATAATATTTGTCTTACGTTTTAAGATGGTTACACCCTACCCATTACTATACTCTATAAGAACCAGTGACGTCGATCATTCGCCCCCCCTCCCACCTCTCCCCCATGTCAATAACTGTCATAGTACTTCAGGACCCCATCACCCTCCTTAAAGTTGTTGACTTGTGTAGTGAACGAGCCATTACCTTAAAGCACTGTTAGTCGTATATGTTTGATAAGACGCACCATGACAGTACAAAACGTGCATACATATAATTTGTAGCTCACATATGTCATCTTGACTCAGCAAGTGCCGTTAGGTGAATAAGTGCCATGTGTTTATAATTTAGATCCCATAAATCAATATTGGGGCGGTCCTTCTTTCATCCCCATCATAATCAATGGTTCAATGGGCAGATAGGCACCACGGGAACATAGACAGGTGACTGTGAATACCGGGAGTTGAACCCGCAACGACAAATAGGCTCAGTTTACCACAAAATAAATGCAAGTAATGTATGTAAGGAGTGTTTGAAATATAACCCCGTGCTCAGACCTATCATGTGTCTACCAGCTGTAAATATAAATCCAGCCGACATTCATGTGTCTACCAGCTGTAAATATAAATCCAGCCGCCTGTCATGTGTCTACCGGCTGTAAATATAAATCCAGCCGACATTCATGTGTCTACCAGCTGTAAATATAAATCCAGCCGCCTGTTATGTGTCTACCAGCTATAAATACAAATCCAGCCACCAGTAACATGTCTACCAGCTATAAATACAAATCCAGCCACCAGTAACGTGTCTACCGGCTATAAATATAAATCCAGCCGACATTCGTGTGTCTACCAGCTGTAAATACAAATCCAGCCGCCTGTCATGTGTCTACCAGCTGTAAATATAAATCCAGTCACCTGTCATGTGTCTACCAGCTGTAAATATAAATCCAGTCACCTGTCATGTGTCTACCAGCTGTAAATATAAATCCAGTCACCTGTCATGTGTCTACCAGCTGTAAAATATAAATCCAGTCACCTGTCATGTGTCTACCAGCTGTAAATATAAATCCAGTCACCTGTCATGTGTCTACCAGCTGTAAATATAAATCCAGTCACCTGTCATGTGTCTACCAGCTGTAAATATAAATCCAGTCACCTGTCATGTGTCTACCAGCTGTAAATATAAATCCAGTCACCTGTCATGTGTCTACCAGCTGTAAATATAAATCCAGTCACCTATCATGTGTCTACCAGCTGTAAATATAAATCCAGTCACCTGTCATGTGTCTACCAGCTGTAAATATAAATCCAGTCACCTGTCATGTGTCTACCAGCTGTAAATATAAATCCAGTCACCTGTCATGTGTCTACCAGCTGTAAATATTAAACCAGCCACCTGTCATGTGTCTACCAGCTGTAAATATAAAACCAGCCACCTGTTATGTGTCTACAAACTGTAAATATAAATCCAGTCTTTGAAACCACAAGAAGTCACTGCAGTATATATATGGATGGAAAGACAGATTGAATGACACACTACAATGACAGACAAAAATGATATACAGCTAGAGATTAAGATGAATAGACGGACAGATAATTTGATAGGCAGACTTTAAAGTGTTGACTAAAATATTTAAAAAAAATCTAGACTTTGTTTGACCTCTGGTCACTTTTTCTCAGGTCACTTAATACAAAAGATGACGTTAAATACCCCCCACCCCAACCCCAGAACAAATACAAAGAATACTTGTAAATCTGGCTTTTATTACATGCTATCTATTCCTCAGACGGGTTTTAAAATACCCAGACATTTTCAATATTTTATAACTGTAATAGCCAGATAATATTTCTGTTGTAAACAAGATATGGAGAAACTCGTATGTAATCTGTGGTCTCATTGTAAATGTGGTCTAACTTTAAGATGTGGTTTCACTGTACATGTTGTCCCACGTTGAAACGTGGACTCATGGTAAATGCTGTCTCACGGTAAATGTGGTCTAGCATTGAAATGTGGTCTCACCTTTTGCATATGTTTTCATATCATGAAACGAAGTTATAAATCACAGATATCATAAAATTCAGACTCTGAAGTTATAAAAATCTGTATTATACTTCGTTCATAATAACATACGTCCAGCAAAGAATTTTCTTTTTTTTTTTTGATTTTTATATTCTTCGACGACATTACAGAGCATGGGTGTCGGATGGGTGGGGGGGGGCATGGGTTTTTGGTTGGAGGGGGGGGCACTATATTTATGAAGTAAAAAATAAATACCCTATACCATGTGTGTTCTATAAAAAATATATAATAAAAACTACAATAAATTTAAATAAAATTGCGTATCTTCTTTAGTATTTATTTCACTTCATTGAATGTATTTGTTCTATTACTAAAAATCCTCACACCTGCCATATCCGCCTATGACAGTTTACGATTATTTATGTACAGGTTAACATGATAATACTCTATTACCCAGAAATATGAACCCGTCTTGTCCAGTCTTAATGTCGAGTAAGGGTGTATGAGTTGATGTAAAGTGGATTGGAGACCATGGGCGGCACCAAACATTTTGTTCATGTGGGCTGGAGGGGGTAATGGTCAACAAGGGATAAAAGAAAAACTTCACCATTGCAAACATATATATAACAGAAAAAAATATAAACTTGTAAAGCCGTGAATCAAAAGTTACAACAGCGACGTAACTTGGACGTTCTTAGCTGAGTTATGTGTGGCGCTTCTCTGAGTTATGTGTGGCTCTACGCTGAGTTATGTGTGGCTCTACGCTGAGTTATGTGTGGCGCTTCTCTGAGTTATGTGTGGCTCTACGCTGAGTTATGTGTGGCGCTTCTCTGATTTATGTGTGGCTCTTCACTGTGCTATGTGTGGCTCTACGCTGAGCTATGTGTGGCGCTTCGCTGAGTTATGTGTAGCTCTTCGATGGGCTATGTGTGGCGCTTCTCTGAGTTATGTGTGGCTCTACGCTGAGCTATGTGTGGCGCTTCGCTGAGTTATGTGTGGCGCTTCGCTGAGCTATGTGTGGCGCTTCGCTGAGCTATGTGTGGCTCTTTGCTGAGCTATATGTGGCGCTTCGCTGAGCTATGTGTGGCGCTTCGCTGAGCTATGTGTGGCTCTTTGCTGTGCTATGTGTGGCTCTTTGCTGAGTTATGTGTGGCTCTTTGCTGAGTTATGTGTGAGTTGTGTTATGTGTGGCTCTTTGCTGAGTTATGTTTGGCTCTTTGCTGAGTTATGTGTGACTCTTCGCTGAGTTATGTGTGGCTCTTCGATGAGCTATGCGTGGCTATTTGTTTAGCCATGTGTGGCTCTTCGCTGAGCTATGCGTGGCTCTTTGTTTAGCTATGTTTGGCTCTTTTCTGAGCTATGTGTGGCTCTTCACTGAGCTATGTGTGACTCTTCGCTGAGTTGTGTGTGGCTCTTCACTGAGCTGTGTTTGGCTCTTCAAAGAGTTATGTGTTGGGCTGAGTTATGTGTGACTCTTTGCTGAGCTACGTGCAGCTTTTCGCTGAACTGTGCGCTACTCTTCACAGAACTGTGTGTGACTGGTCAAGCGTGGTCAACATTACAGTTACTATTTCTAAATTATTTTCAAATTAACTTAATTATAATTTTTTATTTCAATTGTATAACAAAAACAAAAAAGCAGCTCTCATTTAGTCATTTCAGGGTCACACTTGATCCATTTCATCTGTTATGACCTATTTATACATGATTTAAAAGCCCCACTGCCGCCCATGGTAAGAAAATGTTATAAGTTGAGTATAAAACCTACGCCAATAAGTCGAAGAAAGACAATGGGTAAAATTCAAGTCGCGCGCAACGTTCTCCAAATGAAATATTTATTCATAATTTAAATATGTATTTAGGCCGAACAAGTCATTGCAATTATAATATGTCTTTTTTAGGGGACATTACATTCGCAGAATGAATTTTTTTCTTTACACATGTCTATTTCTATCTACAATATCTGTGATAACAACAAAGAAAATTTTATTCTGCGCATTTATGAGGAAAACGGTAACCATACAGACGTACCAATGGGACAAATCTGAACTTTCACCTCTGGAGTATCAACACGGATACTGTCCAAGGAGGTGCAGAGGTGACACGGTGGTAGATCTGTCAACTCGAGTATGCTGGGATCTGGAATGCGTCCCGTGTTATTGTCAGAGACCACTCTGTGAAATATATGACAACTGTTGCCCAGACATAGATGTGCCATTCTTACGGGACAAACCGGAAGTAGGTGATACAGTTCGTAAGGGAAATATTTCCATTCAAGTCAACCGAAAATCTCAGTTAAAACTAAACACCAGGCCAGAATTAGGGTGTCAGTTCACAAATGACAGTTATAGAGACGCCTACCTGTTCATACGGTCCTGTTATCCGGGTCGGGTCCAGAATGAAACGGTCGCTGAGCTGTGTGAGACTGACCAACGAGAATTGACCACTGATTTGACCGTCAGAGTAATCGACAAGACGTCACATGTAACTTACAAAAACGAATTCTGTGCCATGTGTAATTTCGTGAAGAATGTAAGTTAAGTGAAAATGTAAGTGAAAATGTAAGTGAAAATGTAAGTGAAAATGTAAGTGAAAATGTAAGTGAAAATGTAAGTGAAAATGTCTGTGAAAATGTAAGTGAAAATGTAATCTTTATTAAGGGAATAACTTCTTTTATACATTTAAAAACAAGCAATTAAGCCTGTTCCATTCTGGACACAGGACGTGTTAGCGCATTTTCATGTTATGCATCAGTACGTATGCTATCTTTCAGTAAATATTTGTAAATTTTGGAAATGTTTATAAATTCAATTGTGTAATGCATATATCTGTCAAAAATAAATTATAAAGACGTTTCTTTATATTTGAAAAAAAATTATTGTCTCTTAAATCTAACTACAAGTGGTTTGTGGTTACTGAAATAGGACTCATAATTGAAAACATTCGAAATTATAGTCATTTAATTGTCCGAAAACTCCGTCAATTGTTGCATAGCTCTGATACTTTCAATTAAACTCAGAACACAAGCTTACTATTTCATTTTATGAGTTTCTTAATAAATCTTGGTGAAACTACGTGCTGCAGAATTTCGCACGAAATGAACGGGTTATTGAACGTACAAGGTGTATATATAATATATAAGCCCCTTAGGAGCCCTGAAGCCCTGCCCTCAGAGGTCCTATCGCGAAATGAACTTTTGATGTACACATGGCAGGCCAAGACCTACAAAATGATATATACATCATGGGTCTAGGACTTATAGTTGCTGAGATATAGCGCTCCTTTATTAATATAGCTTATATAGTAAAAAACGGTACTAAGGCCCCTTTTACGGCCCTGAGAGGTCAGATCGCGAAATAAAAAAAGTCATTTCTTGGCAGGCCAAGACCTACAAAATGATATATACATCATGGGTCTAGGACTTATGGTTGTTGAGATCTAGGGTGATGACAGACGGACAGACAAAACGGGGACAATAGAGCTTTTTTTTTTTAGAAAATGCTCTAAAAAATGTAATGCATACAGGCTAATATAACAGGAAATGAAACATATTTTTTTGACTAGAATATAATAAAATGTATTGATTACCGTATCGATAACCTTAATTTTAAAATAAAACGATTGAATTAGACTGATCGTTAAATAAACCTCACAACCTACGGTAATATTCTAAATGATCTCCCCCTAAATTATATATATATATATATATATATATATATATATATATATATATATATATATATATATATATATATCGACAAAAGATTTACAGTTTAAATTTTGATTCAATCTTCTAATAGGAGAATAAGTCGCAAACGTCCCGTAACAATTTACATTATTATTAGGGATGTGACGAAGTTCGAATTCGAATCCGACGACATTCGAACTTTAAAAAAAAAAATCCGACCGGATTCGAATTTGCAAAACGCAGTGGCTAGAGCTCGTCTAGAGTAGTCTAGACGGACGCCGTATTACTTTTTTTCGAAGTCCGTCTATAGATGTGCGCATGCGCGCCTATTGAGATTAAGAGTAAGGATGTCCGCATGCACGGCAATTATTCTTTATTACTTTTTTTCGGGTCTGTCCAAGCCTAATAATAAAGGCGGAGGAAAACAATATCATTCAAACTACAAAAATTAACGAATAAAACAAAAATAATGCTCTAAATTAGCATCTATCCCCCCCCCCTCCCTTTCCCAGAAACCATATAAAATACACGTTTTTTTTATTTCTTATACTTATATTAAATACCAACGAAGTCTTGGGGGAAAAAGACAGTGACAAATTCCTTATTTCTTTTGTGACATTTTTCAAACAAATAAACCCTGTATAGTTTTTTCACTATTAATAAAAATTATAAAGAATTATACATGTTTTTGTATTTGTTTATAAAACTTTTTAAACGTTGATGACGTCATTGGGTGTTAATAATCGGAGAAGTGTGTTTCTATTGTAAACAAAATGAATGAGAACTCTAATTATTTAAAGTTATTATCGGTGCGTCATTGGAAAAAAAATTAACTAATACGATTATTGGATTTTGCGCGGGAAATGCAGTCTACTATTTATATTCATTTTCTTCCTATGAGTTAAAATAACATAAGGTAGTAAATTACGTTAAAAGATTTATGAACCTGGAAGTAAATCTCGATTGTCGCGCATGCGCACATCTATAGACGGACCCCGATAAAAAATAATACGAAGTCCGTCTAGACGAAACCTCTAGCCACTGCGTTTGAAAAAATTACCGTTTTCAGATCAAAACACGGCCGTGGAAATCGTAACTAAAATTTAAAAACCTAGAAACTTACGAAAACCCTAAATAAAGAAAACAGATAAAACTAAACCCCTCGACCCTTACTCAGCTGTCCCATAGATTAGACGTCGTATTTGGTCATGAATGAACCTATCTTAGATACACCCCCCCCCATTCGCCAAATCCGCATCCGCATTCGAATCCCCCCCCCCCCCATTTGCCAAATCCGAGTCCGACGGATGCGGATTTTCATCAGCTCCGTCACATCCCTAATTATTAGTCCAAATAAAATATTTGTATCCTACATTATAAGTTTAACTTTTATTCCTATTTTTAATAAAATGAACAATGTGTGAGTACAAGAATATGTCAATCTATCAGTTCAGGAAAAAAATAATAATAAAATAGCCTGCCATTCTATCTATTTGGACTGAGTGTTTTCAAAGCTGTAAACTGTTATTGTTTATGTAAAGGTTATGCATATTGAATATAATACAATTTTATTGTTTGTCTTGCCGACTTAGTATCTTTAGTACTATAGACTTACGTTCAATTTTAAAAGATTTTCATTCGATATTGCCATAGATTTGCATTTTTATGTCATAGAATTACATTTTTATGTCAAAGATTTACTTTTTTATGTCAAAGATTTACATTTTTATGTCAAAGATTTACATTTTTATGTCAAAGATTTACATTTTTATGTCAAAGATTTACATTCTTTATGGTCGAAAACCCACATTTCATTTTCCTTACAGACTGAGTATATTTATTACCACAACCTGTACCGAAAAGAATACAATGCCCGCAATTTAAAACAATACATGAGACGTGGGACGGAGACATTTTTCTACTTCCCAGAAAACATTACAAGATTTGACTGTGACTTTACAGAGTATGTTTTTAGTAGATGTTTTCATAGTATATCCATATTATTTCCAAAATAATTTCATAATATTTCCATATTTTTTTCCATAATAATTTCATAAAGTTTTCATAGTATTTTCATAGCAATTTCATATTGTTTTATTAGTATTACCATAGTAATAATTTCCATAGTAGTTTCATAGCGTTTTAATAGTATAGTAGGGGACGGGTGGTCGTGCGGTGTAGAGCGCTCGACTGTCGACCGGAGGGTCCCGGGTTCGAATCTCAGTACCTGACTTCAAGTTGGGGGAGTAAAGGCGGCTTGGAGTTGTGCTAACCACACAATCCCTTTATATGCCGAGGTTATAGAAACAGATGAATTCTACACTTCATCTGCCCCGATGACCCATTAGGGTTAAGGGAAGATTAATTTTTACTTACTTCATAGTATAGTAATAGTTTCTCCATATTATTTTCATAGTATTTCCATTTTCATAACATTTCCATTGTTTTTCCATAGTATTTCATGGTATTCAAAAGAAATTCTTAAAGTCTTACTTTTATATGTCATTTTAACATATAAGAAGAAAATATTATTTAAAAATTGTAACTAAATAATTGTTATAAACACACCTGTGATTTCGCCTTAAGACTTTTTACACTTTACATTAAAGATCAGAAAATATGGTAGACAGCTGTGAGGCAGGTAATAACAATACTGAGTGGGACCCGGATGTTGTCAGTGCCTGTGACAGTCTGGCAGGAAACAGCCTGCAGGTTTACGACACCTCGTCAACTGTGTTGTATAAAAACATCTTTTGTGCCATCTGTAACAAGGTAAACTATAGTGTGTGTGTTTGTGTATATGCGTGTTTGTGTATATGTGGGTTTGCGTGTTTGTGTGTGTGTGTTTGCGTATATGTGTGTTTGCTTGTTTGTGTGTTCAACGCAGACATGTCCACACTACGGCCTAAGGGCTGGGCCGGCTCTATGCTATTTAGGCCGATTGTTCCAAATTGGGCCCCGCGCCTGGCAGGGGCCCCGCAATTTACATGATCTAATTAATATTAATAGTTGTTATAGTAAAGTAAAATTAGACGGGGTGGCCTCGCAAACATCCGTTAAATTGGGCCCCCACAGTTCGTAAGGCTAACCCTGTCTAAGGGTCTAGTTCGGCTTTTTAGGCTGTTTGATCCAAACTGCTCATTTCTCCGTTCACAACAATGACGTATTGGTCTGAATCTACATTTAGGCCAATCACATTCCGTCCATCGGATCTTCGTTCGAGCCTTATCTAATTATCAGAGCCCATTGCTAACCAAAGTCTCAAACTGTACGCCCACCCCCCTGGTCCCTCCTCTAAAATATTTTCATCCACTAAAATAATACAGAGCTAGATTTACAGTCATTCAAACTGATCCTTAGGCGGCAAGTGAATAATTGTAGGTTCTGACGAGCGTCGTACAGTTCAAGGGTCAAAGCGCAACATCTTCAGTCACCTATGTCCACCGCGTTGCCTCCACATATCGCATGTTATACAACACTAGAATTAATTTTACATACTCATATGCTTTTTGTTATCTAGACTAAGTTCTAAAATAAAATAAATGATCTGCAATATCGTGATATTTCGAAAACCTCCTGTAATAATTCTTTTTGGATTTAATTGTTAACATTTGATGATTCTAATACTCTAAAACAAACATTCACATAATTTAAGATTCATGCGCCCAACGTTTTTCGTTTTTATAAAAATCAACTCTTATAAAGTCTATTACTATGTGACCAATTTATTCAGAAATTTTTTTTCTGCTTTTTATGTACGCAAGAAAAAAAGTTGTTTTTTATTAAATATTTTTTTTATAATGTAATTTTTATTTTTCCCGTTCAGTTTTCGTTTCCAATGATGAACCAGACATGTAAATGTAAAAGAGGAATCGGAAAATATGCGTCTCCATTTCAAATGCTTTTTAACTTAAAGGACGGCACCGATAAGGCAACAACCCCGTCCCTGCCACAATTACCAGAGGTAAAGTCCCACTGTTCCGTCAGCGAATGGGAGTCACCAAACGTGAGTATTCTTTTAGTTTGATTAACTTACTGATACCGAAATGAGAAAAAGGTGAAGCGCCGCAGCGGGAAGTAATATAAAAAACAGGAGTATTTAAAAAAAAACTCCAATAGCTACATGTGAATATAGTACATCACAGTAAATATAGTACATAGCAGTAAATATAGTACATCACAGTAAATATAGTACATCACAGTTAATATAGTACATCACAGTTAATATAGTACATCAAAGTAAATATAGTACATCACAGTAAATATAGTACATCACAGTAAATATAGTACATCACAGTAAATATAGCAAATCACAGTAAATATAGCACATCACAGTAAATATAGCACATCACAGTAAATATAGTACATCACAGTAAATATAGCACATCACAGTAAATAAAGTACATCACAGTAAATATAGTACATCACAGTAAATATAGTACATCACAGTAAATATAGCACATCACAGTAAATATAGCCACGAAGTAGATGTGGTCACACAGTAGAGATAGCCATGAAGTAGATGCAGCGTAAGGATAGTCAATATTAATAGTACTAAGGAATCAACTGTTCAAAAGTCTGCTGACATTAGGATTGTATTATTTGCATTTCCTTATTGTTCTCTAGGGTCAGTGTTTACATGTCACCTGTGTGCCAGGCAGTACATTCGAGGAAGTGAAATGCACTCAGGACTCTAATGACCTCACGGGGATAGGTTACCGCCTCCTGGTTTGGCTGGAGCCTCGGGACAGTTACAACTTGACCGACGCATCACTGGCCGTTGGTTACGCAGAACAAATTATAGATTCCTTAATTGACGAGGTAAAGGAGAACGCATGAGTAGCAAGGGACAAAGTTGAAATAATTGAATCAACGGGAACTTCAACTAACTATATAGAGCAAAAAATAATCGAATTTTCCACTTTTTTTTACGATATCTAAAAATTAAATTAAAATCGTTACGTATATTAATGTTTTCTATATATAGGAAACATTAATATATGGAACATTTTTTTTTAATTCCAATGCAATAGAAAATTGTAGACTATATTTACAGATTTGTATTGCATTAGAATTTTTTATTAGATTGTATCTGCCGGATGTAAATTAATTAATAGAACATTTAAGTGTAAGCCTGTATTGGGGGGAAGGGGGTGTTTGAAAGGATTATGTCTTTAACTAGATGAAAGACGTTGTACCTGGACCGGCGAGTGACTCCTTATAATTGTGTTGTACCCCTTCGACCATCTTTGCAACTTTACATAATTTGCGCGCTTCTTGGAATTCCCAAGACTATTTTTAGCCAAGCAAGAGTTCACTCCCCTTGAATGAGACTAAAATTTTGTAATTCCCCAGTCTATTTTTAGCCGCGGAAGTTATACACACGCTCCCCCGTAAGTACGCCAGGCCAGACGATCATGTATCAGATTTCAAATTATGGGCGTAATGGATGAATCTGAATAAGATAAAATGCTTTATAAACATCACGTGATGAATTAGGATTTTTAAGTCATAAAAGATTGTTTTTAACTTAAATTTATGGAAGTATGTGCAGAATATTTTGACTAACAAGCAGTGCTGTTTTTTTTAATGCTGTTTTTTTAATGCTGTTTTTTTAATGCTGTTTTTTTAATGCTGTTTTTTTAATGCTGTTTTTCTAAAGATAAAACAGGTACCCGGGACACCGAGGTGTCAAAAAGAAATAAAACTGAAAATAGTGCATTGAACAAAAGTGTACGGGAAAAAAAAAATACATAATAAAAAAATATTCTAACTAAAAAGTAGAAAATAAAAAATTACATTATAAAAAAATATTTTATAAAAAAAACAACGTTTTTCTTGCGTACTAAAAAGCAGAAAATAATTTCTAAATAAATTGGTCACATGGTAATAGTAATAGACTTTATAATAAGAGCTTCTGATTTTTATAAAAACGAAAAACGTTGGTCGCATGGATTTTATCTCATGTGAATGTTTGTATTACAGTATTATAATCATCAAATGTTAACAATTAAATCTAATTAATTCCTTTTGATTTAGACAAGGCTTTGACCTATTCGCCATTTATATTTAATTTTATTTATTAAGAAACTCATCAAATCAAAATGAAATAGTAAGAATATTGCATTGTCATCGGGTTCTGAGTTTTATTGAAAGTATCAGAGCTATACTTTATCGGAAAGTGGTCTAAAAGAGGATTGCAAAATTTAGCAGACAGACAAGCAATCAATAAAACAAACGAACAAACAAGCAGACAAGAAGTGAAGAAAAACGTTGTAAAAAAGATGCGTTCCACCAGAAAAATAAAACACTGCTAACAAAGATATCTGCTTTAGAAAAGTCCGTTCGACGTACAAATGTGAAAACGGGAATTCGCAACATTTTTAAATAACTTTCTTCAATACATTTCATTTATTAGACCATAACAACCATCAGCTTTTCGACTAATGTAATAATAATAATAGTGAATTATTTTATTAATGTAATCATTTGTTACAATCATATAACTTTATTACGTCCATTGTTTCAGACTGTTTCTCGACTGGAAGGATTAAGTGAAAGATTAACTATCAACATTCAAAGTATTGTAGATAACAGTTCACAGATCCAGTATAAATACCCGTATATCCGAATGGAATGTATTATTGTCCCCAACAGATATATTTCGAAAACAATGTTTGAAACAGAAACTCTTGGAGAATGGATATACAAAATACAACTAAATGTAAACAATGTTTTTCTGACATTCAGGTTGATGTTTTCAACCCCCGGATCAGAAGTTATAATATATTTTATAATGAGAAGACAGATCAACTTATTGAGTTAAATAAGACTTATGAAATAGTGGATTCAAATTTTACACCTCGCCTGATAACAGAATACAAACCCTTGACACAACTGATAGAGTGTCCTTTTGTACAGTTAAACCAATCAAACTACTCCTTTCATGTCGATGAGACAGAACAACAGAGTAGAGTTACAATAACCTTGGACCTAGACGTTGTCAGGATTCAATTTAATGAAAGCTTTGAATTGAACCAATTGGACATTGACGCTAACGGAGGGCTTAGAGTGTGTAAAGGTTTATTAGAAGTAAAGCTTTCAGCGTTTGTTGTAAGACATGGTCAGGGCTCGAGTCTAGTCGAGGACAGTGTTACAGGACATGCTGAATACGTCCTGACCATGACGTGTTTGACATTGTCCATACTCTGCATCCTGCTGACACTGTTCACATATTTCATGTTCCCTGTTCTGAGAACTGATGCCGGGGTCAACAACATGTTTCTCAGTTTCTCTCTCCTGTCAGCCCAGGTCTCTCTGTTGGCCAGTTCACACTTGTAAGTCGTTTATCTTCACTAGTAACTCACAGCCGTAGTTATATCTGCCATTACTATTCCACCTATACCTTTGTTTCCAAGTATAGCTTTGTTAAGTAGAGATTTCATTTTTATAAAATCTATTAATAGAAATCACATTGGGTCCTTCACTTCCATTGGACCCCCACTTTTATAGGTATCCCTCATCTAAAGCCCCACTCCCTTTTCTAAAGACCCCCATTTCTAAAGGCCACACTTCTAAAGGCCCAATTTCTAAAGGCCCCATTTCTAAAGACCCCACTTCTAAAGGCCCCCATTTCTAAAGAACCCTCAAGTCTAAAGGCTTTAAATGATCTAAAGGCCCACCATTTCTAATGGACCCCCACTTCCAAAGCCCCCCCCCCTCCCATTTCAAAATGACCCTCACTTCTAAATAGCCTCTAATTCTAATCTACTATCAAATCGAGTGCTAATGGGGCCCCTAGGGAGTATTTTTGCCTGATGCCATCTGGAAAGGGCCCTGGTGCAAATCGAAATAAATTTTCTGAAAATGTGGTATTTATGTTTGTAGGTGCGATTGTCTGAGTGTACCGGAACAGGAAGTTTTTAAACGAAAAATGTTTGGTACATTTCTGAACGTATTAAAACAACAACACAAAAACAACAACAACTTAACGACGACATCAACAACAACGACAACAACAACAACAACAATAACGACAACAACAACGATAACACGAAAACGACGACAAAAACAACGACGACAACAACAACGGCAACAACGACAACAACAACAATAACGACAACAACATCGACAACACAACAACAACGACAACAACAACAATAACGACAACAACAACGATAACACAAAAACGACGACAACATCAATGAAAACAACGACAAAAACGACGATGACAACATCGACAACACAACAACAACGACAACAACGACAACAACGACAACACAACAACGACGATGACAACATCGACAACACAACAACAAAGACAACAACGACAACACAACAACGACGATGACAACATCGACAACACAACAACAACGACAACGACGACAACAACGACAACACAACAACGACGATGACAACATCGACAACACAACAACAACGACAACAACGACAACACAACAACGACGATGACAACATCGACAACACAAAAACAACGACAACAACAACAATAACGACAATAACATCAATGACAACAACGATATTAACAACAATAACGACGAAAGCATCAATGACAACAACGACAACAACGTCAACACAACAACAATGACAACAACAACAACGACAACACAACAACAATGACAACAACAATAACGACGACGACAACATCGACAACACAACAACAACAGCAACAACAAGAACGATCAAAGATCTTTTTTTTTTAAATAAAATTTCCATGATTTCAATTTAACGAAACAATTAAGAATTGTTTCTTTCTTTTAGTTTTAGGTATAGTGTGGAGTGTGTTTTACTCGGTATTACCACACACTTCATGTGGCTGTGGATGTTTGCATGGAGCCTCATCTGTAGCCACCACATGTACAGAGTATCCACAGCTGCCACATCGAGGTCCACATCACAGAACGCCACACGAAGATTCTGGATCAAAGTCGCCTTCTCGGTATCATGTCCAGCTGCCATTGTTGTGACCAACATATTGTTCAGCTATTTCAGTTCTCATGGGACCCAACTCGGCTACGGACTGGTCAATTGTTATCTTAACTCATCTCTCCATATCGGTAAAATTGAAAATAAAGCGATGTTTCATAACACAAACGATTTCATTCTTGTAATAAGTCCAAATTTATAAAAGTTTAAGTTTATGATCAGTTGTTTTATTTTATGTATAAATCATATAAATTGTAACTTGAATTTTCGTATCTAGTTTTGAATTATTATATTTTTTGTTTTTGTTGCAGTAATTTATTATTTCAGTTATTTTATCCAATTTTATTTTAAACTATGGAATAATTTACTTAACTTTATGTCAAACTATACAATATTTTATCCAATTTACAGTTAAAGTATGGAACATTTGAATGATAATCACTATAAGTTATTAGAATATTTAAAAACAATTCCTATCGTATATAATAATACTCATTTCCAGTGTGCGTTAAATCGAAAGTAAAGAATTAATACAACAGTATTCCAGTTTAAAATACAACCATGAAAAAAATCGGATATTCCCGAAACCAAAAAATAACCTAGCCTACCGATCAAGCATATAACTCTATGCAAAGGTTTTGCAGGGTACAGCTAGTACACGTATAACATGGCGGATCGATTGAAATAAAAGATAGGAGAATATAAACTAAACATTGAATGCTTTTTTTGAAAGCTGCCATCAAAGTGTGTGCTAGGTTCTATGTAAGGTTGAGATGAAATCTCTTAGAACATATAAACCTCTAATGGGACTGTGCCCTTCTTTCATCCCTACCATGACCTATAGCGCTATTGTCTTGAAGGCACCACTGGAAATATGGCGGGGACATTCATTAATCATGGCTTGAATTAGAACAAACGAAATGAAAAATGAGTTGCAGTTAATACACACGCGCATACAAGCACACATAATCATACACGCACACATAATCATACAAGCACACACAATCATACAAGCAAACACAATTTTACAAGCACACACAATCATACAAGCAAACACAATCTTACAAGCACATACAATCATACGAGTACACACACTCATACGAGCACACACGAACATACAAACACACACAATCATACAATCACACACAATCACACAAGCACACACAATCATACAAGCACACACACAATCATACAAGCACACACAAGCATACAAGCACACATAATCATACAAGCACATACAGTCATACAAGCACACATAATCATACAAGCACACACAATCATACAAGCACACACAATCATACACGCACACATAATCATACAAGCACACACAATCATACAAGCACACACAATCATACAAGCACACACAATCATACAAGCACACACAATCATACAAGCACACACAATCATACAAGCACACACAATCATACAAGCACACATAATCATACGAGCACACACAATCATTCAAGCACACACAATCATACAAGCACACACACCAATAGTTTTAACGCGCCGGGTGGTAAAGTTCCAAAACACGTTTATTGTTTCGGGTTTATTTGAAAGTTTGAATTCTGTCGTATCATTATAATTCCATATTTAATTGATAGTTAAACTCGAACACTGTTTATAGGACATAATAATACATTCAAAGTCACAGTCATTTGGTTTTATGTCATAAACTCTAAAGAAACTCTTCGTTGATTAGCTTGATTCGTACAGAATGATTTCACCAAAGTATCTGTTGTTAACATGGAAGCTATTGAAAGCTTCTCCAAGTTTGATTCTATATTTATCTTTTGTCTCGTAGGAGTATCGCTGGTGGGTCCACTGTCAGTCACTATTGTAGTCAACGTTGTCTTTTTCCTCATTACTGTCCGCAAAATTTACAATGTCAGACAGTTGCAGTCCTCCTTCACCAACTTTGACCAACAGGCCAACTGGACTGTTTATCTCAGACTGTCCACTGTCACGGGAGCATTCTGGGTAGTGGCTATCATAGCATCAGCACTGGACAGCACTGTCCTCAGGTCAGTTTTTTAATATCAGATGTCCATCATTTTGCTTTATTTTAGATTATTTAATAAAATAATATCGATTCGGGCTCTGCGTTAAATCGAAAGTAAAGAATTAATATAACAGTATTCCAGTTTTAAAAAAAAATCAGGAAAAAATCGGATCTGCCCGAAACCAAAAATAACTTAGCCTACCGGTCAAGCTTAAGGGGATATAACTATACATAGTTTTGTTCCAAAAGTCATTTACCAAAGAAATGTTTCTTAAACACAAATATGAAACGTCTATTGGAAAAGTAAATAACACTTTCCAGATGCAATCAATATCTGAGGGTAGATTCACAGATAGATGTAGGGCGGTATAGGCGGATGAGTAAATAATACATAGACAGAATGAGACAGATAGGCAAACAGACATCTAGAGGTTGATATATGGCAGACACACAGGCAGACAGAAAGTCAAACAGATAGATTGGATTAATAAATGGATAGATGGTTATGTGATCGATAGATAAATAGATAGAAAGAAGGATAGATGATAGATAGATAGATAGATAGATAGAAAGATAGATAGATAGATAGATAGATAGATAGATAGATAGATAGATAGATAGATAGATAGATAGATAGATAGACGGATGGATAGATAGATAGATGAGGGATAGATAGATAGATAGAGATAGATAGATAGATAGATAGATCTGTCTTGAATGTTATATTTATATAATCATTATTTGGTTGTTCTGTGTTTCTTTTGTTGTTTTATTTACAGGTTCATATCAACAGTTTTGTATTTACAGGTTCATATCAACAGTTTTATATTTACAGGTTCATATCAACAGTTTTATATTTACAGGTTTATATCAACAGTTTTATATTTACAGGTTCATATCAACAGTTTTATATTTACAGGTTCATATCAACAGTTTTATATTTACATGTTCATATCAACAGTTTTATATTTACAGGTTTATATCAACAGTTTTATATTTACATGTTCATATCAACAGTTTTATATTTACAGGTTCATATCAACAGTTGTATATTTACAGGTTCATATCAACAGTTTTATATTTACAGGTTCATATCAACAGTTTTAAACGGACTTCAAGGAGTGGCCATATTCGTTTCGTACATCTGTAACAGAAGGGTTTTGAACCTCTACTCTCAGCTGAGGATGACGAAAGCAGAGTGCACCGCTGATGTAGACAGAAACGGGCAAACGGTCACAACAACTGATATGTAGGTCAGTGGGGGTGGTGTCAGGTCAACACGTCCAGCGACACACAAGTTATTTATTTATAGCTCATATGGACATATCATTGTAGTCAAGCCGAAAAAAGTGGGAAAAGGGGTGGGGGGAGCAGGGAGCAGGGAGCTAAGATATTGTTCATTTTTTTTTTTACGAAAATCTGAAATTATTATTTTTTTTTTACATTTGTTAAACTAACGATATTATTGGTGTCTATAATTAATTTAAAACTCTACAAATGTGTCACAAAAACAAACATGTCTTCTGTATGAAGTGTTGCAAGAATTTATTCAAAAACATTTAATTAATTACACAAGGAGATAGAAAAGAAACGTCGTGCCAATGAATGCACTGTCAAGTTGTGTCAATGAATATCTGTCAAGTTGTGCCAATGAATGCACTGTCAAGTTGTGTCAATAAATGCACTGTCAAGTTGTGTCAGTGAATGCACTGTCAAGTCGTGTCAATGAATGTACTGTCAAGTTGTGTCAATGAATGCACTGTCAAGTCGTGTCAATGAATGCACTATCAAGTTGTGTCAATGAATGCACTGTCAAGTCGTGTCAATGAATGCACTGTCAAGTCGTGTCAATGAATGCACTGTCAAGTCGTATCAATGAATGCACTATCAAGTCGTATCAATGAATGCACTGTCAAGTTATGTCAATGAATGCACTGTCAAGTCGTGTCAATGAATGCACTGTCAAGTCGTGTCAATGAATGCACTGTCAAGTTGTGTCAATGAATGCACTGTCAAGGTGTGTCAATGAATGCACTGTCACGTTGTGTCAACTAATATTCCCAAACCTGGTTAACTCTCATGATATATTCAATTTATCCTTAGTTAGATTCAAAATAAAATTAACAAAATGTCTAACAACATGGTTGGAACTTTTCGTTGTGTTACACCTGTTTACATTTTTGTTATTTCGGTAGTTTAAGTAATTGGTAAGGTAATTAGTAAGGTAATTGGTAAGGTAATTTGTAAGCCAATTAGTAAGTTAATTGGTAAGGTAATTAGTAAGGTAATTGGTAAGGTAATTAGTAAGGTAATTAATAAGGTAATTAGTAAAATAATTAGTAAGGTAATTAGTAAGGTAATTAGTAAGGTAATTAGTAAGGTAACTAGTAAGGTAATTAGTAAAGTAATTAGTGAGGTAATTAGATTGTGTAGATCAGTGGTTCCCAAAGTAGTTCCAGGGGTCCGTGGTAGCATTCAGGGGGTCCGTGGTATATTAAAATTCATTTGGGGGTCCCCGAACAACTCCAAGGGTCCGTGAAAGGTTTAATGTAAAATAGTAAAATTATGATCCGTTTATGTTGTATTTTATAAACTTGTATTAGTTGTCCCAACAACAGTGAACAACACTAAAATATACTAAATCGATGCCAGTTGAAAGTAACAATAATAATATTTTATGTTTTAGTATAACTGCATGAACATGAACTTTCATATAATGGTGAACTCAGGAGGAGTGCAATAACTACATAGTAGCTTTGGGCATCGTAGTATGCGGAAATTGCGTCATCAAACTCTGACTATATTGTTTCCCCACAATCTGTCATCGGCATAGAAAACGGTTATTAAGACATGCCTAGACTGACCAGACCAGCACGGTGTGTGTACTGTTGATCGGCCAGAATGGCAATGCAAGGTTTTTTTTTTCCCGCCACTCGGACAGATGGAAGGTTGTAATGTGCCTGACTATCCGCCAGAAATGGCAGACTGCGACGGTGTGCTTGAGTGGGACAGAGTGGAAGGGTGTGAATACCATAGTCTCGGATTGTCCTCATTGACCACAAAACCACCACAGTCGCTAAAAGTTTCTTTTTTCTTGACCAGGAGAACCCCAATGATCCTTTACCCACAGACTATGGTATGCCTTCTAGACCAGCCAAATTGCTAAGATCCATTATAGTACTGATACTACACTTTTGATATTAGACAAAAGGCCGAAAAACGTCACTGCAACAATTCATTGGGACAACATCTAAGCAAGATGATAATGACTGCATGCTTCTTATTGATTGCAGAGTCGAGAAAGTTGTATACTATTGGTGAAGAACTTATTTTACCAGCTGTAAGTGGGGACATACACACAGTTTTGCACAAACCACATTTTAAAAAGAATTACACTGAGTAATAATACAGTGCAAAGTAAGACTGACGAAATGGCTCAGTCCGTTGAAAATTCTTTATGTGATTACTTAAAAACCTCTGAATTATCTATGCAGCTTGACGAGTTCACTTCAGAGGCGTAGCGTGGTGTGGGCAGGGGGAGGTGGGCATCATGCCCCGGGCGCTACTCACAAATGGGAGACACATGGTATATTTTACATATATTATATGGTTTTCGAATATGGCGGGGGGGGGGGCGCTATGAAGGTATTAAAATGTATTGTTCCCCGGGCGCGAGTTAAGCTCGCTACGGCACTAGTTCACTTTACCAGGAACCGAACAAATTGTTGCTAAATGTTCAGGAACCGGTACAAAAGATAAAACGTAATTTACTGAGTTAAAAAAAAATGTTTTTCAATATAAAAGCTATACCATTGACTAATATTATTTCTGTTGCTACTGATGGTGCTACGGCAATGGTTGGAAGATACCGAGGCTTTCTGGCATACTTAAAACAAGCTGTACCAAATGTATTTTCAGTACATTGTGTCATTCATCGACATCATTTTGTCGCAAAAAAATCTTAGTGAATGTTTGCATGGATCACTAGATATAAGTCATTCAAGCAGTTAATAAAATCAGAAGGGATGAAATATTTTCTCAACTTAGTTTGAAAAATGACGAAGACTATAACCGTTTACTACTTCACACAGAAGTACGTTGGTTATCTAAAGGTGCATGTTTAAATCAAATTGTATGCTCTCTTTGATTCAGTGTTGATATTCCTGGAAAGCAAAGACAATGATTTGCGACACAATTCAATTAATTAAAGAAAAAAAAATTATCCTGTGCATTTTGCAGCTTTTTCACTTGGGGGTCCGTCGTGTAGATAGATAGATAGATAGATAGATAGACAGATAGACAGACAGAATGATAGATAGATAGATAGATAGATAGATAGATAGATAGATAGACAGACTAATAGATAGATAGATAGATAGATAGATAGATAGATAGATAGATAGATAGATAGATAGATAGATAGATAGATAGATAGATAGATAGATAGATAGATAGATAGATAGATAGATAGCACTTAATATAACTATTTAAAGAATTAAAGAATGAAAACCAAGATCCATAATTTCGTTCAGTCTTATACATGTTTTGAAACGGTTTGAGAGGAACAGGTGTTGGAGCGGAGTCTTACGGCTTGATCTCAAAGGGCGACTAGCAAGACATTACGCCATTGGCTGTGATGATTTTGAGTTGTTACCCTTTGAAAGTCGGACGCTGATTGGTGGAATTATTTATGATTACTTGGATAGATAGACTGAAGGGTACAGAAACAGATAGATTGATTGATGGATAAACTGACACATAGATAGATTGATAGATAGTTATACAGACAGATAGAATTATGTTATGTTAATACATGGTGATTTGTTAAATTGTTTTTCTTAAATTTCAAATAATAAACTAAATTTTATTTATTTTAAAATAATCACTTTTCGCTGATGCAGACAATTCATTATCAATACAGGGAATTGAAACATGAGAACACCATTTTTTATAAAAACAGAATTTTCGTTCAATAACTTGCTGTAAACTGAACACTTGTCAGATTCTATGGCCAACACATTACACCTTCATTTTAGGTCATTTTTTTTTCGCACATGATAAATAGAACATGGTCATCTATGTTAAGTCATCAACGTATAACCAACCCCACCCCTCTCTAAACATTTCAAAGACTACTATTAGCTTCGGAAGTTTTCAAGATTTTTTTTTGTGTTAGAATTACGAAAATAGCCTATTGTCATTGTAAGGTTACAAAACAAAAAGAATATAAAAAATGCAAATAGAGAATAAAGTGAAACAAAAATTCTGGAACAACTGAGTTAAATAACAAAATGTCCGCCTGCCGGCCAAAGCAAGTCGCATCATGGGCGTATATACACAATACACACGTATTAAAATATTGGAAATTGTAATATTACATTTTATTTCCCCTATTGAAATAGATAGCATGTGATTTAGTTATTTTATGTAAATCATTGTTAGTTTATAATTTGAAATTTCAGAGAGAGAAATCAAAAAATTTACCATGTGTTAATATACTATAATTTCTAGAAAAAAAGTATACTACTTCACAAAATACATCAACC
This sequence comes from Bulinus truncatus, assembly GCA_021962125.1. Lineage (NCBI taxonomy): Eukaryota > Metazoa > Mollusca > Gastropoda > Planorbidae > Bulinus > Bulinus truncatus. The sequence goes on along the minus strand of JAGDYQ010000229.1, from coordinate 120,433 downwards.
ATTACTCAACCATTACACAGCCACTACTCAACCACTACTCAAAAACTACTCAACAACTACTCAACCACTACTCAACCACTACTCAACCACTACTTAACAGCTACTCAACCACTACTTAACCACTACTCAAAACTACTCAACCACTACTTAACCACTACTCAACCACTACTCAACCACTACTTAACAGCTACTCAACCACTACTCAACCACTAGTCAAAAATTACTAAACCACTACTAAAAAACTACTCAACCACTACTACTCAACCACTACTCAACCACTACTCAATCACTACTCAACCAATACTCAACAACTACTCAACCACTACTCAACCACTACTCAACAACTACTCAACAACTACTCAACCAATACTCAACAACTACTCAACAACTACTCAACCACTACTCAACCACTACTCAACAACTACTCATCCATTACTCAACCGCTACTCAACAACTACTCAACCACTACTCAAAAACTACTCAACCACTACTCAACCACTATTCAAAAACTACTCAACCACAACTCAAAAACTACTCAACCACTACTCAAAAACTACTCAACCACTACTCAACCACTATTCAAAAACTACTCAACCACTACTCAACCACTACTCAACCACTACTCAACCACTACTCAAAAACTACTCAACCACTACTCAAAAACTACTCAACCACTACTCAACCACTACTCAACCACTACTCAATGGCTGCTGTTTTGTTCTTCCTTTAAAATTATGTTCGCCATTTTATCTCTATTAAAACACAATGAAGATAATTATGCATATCACTCCAATAACAATATCAGCCTTCTGTCTTCGTTCAAACTTTGCCTGGAGAGGATATAGTGGGACAATGTCCTACGTCAATAAAATGAGAAATTTTTTTTTTTAGTAAAGGTGATGAAATGTAACAAACGAGTTCAGGTAGACAATGTAAAGACTAGTTCAGGTAGACAATGTAAAGACTAGTTCAGCTAGACAATATAAAGACTAGTTCAGGTAGACAATGTAAAGACTAGTTCAGGTAGACAATGTAAAGACTAGTTCAGGTAGACAATGTAAAGACTAGTTCAGGTAGACAATGTAAAGACTAGTTCAGGTAGACAATGTAAAGACTAGTTAAGGTAGACAATGTAAAGACTAGTTCAGCTAGACAGTGTAAAGACTAGTTCAGGTAGACAATGTAAAGACTAGTTCAGGTAGACAATGTAAAGACTAGTTCAGCTAGACAATGTAAAGACTAGTTCAGGTAGACAATGTAAAGACTAGTTCAGCTAGACAATGTAAAGACTAGTTCAGGTAGACAATGTAAAGACTAGTTCAGCTAGACAATATAAAGACTAGTTCAGGTAGACAATGTAAAGACTAGTTCAGCTAGACAATGTAAAGACTAGTTCAGCTAGACAATGTAAAGACAATGTAAAAGGTTTAAAAGAATCTGACGAGTCCACAGTGTGCTTATAATTTTCTAGGTGCCATTAATACTCAAAGCGCTGGTAATCATCCATGTGTTGGAGAACCAATAGGTGCTGTTATTCTTCTATGTGTTGGAGAACCTATATGTGCTGGTAATTCTCAAGGTATTGTCTCACCATAAATTTGCATGTGAACTTCTCAGCAATTCTTCTTTTTTTCAATCCAAACAAAACGTCTTCATGAACATCTTCCAAGTAGAATAGTTTATTTTTAGTCACAGCAAAAAAAGACAGCCAATCACAGACGTAGTTAAAGTATTTTGAGAGATGACCCACATGCAGGTTACTGATAGTTCAGAAGGCGTTTAGTCTACCTGTCACTTCAGGTGGGATATTTACTTCAGGCAGCGGAGACAAAAAAAAATATTGCTGTGATGTCGTCATCGGTTATAACTGCTGGCCGCAGCGATTTGGTGGATTTAATGGTCATCGGTTAATGGTCATCTGTAATGGTCATCTTTAATGGTCATCTTTAATGGTCATCTTTAATAGTCATCTTTAATGGTCATCGGTTAATAGTCATCGGTTAATGGTCATCTTTAATGGTCATCTTTAATGGTCATCTTTAATGGTCATCTTTAATGGTCATCGGTTAATAGTCATCGGTTAATGGTCATCTTTAATGGTCATCTTTAATGGTCATCTTTAATGGTCATCTTTAATGGTCATCGGTTAATGGTCATCGGTTAATGGTCATCTTTAATGGTCATCTTTAATGGTCATCTTTAATGGTCATCGGTTAATAGTCATTGGTTAATGGTCATCGTTTATAGACACTATGGACACTATGTTTATTTTGGTAGATGATACTTGACTTGACCCCTTGAGTTACGTGGGAGTCAATTGTATGCTATGATTGTCCTTAACAGTAACATAGTCGTTGTGAACAGTGGCGTCACTAGGGGGGTGCGGGGGTCGCGGACCGCACCGGGTGACACCCTCACAAGGGGTGACACCAAAATGCAAAATATCTAGTTTTAGGCCTATATTCTTATTTTGTAATGTCTATGGGGTGTCATGAGAGGGGTGACACCATGAGTTACCGCACCGGGTGACACCAACCCTAGTGACGCCACTGGTTGTGAAGACATCAGTTTTCAAACAACTGATCATTTGTAAGGTACAATCACTGCTGTCACTGTCTTTATGTCGGATTCGTCAATAATTATACCGGTAGAGTGCTACAGCTGTTACAGATACAGGGCAGTTGACATGCAGCTGTAGTGACGTACTTGCTATTTGACAGCTGTTGAAATTCTGCTGTTGTTATACCTTTATAGAGTCATAGCTGTTGTTATGCAGCTGTGAGACGCGGCTGTTGTAAGGCCATGTAAAAGCTTCTGTTAGTCCACTGTAGAATGGTTGCTGTAATATTCACCGAGCAAACCTTGTTGATGCTAAACACCAATAGAAACGATGTCACAAGTCCATCTTATTCAATAATCTCGGAATAACTTACAGAGACCTTACAGACATGTGAAAGTAAGAAAAAAATATTAAAAAAAAATTATATTTGATATTGACAAAAAAAAAATAAAATTGGAGAGCTGTCAACAGTAGATATAAGAATTAGCATGCAAAATTGTAAGCTTATATCTTAAGTAGTTTTTGTGAAAGTGTCGAAAAGGTAAAAGATATTTTCTTTAATGCGATTTTGAAAAAAAACGCAAAAAACTGTCAAAAACCTATATTTTACAAAATACGTGGCCTAAAAAAGATATTTAATGATTGGACAGTGAACGTAAGCCATATTGAAATATGGATAAACTATTTTTTACACTATAAACATCAACAGAAAATAAAATATTATGGTTTTAGAAACACATCCAAAAAGTTCATATTACTGAATATTCTAAAAAATAATTACATTAATGCCTTACACTAACTTTATGTAATAATTACTTGAAATATTTACATACAAATACACATTTAACATTTTAATCAATTAGAATCATTATAAGTAGTCATTTTTTAAAATCTAACTATTCATTTCTATCTGATTTGCCAATTCTTATGTTATCCCTTTTAATACATAACAGTTCTGTTTCCAGTCCTACTTCCAAACCTAAAACTACCAATTCGCAAGTAGCAATATGGAACCCCCCCCCCCCATTCCTACACTAACAGATATCTCTAATCTAGATTTCTGAATGAAAATTTGTGCTTGGGACACTAGAACCAAATGACTAAATGGATGCACTCATCCCAACATGACCAAAGAAGCCGTAACAGCGCGTTGATTAAAAGACAAGTAAAATACATTAATGAAGTTCAATACATTGTAGGCTAATTGAATTAGAGATGTATTGTATTTATTTGTCACCTGAACCCATTCATTACCAGATAGCTGTTGCATAGGTAGTTGTAGAAGCTGGTTTGAGGCCGTGGTAGTTGCAGGTTTGAGGCAGGTGTGAAAACTGGTGCTGAGGCAGGTGTAGAAGCTGGTGTTGAGGCAGGTGTACAAACTGGTGTTGAGGCAGGTTTATAAGTTGGTGTTGAGGCAGGTTTATAAGTTGGTGTTGAGGCAAATGTAGAAGCTGGTGTTGAGGCAGGTGTACAAACTGGTGCTGAGGCAGGTGTAGAAGCTGGTGTTGAGGCAGGTGTACAAAATGGTGCTGAGGCAGGTGTAGAAGCTGGTGTTGAGGCAGGTGTAGAAGCTGGTGTTGAGGCAGGTTTATAAGTTGGTGTTGAGGCTGGTGTAGAACCTGGTGCTGATACACATGTAGAACCTGGGGCTGAGCCAGGTGAAGAAGCTGGTGTTGAATCAGGTGTTGAGGCAGGTGGAGAAGCTGGTGCTGAGGCAGGTGTAGAAGCTGGTGTTGAATCAGGTGTTGAGGCAGGTGGAGAAGCTGGTGCTGAGGTAGGTGTAGAAGATCCCATAGACCTCATAGAAGTTCGTTTCCAGGCTGCCCTTACTTTCTTCTTTACTTTTATTTTGTTAGTACCATGGTTACTCTGTTGAAGTACAAATGTATTTTGTTAGTACCATGGTTACTCTGTTGAAGTACAAATGTATTTTGTTAGTACCATGGTTACTCTGTTGAAGTACAAATGTATTTTGTTAGTACCATGGTTACTCTGTTGAAGTACAAATGTATTTTGTTAGTACCATGGTTACTCTGTTGAAGTACAAATGAATTTTGTTAGTACCATGGTTACTCTGTTGAAGTACAAATGTATTTCGTTAGTACCATGGTTACTCTGTTGAAGTACAAATGTATTTTGTTAGTACCATGGTTACTCTGTTGAAGTACAAATGTATTTTGTTAGTACCATGGTTACTCTGTTGAAGTACAAATGTATTTTGTTAGTACCATGGTTACTCTGTTGAAGTACAAATGAATTTTGTTAGTACCATGGTTACTCTGTTGAAGTACAAATGTATTTTGTTAGTACCATGGTTACTCTGTTGAAGTACAAATGTATTTTGTTAGTACCATGGTTACTCTGTTGAAGTACAAATGTATTTTGTTAGTACCATGGTTACTCTGTTGAAGTACAAATGAATTTTTAAAAAAATGTGAGATTCATTATTTCAGAGTAATAGTAACTCTCTATTAGGTTGTTTTTTTTTTAATTGTATGTAAAAATCTTAACTTGAGTATTATATTAATACTAGCAGTACCCTGCAAAACCTTTGCATAGAGTTATATGCTTGATCGGTAGGCTAGGTTATTTTTTGGTTTCGGGAATATCCGATTTTTTTCATGGTTGTATTTTAAACTGGAATACTGTTGTATTAATTTTTTACTTTCGATTTAACGCACACTGGAAATGAGTATTATAATATATGATATTTCTCTCTCTCTCTATATATATATATTTCATTAAGAACGCATCAGTGTTTCATAGAAAGTCTAGTGTATGTCATATACATAGTTCATAAAAAAAAAAAACAACTTACGAAAGTATGTTTCATATTCTTCAAAGATGCTTTGTTGTGTTTTTTTTTTTTTTTTTTTTTTTTAAAAAAAAAGCTATATTATTATTATACTTCTCCGTATATATTGCTTAAAGACCTCATCGATGTCTCATAGAATCTATTGTATGTCAGAGCTACGAAAGTAAAATGTTTAATATTTTTCAAAGATGATTTGTCGTGTTTTAGAAGCTACTGAGGCGCCTATAAAAAGAAAATAGAAAAATAATGTTACTTACACTTACCTTCCGATACGAAATAAATTCAAAATCTAACTCAATTAAACCATAAACAAGAGTTTAGGAATAGCGGAATAATACTATACATCGATTAGGAACATCAATGGCGTACAGTTGTTATCAAAATTAGTTGCTGCGGGCTGCAAACTCCCCCCCCCTCTCCGCGATAGTCACGTGACCTGCAACAACCATCCATTATTACTCGAGAATCCGCTTCTGGCAACAAGAGAACCAATGATTATCACGCGAACAGTGCGCGATACGGTTCGTTCAAGGCCAATTTGTGTCATTAGTCTTAATCTAGGTCAATGTGTGATTGCAGAAGAAAGCGAGCGGAGATGATGAGCTTTCCAACGATACCAGACTCGATCCCGTACAACCGGTACATTTTTCAGAATCGCCGGTTTGAAATGGTGGTTAGTTTTCTAATCTCGAGAAAATAGCACGTACCCCTACCCACTTCAGAATTTTTTTTGAATATAAAACATAATATAAAGGTATATTTATGACTTTACCAAACGATTCCTGAGATATTTTTCTACAAGAAACTATCATAATTGAAAAATCGACTTTTTTTTATCGGGACTTCCCTGTGCTATTTATAGACGTCTGGGTTACCTTAACACTGCGGAATTGACATAAATCAGTATTATTTTCCCGAAAGAACCAGTGACGTCGATAATTAGCCCCCCCCCCTTTCCCCCATGTCAGTAACTGTCATAGCACTTCAGCCCCCCCCCCCCCATTACCCTCCTTAACTTGATGACGTATATGTTTAATAAGACGCAACATGATACTCAGACAGTACAGAACATAGACACATATATCATTTGTACCTAACATATGTCGTCTTGACTCAGCGAGTGGCATTAGGTGAATAAGTACGATGTGTTTATATCTTAGATTCTTCTTTCAACCCCGTCATAATCAGTAGTTCAATGGCCATATAGGCACCACGGGAAACATAGACATGTGACTGTGAACGCCGGGAGTTGAACCCGCAACGACAGATTGGTTCAGTTTACCACAAAATAAATGCAAGTAATGTGTATGTAAAGGAGTGTTTGAAATCCAAGCACGTGTTCAGACCTGTTATGTGTCTACCAGCTGTAAATATAAATCCAGCCGCCTGTTATGTGTCTACCAACTGTAAATATAAATCCAGCCGCCTGTCATGTGTCTACCGGCTGTAAATATAAATCCAGCCGCCTGTTATGTGTCTACCGGCTGTAAATATAAATCCAGCCGCCTGTTATGTGTCTACCAGCTGTAAATATAAATCCAGCCGCCTGTTATGTGTCTACCGGCTGTAAATATAAATCCAGCCGCCTGTCATGTGTCTACCGGCTGTAAATATAAATCCAGCCGCCTGTTATGTGTCTACCGGCTGTAAATATAAATCCAGCCGCCTGTCATGTGTCTACCGGCTGTAAATATAAATCCAGCCGCCTGTTATGTGTCTACCAGCTGTAAATATAAAATCAAGTTTTTGAAACAACAAGAAGCCACTGCAATATTTTCTTTTTAAGAAAGACAGATAAATAATTTCTTAGGCAGACTTTGAAGTGTTGACTAAAATAAAAGAAATTCTAGACTTTGTTTGACCTGTGGTCACTTTTTCTCAGGTCACTTAATAGACTAGGTGACCTCAAATACCCCCAACCCGATCCCAAAACAAATACAAAAAAAAAGAATTATAAATTTGTTTTTTTTTTTTTACAAGTTATCTATTCTGACGAGTATTAAATTACCTAGACATTTTCCATATTTCATAATTGTAATAGCAAAAAATATTTAAGTTGTAAACAAGATATGTAGAAACTCGTATGTAATATCTGGTCACACTGTTAATGTTGTCTCACGTTAAACTGTGCTCTTAGGTTAAAATATGGTCTCACGGTAAATGTGGTCTCACGTTAAAATATGGTCTCATGGTATTTGTGGTCTCACGGTAAATGTGGAATCACGTTAAATGTGGTCTCATGGTAAGTGCGGTCTTTCATTAAAATGTGTTCTCACGGTAAAATGTGGTCTCACGTTAAATATGGTCTCACGTTAAATGTGTTCATATATAGAAATGTGGTATCAAATTTTTTATATGTTTTCATATCATGAAACTAAGTTATTAATCACAGATATCATAAAATTCAAACTCTGAACTAATACAGTCTGTAATATAATCCATTCATACTATCAACAAGCAATCTTTTATTATTTTTATATTCTTAAACTACATTAAAGCGCATGGGTGTTGGGTTGGGGGGGGGCAGGGTGTTGGTTGGAGGGTGGACCATGGGTGTTGGTTGGAGGGTGGACCATGGGTGTTAGTTGGAGGGTGGACCATGGGTGTTGGTTGAAGGGTGGACCATGGGTGTTGGTTGGGTGGACCATGGGTGTTGGTTGGGTGGACCATGGGTGTTGGTTTGGGGGTGGACCATGGGTGTTGGTTGGTTTGACCATGGGTGTTGGTTGGGTGGACCATGGGTGTTGGTTGGGTGGACCATGGGTGTTGGTTGGGTGGACCATGGGTGTTGGTTTGGGGGTGGACCATGGGTGTTGGTTGTGTGGACCATGGGTGTTGGTTGGGTGGACCATGGGTGTTGGTTGGGTGGACCATGGGTGTTGGTTGGAGGGGAGGGACCATGGGTGTTGGTTGGGTGGACCATGGGTGTTGGTTGGGTGGACCATGGGTGTTGGTTGGGTGGACCATGGGTGTTGGTTGGAGGGGAGGGACCATGGGTGTTGGTTGGGTGGACCATGGGTGTTGGTTGGAGGGGAGGGATCATGGGTGTTGGTTGGGTGGACCATGGGTGTTGGTTGGAGGGGAGGGACCATGGGTGTTGGTTGGGTGGACCATGGGTGTTGGTTTGGTGGACCATGGATGTTGGTTGGGTGGACCATGGGTGTTGGTTTGGGGGTGGACCATGGGTGTTGGTTGGAGGGGAGGGACCATGGGGGTTGGTTGGGTGGACCATGGGTGTTGGTTGGAGGGGAGGGACCATGGGTGTTGGTTGGAGGGAGGGACCATGGGTGTTGGTTTGAGGGGAGGGACCATGGGTGTTGGTTGGAGGGAGGGACCATGGGTGTTGGTTTGGGGGAACATTGTTGTTTGTTATTTTTTTTTAGGTAAGGGGGGGAGGTTATGGTTGTGAATTTTAAAAATGAATACCTTATACCCTGTGTGTTCTCTAAATAAATATATAATAAAAACACCAATTGAATAAAATAAAATTGTGTATTTTCTTCAGTATTTATTTCACTTCATTGAATGTATTTGTTCTATTACTAAAAATCCTCCCACCTGCCATATCCGCCTATGACAATTGACGATTATTTATGTACAGGTTAACATGATAATACTCTATTACCCAGAAATATGAACCCGTCTGGTCCAGTCTGAATGTCGAGTAAGGGTATATGAGTTGATGTACAGTGGATTGGATACCATGGGCGACACCAAACATTTTGCTCATGTGGGCTGGTGGGGGTAATGGTCAACAGGGAATTAAAAAAAAACTTAACCATGTGCTTTCGCAAATCTATATAAATAAAAGCGATGTTGGGTCTGCGTTAAATCGAAAGTAAAGAATTAATACCTCTGTATTCCAGTTTAAAATTCCAGTTAATAAATAGTAATAAAAATCATGAAAAAATTGATATTTCCGAAACCAAAAATAACATAGCCTACTGATCAAGACAAAAGGGATATAACTCTATGCAACAGGTTTTGCAGAGTACAGCTAGTATAAATAGAAAAGAAGAAAAAATAACATTTAAGGCCGTGAACACAAAAGTTACAACAGTAACGTAACGTGGACTTTCTTCGCTGAGTTATGTGTGGCTCTACGCTGAGGTATGTGTGGCTCTACACTGAGTTATATGTGGCTCTACACTGAGTTATGTGTGGCTCTGTTGAGTTATGTGTGGCTCTACACTGAGTTGTGTGTGGCTCTACGCTGAGTTATGTGTGGCTCTACACTGAGTTATGTGTGGCTCTACGCTGAGGTATGTGTGGCTCTACACTGAGTTATGTGTGGCTCTACACTGAGTTATGTGTGGCTCTGTTGAGTTATGTGTGGCTATACTCTGAGTTGTGTGTGGCTCTACGCTGAGTTATGTGTGGCTCTTTGTTGAGTTATGTGTGGCTGTACGCTGAGTTATGTGTGGCTCTTTGTTGAGTTATGTGTGGCTCTTTGTTGAGTTATGTGTGGCTCTACACTGAGTTATGTGTGGTTCTTCGCTGAGCTATTTGTGGCTCTACGCTGAGTTATATGTGGCTCTTTGTTGAGTTATGTGTAGCTCTTCGCTGAACTGTGTGTGGCTTGTCAAGTGTGGTCCACATTACAGTTAGTATTTCTCATCGAGTTTCTAATTAACTTTATTATAATTTTAATTGTATAACAAAAATATAAAAGCAGCTCTCATTGAATCATTTCAGGGTCACACTTGATCCATTTCATCTGTTATGACCTATTTATACACGATTTAAAAGCCCCACTGCATCCGCCGCCCATGGTAAGAAAATGTTTTAAGTTGAGCATAAAACCTACGCCAGTAAGTCGAACAAAGACAGTTGGTCAAATTCAAGTCGCGCGCTACATTCTCTAAATGAAATCATCATTAAAACTTGTATATGTATTTAGGCTGAACAAGTCATTGCAATTATAACATTTCTTTTTAGTGGCATTAAGTTAGCAAAATGAAATGTTTTCTTTACACATGTCTAATTCTATCTACAATATATGTGATAACAACAAAGAGAATTTTATTCTGCACATTTTTGAGGAAAACGGTAACCATACAGACGTACCGATGGGACAAATCTGAACTTTCACCTCTGGAGTATCAACACGGATACTGTCCAAAAAGGTGCAGGGGTGACACGGTGGTAGATCTGTCAACTCGAGTATGCTGGGATCTGGAATGTGTTCCTTGTTACTGTCAGAGACCACTCTGTGAAATCTATAACAATTGTTGCCCAGAAATAGATGTGCCATTCTTACGGGACAATCCGGGAGTAAGTAATACAGTTCATAAGGAAAATATTTCCTTTCAAGTCAACCGAAAATCTCAGTTGAAACTAAACACCAGACCAGACTTAGGGTGTCAGTTTACAAACAAGAGTGCGAAAGACGCCTACCTGTTCATACGGTCCTGTTATCCGGGTCGGGTCCAGAATGAAACGGTCGCTGAGCTGTGTGAGACTGACCAACGAGAATTGACCACTGATTTGACCGTCAGAGTAATCGACAAGACGTCACAAGTAACTTACAAAAACGAATTCTGTGCCATGTGTAATTTCGTGAAGAATGTAAGTTAAGTGAAAATGTAAGTGAAAATGTAAGTGAAAATGTATGTGAAAATGTAAGTGAAAATGTAATCTTCATTAAAGGAAATAACTTCTTTTGTACATTTAAAAAAAATGTAATGTATACAGGTTAATATAACAGGAAATTAACCTTAAATTTGTTTTTGTGACTGATTACCTTATCGATTGAATTAGATTGATCATAAAGAAAAACCTCATAACAAATGGTAATATTCTAAATGATCTCCCCTACATTTTATATATATCGACAAAGGATGTACAATTTAAAGTGTGATTCAAACTTCAAATAGGAGAATAATTTGCAAACGTCCCCTAACTATTTAGTTTATTAATTCAAATAAAATATTTTGTACTCTACATTATGGGTGTAACCTTTATTCCTATTCTTATAAAATGATCAAAGCAAGAGTGCAAGAATCTGTCTATCTATCAGTTCAGGTCAATAATAATAAAATAGCCTGCCCTTCCAATTTTTGAACTGAGTATTTTCAATACAATAAGCTTTTATTGTTTATGTAAAAGCTATGCATATTGAATATAATAAAATTTTTTTTTTTTCTTGCAGACTTAGTATCTCTAGTACAATAGACGTACATTACATTTTGAAGATTTACATTATTTGCTGCCATAGATTTACATTTTTATGTTAAAGATGCACATTTTTTATTTACATTTTTTATTGGTCGTAAACCCACATTTGATTTTCCTTACAGACTGAGTATATTTACTACCACAACCTGTACCTAAAAAAATATAATGCCCGCAATTTAAATTAAAACATGAGACGTGGGAAACAGACTTTCTTCTACTTCCCGGAAAACATTACAAGATTTGACTGTGACTTTGCAGAGTACGTTTTATCAGCTATTTCCATATTAATTTCATAGTATTTTCATAGGGTTTTCATAGTAATTTCACAATATTTTCATAGTAAGTTCATATTAATTTCATAAGGTCTTCATAGTATTTTCATAGTATTTTCATAGTAATTTTATAGTATTTTTATAGTAATTTCATAGTATTTCCATTGTTATTTCATAGTATTTTCATAGTAATTTCATAATATTTCCTATGTTTTTCGTAAGTATTTTCATAGTATTTCCAAAGTATTCAGTATTTTGGATGACTGACTTTAAATAAAAAAGAAATTCCTAAAGTCTTAATTTGGTGTGTCATTGTATAAAAAGAAAATATTATTTAAAAATTGTAACTAAACAAAAGTTATAAACACACCTGTGATTGTGCCTTAAGACTTTTACATTTTACATTGAAGATCAGTAAAAAGGGTAAACAGCTGTGATGCAGGTAATAACAATACTGATTTGGACCCGGATGTTGTCAGTGCCTGTGACAGTCTGACAGGAAACAACCTGCAGGTTTACGACACCATGTCATCTGTGTTGTATAAAAACATCTTTTGTGCCATATGTAACAAGGTAAACTATAGTGTGTGTGTTTTTGTATATGTGGTATTGCGTGTTTGTGTGTTTGTCTATATGTGTGTGTTTGCGTGTTTGTGTTTATGTGTGTTCAACGCAGACATGGGCATACTACGGCCTACGAGCAGGACCGGCCTTAGGCCATTTCCACCGATTGCTCCAAATAGGGCCCCGCGCCTGGCAGGGGCCCTGCAATTTACATGACCTAATTAATATTAATAGTATATTACATGCTGTATGATCCAACCCCGTTTAAAGAGCCCATCGCTAACCTAGTATCAACATGTACGTCCATAACCACTCCCACCCCCCCCCCGATCCAACCTCTAAAATATTTTCAACCACTAAAATAATACAGAGCTAACTTAAAAGTCATTCAAAACTGACCATTACGCGGCAAGTGAATATTTGTAGGTGCTGACGAGCGTCGTGCAGTTCAAGTGTCCAAGCGCAACATCTCCAATGACCTTTTCCACCGTGTTGCCTCCACATATCGAGCTCGGATATTCGAGAATGTCATTAAACCTCAAGCTTAGTACATTATAATACTTTCAACAATTGATTTCGCTAGTACGGTATTGTAAATTAATACATCTCTTTTCATTTATAATGATTATTAAAAGCAGTGGCGTCACTAGGGTTGTTGTCACCCGGTGCGGTAACTCATGGTGTCACCCCTGTCATGACACCCCATAGACATTACAAAATAATAATATAGGCCTTAAACTAGATATTTTGCATTTTGGTGTCACCCCTTGTGAGGGTGTCACCCGGTGCGGTCCGCACCCCCCTAGTCACGCCACTGATTAAAAGTGACCTGGATAACACATATTTAATTTCAACAATATACACACTACGTTTTTTTTTGGCTCTTCAGTTCTCGTTTCCAATGATGAACCAGACATGTAAATGTAGAAGAGGAATCGGAAAATATGCGTCTCCATTTCAAATGCTCTTTAACTTAAAGGACAGCACAGACCAGACAACAAATCTGTTCTACCCACAATTACCAGAAGTGAAGTCCCGTTGTTCCGTCAGCGAATGGGAATCACCAAACGTGAGTATTCTTTTAGTTTGATTAACTTATTGATACCGAAATGAGAACAAAGTGAAGATATTTTGAAGTATTATTAATGACAGACTGTGCAGTATCATTGAAAATACTTCACAAACACCCATACGATGTAGTAGCTCTTAAGAATGGACACATGGACCAATAAACAAGTCACCATTAGCTTGTCCACGTGTTCGCACACATACTACTCACCGAGTGAGCCCACACACATAACAACAAAGCGCAGTGGACGTAGTATATTGGTGTTTACTTCCTATATTGTGTCTAGACGTATTATAAAGGTGTTTCATGTGAGAGGAGAGGGGAAGTGAGAGGGAAGGTGAGGGACAGGTGAGAGAGAAGGTGAGAGGGAAAGTGAGGGAACAGGTGAGAGAGGAGGAAGAGAGGAGGTGATGGGGACAGGTGAGAGAGGAGGAAGAGAGGAGTTGAGATGACAGGTGAGATGGGAGGTGAGGCAGGAGGTGAGGTTACAGGTGAGAAAGGAGGAAGAGATTAGGTGAGGGGTAGGTGAGAGGGGAGATGAGGAAGGGAGAAGAGGAGGTGAGGGGGACAGGTGAGATGGGAGGGAGGAGGTGAGGGGTCAGGTGAGAGAGGAGGAAGAGAGGAGGTGAGGGTACAGTTGAGAGAGGAGGTGAGGGGACAAGTGAAATGGGAGTTCAGTGCGGAGTTGGGGGGGGCAGGTGACAGAGGAGGTGAAAGAGGAGGTGAGGGGACAGGTGAGAAAGGAGGTGAGGGGACAGGTGAGATGGGATGTGAGGGTGGAGGTGAGGGGACTGAGAGAGGAGGAAGAGAGGAAGTGAGGGAACAGGTCAGAGGGGAGCTGATGGAGGAGGTGAGGGGGCAGGTGAGAGAGAAGGTGAAAGGACAGGTGAGAGAGGAGGAAGAGACGAGGTGAGGGGACAGGTGAGAAAAGAGGTGAGGGGACCGGTGAGATGGGAGGTGAGGGAGGAGATTTAGACATAGTACATCAAAGTAGGGATAGTCGTAATGTACTTGTGGATTCTGTAGTCATAAAGTACATGTAGATGCTAAGTAAAGATTTAATTATTTACAGTACTAAGGAATCAACGGTTTAAAAGTCTGCTTAGAGTAGTGTTGTATTATATTTTTTTTTTCTTATTCTCTAGGGTCAGTGTTTACATGTCACCTGTACACCGGGCAGTACATTCGAGGAAGTGAAATGCACTCAGAACTCTAATGACCTCACGGGGATAGGTTACCGCCTCCTGGTTTGGCTGGAGCCTCGGGACAGTTACAACTTGACCGACGCATCACTGGCCGTTGGTTACGCTGAACAATTTATAGATTCCTTAATTGACGAGGTAAAGGAGAACACAAGAAGAGCAGGGGTCAAATGTGAACAAATCGATGCAACGCGAGCTTGAACTGTTGTATAGTTTAATATTTACATAGGGTAAAAAAAAATGAATCGGATTTTCCCTTTTCATCTTTTTTTTTTCACTTCATTTTTTACTTTTTAGTGATTTCATTTGAAAAAATAAAACCAACATTATTTAGTTAGGAATATTATTAATACATTAAAATAGATTAGTTTCAATACGTTTATGTAAATACTAAATTAGCGACACATAAGTTTATAAATAAAATACGATTACGTTTTGGTTGGTACGATATCTCAAATTAAAAAAAAAAATAAATTGTCCCGTATATTAATGTATTCTACAGTTTACAGTTTCTCATTTAAATCGCCTCTCGTGAATTAACTAAGAGAACTTTTTTCAGTGTGAGTCTGTATTAGGGGGTGGGGGGAGGGGGGTTGCGTTTGAAAGGATTATGTCTTTAATTTGAAATTATGGGAGTAATGGATGAAGCTGAATGAGATAAAAATGCTTAATAAACATCACTTTTTTTTTTTCCTTAAAAGATTGTTTTTAGCTTAAATTTCTGGAATTGTGTGCAGAAAATTGTGTCTAATAAGCAGGGATATTTTTCTAAAAAAATAAAAAGTTAACCCGAACGTCGAGGTGTCATAAAGAAATAAAACTGAAAATATAGTGCAGTAAACAAAAGTCTACGGGGAAAAAAAGGTGCCGGGAAGCCGTTCCTGTGCGTTCCACCAGAAAAAAAACAATATTGCTAACAAAGATATCTGCTGTAGAAAAGTCTGTTCGACGTAAAAATGTGAAAACGGGAATTCGCAACATTTATAACTAACTTTCTTTAATACATTTAGTTTATTAAACCATAAACCAAAACAACCGTCAGCTTTTCGACTAATGTAATAACATTTAAATTGTGAATTATTTTATTAATGTAATCATTTGCTACAATCATATCACTATATTACGTGCATTATTTCAGACTGTTTCTAGACTGGAAGGGTTAAGTGAAAGATTGACTATCAACATTCAAAGTATTGTAGACAACAGTTCACAGATCCTGTACAAATATCCGTATATCCGAATGGAGTGTATTATAGTTCCCAACATATATATTTCGAAAACAATGTTTGAAACAGAAACCATTAGAGAATGGATTCAAAATATACAACTAAATGTAAACAATGCTTTTCTGATATTCAGGTTGATGTTTTACAACCCCCGGATCAGAAGTGATAATCTATTTGATAATGTGAATAAAGAGCAACTGATTGTAATAAATAAGACATATGAAATTGTGGATTCTAATTTTATGCCTCGTTTGATAACGGAATACAAACACTTGACTAAACTGTTAGAGTGTCCTATCGTACAGTTCAACCAATCAAACTACTCCTTTCATGTGGATGAGACAGAACCACAGAGTAGAGTTACAATAACCTTGGACCTAGACGTTGTCAGGATTCAATTTAATGAAAGCATTGATTTGAATCAGTTGGACAGTGACGCTAACGGAGGGCTTAAAGTGTGTAAAGGTTTATTAGAAGTAAATCTTCCATCGTTTGTTGTAAGACATGGTCAGGGCCCGAGTCTAATTGAGGACAGTGTTATAGGACAGGCTGAATACGTCCTGACCATGACATGCCTGACAGCGTCCATCCTCTGCATCCTGCTGACACTGTTCACACATTTCATGTTCCCTGTACTGAGAACTGATGCCGGGGTCAACAACATGTTCCTCAGTTTCTCTCTCCTGTCAGCCCAGGTCTCTCTGTTGGCCAGTTCACACTTGTGAGTCGTTTCTCTTCACTAGTAACTCACAGCCGTAGTTATATCTGCCATTGCTATTCCAACTATAACTTGGTTAAGTAGATATTTCATTTTTATAAAATGTATTAATAGAAATCACCTAGGGTCCTCCACTTCCATTCGGCTTCCACTTCTAAAGGCCCCACTTCTAAAGGCCCCATTTCTAAAAGCCCCACTTCTAAAGGCCCCATTCTACCCCCCACTTCTAAAGGCCCCTTTTCTAAAGGCCCCATTTCTAAAGGCCCCACTTCTAAAGGCCCCACTTCTAAAGGCCCCATTTCTAAAGGCCCCATTTCTAAAGGCCTCACTTCTAAAGGCTCATTTCTACCCCCACTTCTAAAGGCCCACAATTTAAAGGCTTTAAAACATCGAAAAGCCACCTATTTCTAAAGAACCCCACTTCCAAAGCCCCCTCCCATTTCAAAGTGACCCTCACTTCTAAAGAGCCTCTAATCTACTATCAAATCGAGTGCTAAAAAGGCCACTATATTTGCCTGCTGCCATCTCGGAACGGCGCTGGTGCAAATCGGAATAAATAATCTAAAAATGTTGTATGTATGGTTAGTGGGTGCGCGTGTCTAAGTGTACCAGAATAGGAAGTTTAAAAAAAATGTAGGTAAATGTGTGAATATATTAAAAAAACAACTACAACAACAACAGCCACCCCAAAAACAACAACAACAACTACAACAACAACATCTACAACAACAACATCGACAGCAACAATAACAACAAGAACAACAAAAACAGCAACCTCAACAACATCTATAACAACAAATCTACAGCAACAATAACAACAATAACAACAACAACAGCAACTGCAACAGCAACTACAACAATAACAACTATTACTACTACATTAATTATAACAACAGCATCTACAACAACTAAACTAACAACAATAACAACAACACTGTACAACGTACCGATTGTAGTTAGCAAATTTCTAAGTACGAACAAAGATTTTTTTTTTCAATTCAATGTCCATTATTTCAATTTAACGAAAAAATAAGGAATTGTTTCTTTATTTCAGTTTTAAGTCTAGTGTGGAGTGTGTTATACTCGGTATTACCACACACTTCATGTGGCTGTGGATGTTTGCGTGGAGCCTCATCTGTAGCCACCACATGTACAGAGTTTTCACAGCTGCCACACCGAGGTCCACATCACAGAACGCCACACGAAGATTTTGGACCAAAGTCGCCTTCTCGGTGTCATGTCCAGCGGCGATTGTTGTGACCAACATATTGTTCAGCTATTTCAGTTCTCATGGGACGCAACTCGGCTACGGACTGGTCAATTGTTATCTTAACTCATCTCTCCATATCGGTAAAATTGAAAATAAAGCGATGTCTCAGAATACAAACGATTTCATTCTTGTAATCAGTCCGAATTTATAAAAGTTCAAGTACTGGATAGTTGTTTTATTTTATGTATAAATCATATAAATTGATTCAAATTTAGATCCAGCGAGACTTGAATTTTTTTAAATCTATTTTTGAATTTTCTTTTTGCTGCATTAAATTATTATTTCATTTATTTTATCCAATTTTATGTCAAACTATGGACTATTTTACTTAACTATATGTCAAACTATGGAATATTTTAATTAACTTTATGTTAAAGTATAAAATATTTGATCGGTAGTTACAATAAGTTAATAGAATATTTAAAAACAATTGAAATATAACATGGCGGATCGAATGAAATAAAAGATAGTACAATATAAACTAAAAAGTATATGCTTTTAGTGCAATGAGAGGTGCCTTTAAAGTGTGTGCTGAGTCCCTGTAAGGATGCGATGAAATATCTTAGATCCTGTTTTAACCTCTAATGGGGCTGTTTTTATGGTGCCCTTTTTTTCACCCCACACCCCCCATTGGCCTATAGTGCGTGTGTCTTGGAGGCACTACGGGAGATATGGCGGGGAAATTTACCGAGACTTGAATTAGAACAAACGAAATAAAAAATGACTTTCAATTAATACACACGCGCATAAAAGCACACACAATCATACAAACACACACAAGCATACACGCACATACAATCATACAAGCACATACAATCATGGGCGTGTTCATGGGGGGCGAAAAATGTCATATATGAGGGGGGCATTTGCTCCCCCCCCACATACAAAAAAATGTCATAAAGTTGTTATTTGCCCCCCCCGGAAAGTTTTTGACCCCCCCCCCCTGGAAATATTCCTAGCGACGCCCATGCATACAATCATACACGCACATACAATCTTACAGGCACACACACACACACACCAACAGTTTTTTACTCGCCGGGTGTTAAAGTTCCAGAACACGTTTATTGTTCGGGTTTATTTGAAAGTTTGGATTCTTTAGCATCATTATAATACCATTTTTAATTGATATTTAAACTCGAACACTGTTTATAGGACATAATAATACTTTCAAAGCCACAGTCATTTTGGGTTTTATGTCATAGACTCTAAAGTAACGATACGTTGATTTGCTTGATTCATACATAATGATTTCACCAAAGTATCTGTTGTTAACATGGAACCTATTGATAGCTTCTCCAAGTTTGATTCTATATTTACCTTTTGTCTCATAGGAGTATCGCTGGTGGGTCCACTGTCAGTTACCATTGTATTCAACGTGGTCTTTTTCCTCATTACTGTCCACAAAATTTACAAAGTCAGACAGTTGCAATCCTCCTTCACCAGCTTTGACCAACAGGCAAACTGGACTGTATATCTCAGACTGTCCACTGTCACGGGTGCATTCTGGGTAGTGGCTATCATAGCATCAGCACTGGACAGCACTGTCCTCAGGTCAGTTATTTTAATATCTGATGTCCATCATTTTGATTTATTTTAGATTATTTAATAAAATAATATCGATTTGGGTTCTGCGTTAAATCGAAAGTAAAGAATGAACACAACAGTATTCCAGTTTAAAATAAATCATGCTAAAATCGGATCTGCCCGAAACCAAAAATAACCTAGCCTACCGATCAAGCCTAAGGGTATATAACTATACATAGTTTTTTTCCAAAAGTCATTGACTAAAGAATTGTTTCTTAAACACAAATATGAAACGTCTATAGGAAAACTAAATGACACTATCCAGATGCAGTCAATTTCTGAGGGTAGATTCACAGATAAATGAAGGGTGGTATAGGCGGATGAGTAAATAATACATAGACAGAATGAGACAGGCATTCAGACAGCTAAAGGTTGATAGATGGGCAGACACACAGGCAGACAGAGTGACAGACAGAAAGTCAAACAGATAGATTGGATTAATAGATGGATAGATGGTTATGTGATAGATAGATAGATAGATAGATAGATAGATAGATAGATAGATAGATTTGTATTGAATGTTTTAATTATATAATTATTATTTGATTGGTCTGTTTTTTCTTTTGTTGTTTTATATTTACAGGTTTATATCAACATTTGTATATTTACAGGTTCATATCAACAGTTTTAAACGGACTTCAAGGAGTGGCCATATTCGTTTCATACATCTGTAACAGGAGAGTTTTGAACCTCTACTCTCAGCTGAGGATGACGAAAACAGAGTGCACCGCTGATGTAGACAGAAACGGGCAAACGGTCACAACAACTGATATGTAGGTCAGTGGGGTGGTGTCAGGTCAACACATCCAGCGACACACAAGTTATTTATATATAGCTCGTATGGACTTGACATTGAAGTCAAGCCGAAAAAAGTGGGAGGGGGGGGGGGAAGCACGGAGCAGGGAGCTAAGATACTGTTCATTTTTTACGAAAATCTGAAATTATTTTATTTTTTTTTACATTTGTTAAACAAACGATATTATTGGTGTCTAAAATTAATTTAAAACTTTACAAGTGTGTCACAAAAACAAAATGTCTTTCTGTATGAAGTGCTGCAAGTATTTATTCAAAAAAACATTTAATTAATTACAAATTTACATAAGGAAAAAGAAAAGAAACGTCATGTCAATATGTTCTGTCAAGTTGTGTCAACTGTTATTCATAAACCTGGTTATCTCTCATGATATAGTCAATTTATCCTCAATTACATTCAAAAAAAAATAAAAAAAAATTGTAATAACATGGTTGGAACTTTTCGTTGTGTTACACCTGTTTACATTTTTGTTATTTCGGTAGTTTAAGCAATTGGTAAGGTTATTAGCAAGGTAATTATATGGTGTAGGTAGATAGATAGATAGATGGATAGATAGATAGATAGATAGATCGATAGATAAATAGATAGATAGATAGATCGATAGATAGATAAATAGATAGATAGATAGATAGATAGATAGATAGATCGATCGATAGATAGATAGATAGATAGATAGATAGATAGATAGATAGATAGATAGATAGATAGATAGATAGATAGATAGATATGTGCTGGAGAACCTATAAGTGCTGGTAATTGTCACAACCCAATTGAACAACTTGTGGTCTAAGGTGTACATTGGTGAGAGGTTCACCCAGGTCTCCGCAGGTTGGACATACACATTAATATATATGTATAATATAAATATATATATATATATATATATATATATATATATATATATGACATATACACATCAATAACTCTTTATAAATAATCAACAAATAACTTTATTATCACTTATAAACAATTAATTATACAGAAAAAAATATTAGATTTAGGTGACGATTTCCTTCACCCACCCGGTTAAACAAATACAACATATAAATTAGCATATGACCCAAATAGTATTAACATTCCATAACTAAAATATATTATAACATGGCAGCTGTTACATTAGATTGTCAAGTGGAATTTTCCAGCCTGGACCGTCTAGGTCTAAGATCCCTCCAGAACGGCTTGATGTCAGGGCTGTTAAGGTACACTTCAGGCAGGGCAATTCACGCCATGTACTACTCACAGGTTACATCCTAATTCACGGCCTACATATTACAAACAGCATCATGTACAATAGAACCACACAATGCTACTTCTATATTACACTACACAACGTATTGTCTAAACTATACAACATACATCCAGGTTGATCATTTATCACACACACACATCAACATCATATATGTAAATACACTGGTCATATGAAATAGGCCGAATGCAAAATAAAATAACCGTACCAAAACTATGCGTTGCACGTCACTTGCAGAGCGTCACAAGTTTCGATTTATAACACATAACATGCGCACCAAAATGTGCACACCTCCTTTCAGCCATACTCGCCGACCTGAACTCTATGATATCTTGACAGTAATCATAAAGTTGCTGGTCCAACATGTGAACTTCTCAGCAATTCTTTTTTTTTTCAATCGAAACAAGACGTCCACCATGAACATCTTCCAAGTAGAAAAAATGGTTTTCTCGGTAAACATTTGCCAAACTCGTTATTTTCTTTAAAAATGGAAATGGGCGTGGTAGTTATTGTATAGTTGTCAATCGATAAGGTATATAATATTGACACGTTTACAATTCAATAAGAACACATGTTACCCTTTGGTAATGGTTGAAAAGTTGAAGAACACGTAAATGGGTTAAGAAATGTGTACAATATTATAAATCACAGGTGGGCAAACTTTTTCTACGAAGGGCCACATTGAAAAAAGAGTGTTATCGGCGGGCGCAGATATATTTTCGCTACTTCAATTACAATTTACAACGAATAAAAATATGAACTAATGATAATAACGGTATTATCAGAATACACCGTAATAACCATGTTTTTGTCATTTTATTTCAAATTCACACTCTATTACACATGCACATTACATTTTAAAATACAAATTTTATCAATTGCTAATTTAGTAATAAGACTTTACTATTCATAATTATTTTAACAAAAGTTTATTGCAGTCTGTCAGCATCGATCTGTTCTTAGACATGTTTACTTTCATGCAAGAAAACTCTTGCTCACAATTGTATGTGGACCCAGATAGTAACTAAAGCTTGGCAGCAAAGTTTTTTAGGTGTGGAAATGTCGCTGCTGGCAAAATCCTTAAAACTCCAGCAGAAGAGATAATTTGAACTTCTCCTTCAGGTCATAGTCTGCTTGTAGGTCAAGCATATCTTACTAATATTCTGGAGCCATAAAACCTATTTAATATCCCTAGATTCGAATCAAATATTCGGAATAAAATTTCAAATAGAGCGAAAACTCTAAAGAAAGAAAATTAATATCGACATAGAAGCGCAACTTATACATGTAGACGGGCCGCATAATATACTCTGACGGGCCGCATGAGGCCCGCGGGCCTTAGTTTGCCATCCCTATTATAATATTACTGTCGCTTACAAAATTAGTAAAGTTATTATTGATATACGAATCTCGACAAAGCTCGTATTAGATGTGCGACCAAGTGACCCCGATTGTAGATGTTTTAAATACTACAAGCTGTTCCCAGCATACCTTTGCATAGAGTCATATCCCCTTAGGCTTGATCGATATAGGCTAGGTTATTTTTGGTTTATGTTAGATCGGATTTTTTCATGATTGAATTTTAAACTGAATTACTCTTGTATTATTTCTTTCGATTTAACACAGAGCCCAATCGCTTTTATATATATATTATATGTTTATGGTGTCTTGTATTTACCTATAAAAGTGTCATAGAAGTGTCACTGCAATATTTTTAAATCAACTGACCTATGTATGTGGTACAGTAGTGCAGATGCCACTGAAGCGAAATATCCAAATAATGTTCGACCTATCCTGTTGGAAGCTGTGGATATATCCGACTCAATGCAGCGATGTACTTGAAGCGTATTTGAAGAAATCTTTAAAAATACCTTGTCGTCTGTTACCATCCTAGGACATGTTAGCTGATTGTTTCTCATGCAGTGCTCCGGGTTCTTTCTGATCATTCATTGTAGCTATAGTTATATAACTGCTGTTTATAAGTTTGTCTGTATTTAACAGAAACAATAAAAAAAAAGTAATACATCAACTCTCGATTATGTAGTGGTATGACATGATTTGATGGAGATATTGTTGTTGTTTATTTTTGCTTTAAAGTCAATGTTAATTACAGTTGGCATGAGAATGACATTCAACAAAAAATCTCGCTGATGAAACGTAGACATTACTTTTATTTGAATTAATTTTAATTCAAAGCTTATTGCTGTCTTTTCCCTAGTTATCATCCCTTTTCTCGCTATTTCTATTATTTCCCTTCGTGTTTTATTTTAATGTGCAGGTTGGTGTGACCTTTGGTTCTGGTAAGGTCAAGCATGCTATGATGACGGGTCAGACAGTGTAGAGTGAGTTCATGATTGGTCAAGGATAACATGACTGTGAGGAGGGTACGTGGGCGATTGTCCTCTGAGTAGAGAGTGTTGTCTCCCAGGGCAGTTTGACGAGTGAAGACGGTAAATTCAAGGGAGATCAGTGAAGACATTTTGTAAGTGAAATGGGAGTCGCATTTTTGTAGTGGTGCCATGGGGCTTGTTCCAGTACAGCCTGTGGACTATTTTATTGTATATATCATGTATTACAGTATTTGTTATGTTCATAACGGCTCGGGGGCATAATAGCGACTGTCAAAACAGCGACTTCATAATAGCGACTGTCAAAACAGCGACTTCATAATAGCGACTGTCAAAACAGCGACTTCATAATAGCGACTGTCAAAACAGCGAATGTCACAACAGCGACCTCAAAATAGCGACTGTATCAAAAGAGTGATTGTCATAACATCGACTAATTCATCAGACAACTGGCAACAGCTGAAAACACACAAACACACCTAATTGTGTGTTACACCCAGTTGTGTGTTACACCCAGTAGTGTGTTAAACCCAGTAGTGTGTTAAACCCAGTAGTGTGTTACACCCAGTATTGTGTTACATCCAGTTGTGTGTTACACCCAGTTGTGTGTTAAACCCAGTAGTGTGTTAAACCCAGTATAGTGTTACACCCAGTAGTGTGTTACACCCAGCAGTGTGTGTTACACCCAGTTATTGTTACACCCAGTAGTGTGTTACACCCAGTAGTGTGTTACAACCAGTTGTGTGTTACACCCAGCTGTGTGTTACACCCAGTTGTGTGTTACACCCAGGGGCGGGCGCCGAGAGCCAACAAGGGCCTCAGGGCAGGACATCATTGCGGGCCCCTTAATAAACAATGAGTCGTGAAAAAATTGACATGGTCGGGGTGGCCGGGCCCCCTTACAGATGCGGGCTCCCTGGCAACGATTCTGGCCCCCCTATCGGCGTGTCTGGTTACACCCAGTTTTGTGTTACACCTAGTTGTATGTTACACCCAGGTGACAGGGACAGTAGAACAAAAATTCAGCCCCCACAATATAGTCCCTATGACATGTTTTATAAATTTTATATGTCAATGAGTTAATTTCATGTTATAGAATATATTTTTTTTTCATTTATTCAAAAGATTCTATTAGACTGCGGTCTACTTCTAGCGTGTTTTATGTTTTACATTTATGTTGTTTTCTACCCACATTAATTGTTCTAATCTTAATAGCTAGACATCTTTTATATCACAACATCGAAGGGAATAGTCTTCAGTCTGTAAGCCCTTTACTATGTCCTACCAGTGAGTAGTGAGTGTATCTCACTCTGAAGTTGACAGAAAAGTCGTTATTATGACAGTCGCTATTATAATGCGGTCGCCATTTTGACAGTCGCTGTTATGACAGTCGCCATTCTGATTACGTCATTCATTTGATGTCGCTGTTTTGACAGTCGCTGTTTTGACAGTCGCTATCCTGCCCGTGCAGCGTTCATAACGATCTAGTAGTGTTATTATGCTTGAAAAGCATCAAGATACAACAATCTCTTGTCTTAGCTTATCTTTTGTATAAATATTCAATTGTGTCTGTGTGTGTGTGCCAAATCTATCAACAAACTTAACATCTCACATCTGATTAATTTGTTTTTGAATAAATATTACGTAAGGAAATCGATTAGATATCACAATGAATAACTCATTTAACTATGTTTTGACTTAAAATGAAGTCATCGAACATGTCGCACAATATGTATATTCAACACATTTGACCACGATGTCATCAAGACAATGACTTAAGGACAATGACTTCAAATGTATAACAGTCTGTAATTGGAATGAAGATAACGAAATCATTCGTGGTTTCATTATCAGAACTGTTATAATATAAATAGAGCCCTTAAATGCGGAAACTTCAAAAGATGTTTTGTGGCCAGGTTAACTTTTGATGCATTTTTTTAAGCATCCCATTTTTGAGAAATGACAATTACATGGGCCCTTTTACAGTAAGTTCTCAAAGCAGTCGCCTAGTGTGCCAATATACGTCGGTGATTTTAGAGTTAACGATCAATAATAAAGTATAGAGATATCGATGCATACAAATTTAATGAGCCAGTAAATCTAATTCAAGTAAAACGTTTTTTTTTTCTAATTGTATAGGCCTAAGTCGTTTTTCAAATTGAAAATAATGAACCAATTTAGTTAAATTTCTAAATTTAGAAATTTCTATGGCAACAATTATAAGCATTAGTCAATCTAATCAATTTCTCGATGAGAAATCTTATTAAAATGAATAGGCCTATATTAAAAATAAATTGTACCCCAAACAAAAAAAAGAAAATGAACTGGTCAATCTAAATAAAAATAGAATCAAATAATATACGTTATGATTTCACACTCTCTCGTATATTAAACCCACTATAACCAAATCTACACTTATATTTATATTGGATTGATGGCCATGCCGAAAACCGTTCGACTGTCATCATGAGGGTCCCGTGTTCGATATCCGGTAACGACCTATGGATATTTCAGGTCACTACCGGCTAAGGTAGGTATGAAAGAAGGGCACCATTAAAAACCGTCCAATTAGTGGTTTATAGGATGTAAGAGATTACATCTCATCCTTACAAGCCAGGTACTTCACACACTATGCAACAGTTATCACAAGACATTAGCAACCAGTAAACATATTCTAAAGTAAGGTGTATAGTATTTATTTAAAAGCAGTCCTGCAAACATAGAATTTGTACCTACTTAAATGTGATGAAATGTAATAATAATAATAAAATCAATGATTGGTATACATAGGACGCAGTGGCGTAGCGAGAGGTGTGCAAGGGGGACATCATGCCACGGGGGCTACTCACATAGGGGCGCCAAATGGTATATTTTACATATATTATATTATATGGTTTTCGAATGGAAGGGGGGGGCGCTGAAAAGATATTGCGCCCCCCAGGCGCGAGTTAAGCCCGCTACTCCACTGAAAGGATGAGCAGGTAATTTCTTAAGATGGGTATTTTTAGTATTTTTGATAATATTATTGATTAAATATTTATTTTAAAACAAAAGAAGAAAGAAACATGTATTTTATGAATGGAGACATTTATGTTTAACTGAAATTTAGAAATAAAAATTATATATTTCATTCCATTTGTTTTGTTTTTTAGTTTTTTTTTCTCAGAGTTACAGATGCTCTCTTACAAGAAACAGAACCAATTAAAGCTCAGCAGAGACTGTGAGACACATTATTCAACAGTGTGTGAGTGATTCAGTAGTATCAACTAATCAGCACATATGCTGATTGCACTATTGCTCAGTCTCTTGTTAGTGTTTGGCTACTATTTCTCCGCTCTTTTCATATCAGCTCATGCAGTGACTGCCTTTATTAGATACTATATCCATTTACAAGGCTAATGGTTAGATATTCAAAAATTTATATGCTCTTTTATGTTTATTGTAAAATATTTAAGTTGCCAATTTTATATATATCTAAATTACTGATAGCTTTTTTTTTCTCAACAAGAAAAATATTTTGATAATGGATCAAAGTTTCAGAAATAAAAGTTTCATTACAATTTTTTTTAATAAAAATTCACTTGGTTTAAAAAATATATTTTTTATAAATATAAGACATTTTTTGTTTATAATCGAAGGCTCAGAACATGTACTTCTAAACAAAAAATAAACAGTTTCTGTAGTTTTATAAAATTCCTGCGCAGGTTGATGGATTGCCATATCACACTTAAAATACTTCTTATGCTTTTCTCCAACACTATTAGAGAGGTGGTGCTTGTTAGGATACAAAAAATGGTGTTTTTTTCATGTAACTTTATAAAAATAAAATTTTGAAGAGTGCCATTTGCTGATATTGTTTCTGTTTAAATATTGGGGCTGACTGAATTGTGGTGTTTTGTGTGGCCAGTGTGTAGTTGTTTTCAACCACAATCTAGTGTAACAAATTCAATAGTCTTAGTCTGTTTATCAATTAGTTTGTCATTTGATGATTTATTGTTTTATTCAGAGATCTCTTGATAAATACGACCTATACATTCATTCATGATATTGGCTTATTTTTAGTTCTAAGTTCTATTACGGTAAAATAATGTCATCGTGCATAACATGAACAGACAAAAAGACATACATACATACATAGAGAATTTCATAGTTATAAATGTGTAAAAATAGCTTGTTTAAATGTATTTAGCATAGGTATGTTTTTTTTTTTCTATTCATAAGTGATTAATAATATAGTTTTTTTTAGTTTTTGTTTAACCAAATATTAAGAGCTGAATGTCTGAGAATTTTTAAACATGTTTTTTAACATCCAGTAAGATATTGATGTTGATAAATGAAGTTTGAACAATCAGAAAAAAAAACAGTAATCTACAAGTAATTTAACTAAAATATAAAACAAATAAGACTCATTTACTAGAGTGGCAACCCTTTATTGACATCAATTTGGGGAAATGGGGGATGAATAATTAACATATGTGATCAAGACATAATTTGTGAGCAAACAAAACACTCTTAAATTTAAGATGACCTTTGATTTTTCAAGACTCGTTGACATCAGTTTGTTTTAACCGCTTGCCAGCTTGCAAAATTTTTTTCTACAAATGGTACTGTCCCAGATATCGATCCAAGCTGCTTTTTCTTTTCAATCCCGTCCTAATTCCACTCAAATGGATTTGGTTGGTGTTTAACATCTGCCAAAAATGCAAAAAAGTATGTTAATTAAGAAAAAAAAATAATACTGAAAAAAAAAAAAGTTACTTAAAACTTACAATAATAAAATATTTGTGCAAAGAAAGGGCTTCTGACCTGTTTGGATAGGGCTCAGAAAATCATGCTGTCCCTGTTTCAGTACAATCTATCTTTTTTTACTCCAACTCAAAAGGTGGGTTTGGCTTGAAAATTCTGCTGAGGAAATTTTCCTTTTATTAGAGTTGCAAATACAAAATATATTAACATGAATGCAAGGGTTAGTTCTATAATTGAAACCTTAATTCTAGTGGAGGGGAGGAGAATAGTATTCTAGGAAAAAAAAATGCTTCACCGTAAATATTGATGTTAATGTAGGATGGTCTTTGAATTTCTTGTACTAGTTGAATGATGTGGTCATTGACTTGATTGCTGACATATGTGTAGGGTTAACTTTCCCTCTGGCTGGCTAATATTCATTATGATTAATTGATTCTTTTAAGGGCTGTCCCAGTTTTATTACCAAGTGTTGTTTTCTCCCATCCAAAAGGTTTTTGGCTTTAAAATTCTGCTGAAGAAATATTTTTTTTAGAGATGCCTATACCAAATTTAAACATCTTAACATAAATGCAATGGTTAGTCTTGTTGGTAGAATTATCAATTCTAGGGGTGGGGGAGGAAGAGACAAAAATTATTTCTTGAAAATATTTGTTAAACAAAAATGAGTTACTTACCATGTTGATTTTGAGAATAAAAACAAAAATGCTTTCCCTTCCTTGTTGCAAGGACTAATGTGTTCTGGCCAGGCTAGTTATGTCTAGGAACAAGCATTTCACACCAACATCAGACTGTCATCCGACCATCATTTGTCTTCATCTGGTAAAGAACAAGCTTAAAATTAATGTAAGGCTGGCTAACAGACCAACTTAATATAAGTGAATTTTTTTTTTTAATTGAAAACAAAAATGCTTTACTCTCAAATTTTTCTGTTTATGTAGGATGTTCTTTTAATTTCTTGTACCATTTGAATGATGTGGTCATTGGTTTCAATGCTGACATCTGTGTAGGGTTAATTTTTCTTATGGCTGGCTAATATCTATAAAGATATAATGTTTCTTTTAAGGGCTGTCCCAGTTTTATTACCAAGTGTTGTTTTCTCCCATCCAAAAGGTTTTTGGCTTTAAAATTCTGCTGAAGAAATATTTTTTTTTTTTAGAGATGCCTATACCAAATTAAAACATCGTAACATGAATGCAATGGTTAGTCTTGTTAGTTGAAATTTAAATTCTAGGGTTGGTGGGAGAAGGAGAAAAAAATTATTGTTTGATAATATTTGTAAAACAAAAATGAGTTTCTTACCATTTTTGTATTGAAATTTAAATTCTAGGGTTGGTGGGAGAAAGAGAAAAAAAATATTTCTGGAAAATATTTGTTAAACAAAAATGAGTTACTTACCATGTTTGTATTGAAAAAAAAAAGAAAAATACTTTCCCTTCCTTGTAGCAAGGACTAATGTGTTCTTTCCAGGCTAGTTATGTCTAGGATCAAGCATCTCACACCAACATCAGACTGTAATAAGGCCATCATTTGTCTTCATCTGGTAAAGAACAAGCTTACAATTAATGGAAGGCTGGCTAACAGACCAACTTAATATAAGTGAATTTTTTTTTTAATTGAAAACAAAAATGCTTTACTCTCAAATTTTTCTGTTTATGTAGGATGTTCTTTTAATTTCTTGTACCATTTGAATGTTGTGGTCATTGGTTTCAATGCTGACATTTTTTCTTATGGTTGGCTAATATCTATAAAGATATAATGTTTCTTTTAAGGGCTGTCCCAGTTTTATTACCAAGTGTTGTTTTCTCCCATCCAAAAGGTTTTTGGCTTTAAAATTCTGCTGAAGAAATATTTATTTTTTTTAGAGATGCCTATACCAAATTAAAACATCGTAACATGAATGCAATGGTTAGTCTTGTTAGTTGAAATTTAAATTCTAGGGTTGGTGGGAGAAGGAGACAAAAATTATTTCTTGAAAATATTTGTAAAATAAAAATGAGTTACTTACCATGTTTGTTTTGAGAATAAAAACATAAATACTTTCCCTTCCTTGTTGCAAGGACTAATGTGTTCTTTCCAGGTTAGTTATGTCTAGGATCAAGCATCTCACACCAACATCAGACTGTAATAAGGCCATCATTTGTCTTCATCTGGTAAAGAACAAGCTTACAATTAATGGAAGGCTGGCTAACAGACTAACTTAATATAAGTGAATTTTTTTTTAATTGAAAACAAAAATGCTTTACCCTCAAACTTTTCTGTTAAAGTAGGATGGTCTTTTAATTTCTTGTACCAGTTGAATGTTGTGGTCACTGGTTTCAATGCTGACATGTGTGTAGGGTTAATTTTTCTTATGGCTGGCTGTTTCTTTTAATGGCAGTCCCACTTTTATAACCAGGTGTTGTTTTCTCCAATTCAAATTGATGTGTCATTGGCTTCTTTGCTAGGTATAGGGGAATGTTCTTCCTGATGGCTCATTCCAACATATGATTCAGTCATCTGACCATCATTTTAGGTCAATCGGAACAATTGGTTCTTAAAATTAATTTGAAGTACTAGCTAACATGCAACCTTAAAGATACTAAAAAATTTTTATTTTCAAAAAATGAGAATACTTAATCGTAAAATATTTCTGTTAATGTAGGATGATCTTTTAAATTCTGGTAAAATGTTGCATGATGTGTCATTGGCATCTTTGCTAGGTATAGGATGTTCTTCCTGATGGCTCATATCTTTAATATAATGTTCCTTCAAAGGTTTAACCAGTTTTTGTTGCCAGCTTTCTTTAGTCAATTTTCATTCATTTGTTGTTTTTTTTTGCTTAAAACCTGGTAAAAAAAAATTCTTTTGAGAGAAAACTGTACAAATTTTAAAATATATGCATGAATGCATGGATTATTTGTGTTAATAGAATCTAAAATTACAAAGTTAAAAATTATAATTAAATTTTGAAAATATTTGTAAAAAATAGGGTTACTTACCATTATTTTATTGAAAAACAAAAATAAATACTTTCCCTTCCTTCACATCTTGCCAGAAGCTATTGATTCATTTTTACCATGAGCTAACAGCATCGATACAACAGTGGACTGTCACTCAGAATCCATCATTTGAGTCAACTGGAACAATTGGTTCTTAAAATTAATTGAAGGCTAGCTAACATGCAAACTTATTGATACAAAAATATTTTTATCATCAGAAAATGAGAACAGCTTAACAGTAGTGGATATTTCTGTTAATGTAGGATGATCTTTAAATTTCTGGTACTTGTTGGATGATGTGTCATTGGCATCTTTGCTAGGTATAGGATGTTGTGGTTTTTGTTTGAATCTCTAGCATAGAGTATAGGGGAAATGTTTTTTCCTGATGGCTCACATCTTTAATATACATTTGTTCCTTCAAATGTTCAACAAGTTTTTGTTGCCAGCTTTTTAGTCAATTTTCATAAATTTTTTTTTTTTTTTTGCTTCAAACCTGGTGGAAAAATATTTTTTGAGAAATGGCTGTACAAATTTTAAAACATATGCATGAATGCATGATTAGTAGTGGTGTGATTAGAAGGTAAAATTACAAAGTAAAAAATTGTAATTAAGTTTTGAAAATATTTGTAAAAAACAGGGTTACAGATACCATTATCTTATTGAAAAACAAAACAAAAATACTTTCCCTTCCTTCACATCTTGCCAGAAGCTGATTGATTTATTTTTATGAGCTAACACATCATTCCAATAGTGGACTGTCATCAGACCATCATTTGGGTCAACTGGAACAATTGGTTCTTGGAATTAATTGAAGGCTAGCTAACATGCAAACTTAATGATACTGAAAGATTTTTATTTTCAAAAAATGAGAATACTTAATCGTAAAATATATTCTGTTAATGTAGGATGATCTTTAAATTTCTGGTACTTGTTAGCATGATGTGTCATTGGCATCTTTGCTAGGTATAGGATGTTCTTCCTGATGGCTCATATCTTTAATTCATTGTTCCTTCAAATGTTCAAACCAGTTTTTTTGCCAGCTTTCTTTAGTCAACATCTTTCTCTTTATTCATTTGCTTGTTTTTTTCGCTCCCAAAACCAAGTGAATTTTTTTTTTTTTTGAGAAATGGCTGTACAAATTTTAAAATATATACATGAATGCATGGTGATTAGTAGTGTTAATAGAAGCTAAAATTACAAAGTTAAAAATTATAATAAAATTTTTAAAATATTTGTAAAAAAAGTGTTACTTACCATTGTTTTATTGAAAACAAAACAAAAATACTTTCCCTTCCTTCACATCTTGCCAGAAGCTATTGATCTATTTTTACCATGAGCTAACGCATCATTCCAACAGTGGACTGTCATCAGACCATCATTAGGGTCAACTGGAACAATTGGTTCTTAAAATTAATTGAAGGCTAGCTAACATAACTTAATGATACTAAAAGATTTTATTATCAAAAAATGAGAATACTTAACCGCTAAAATATTTCTGTTAATGTAGGATAATCTTTTAATTTCTGGTACTTGTTGGATGATGTGTCATTGGCATCTTTGCTAGGTATAGGGGAATGTTCTTCCTGATGGCTCATATCTTTAATTCATTGTTCCTTCAAATTTTCAACCAGTTTTTGTTGCCAGCTTTCTTTAGTCAATTTTCATTCATTTGTTGTTTTTTTGCTCCCAAACTGGTGAAAAAGATTTTTTATTGAGAAATGACTGTACAAATTTTAAAATATATGCATGAATGAATGGATTAGTAGTGTTAATAGAAGCTAAAATTACAAAGTTAAAAAGTATAATTAAATTTTAAAATATTTGTAAAAAATAATGGGTTACTTACCATTATTTTATTGAAAAACATAACAAAAATACTTTCCCTTCCTTCACATCTTGCCAGAAGATATTGATTCATTTTTACCATGAGCTAACACATCATTCCAACAGTGGACTGTCATCAGACCATCATTTGGGTCAACTGGAACAATTGGTTCTTAAAATTAATTGAAGGCTAGCTAACATGCAAACTTATTGATACAAAAATATTTTTATTATCAAAAAATGAGAATACTTAACTTAAGTAAAATATTTCACCAGTTAATGTAGGATGATCTTTAAATTTCTGGTACTTGTTGCATGATGTGTCATTGGCATCTTTGCTTTAGGTATAGGATGTTCTTCCTGATGGCTCATATCTTTAATTCATTGTTCCTTCAAATGTTCAACCAGTTTTTTTGCCAGCTTTCTTTAGTCAATTTTCATTCATTTATTTTTTTTTTTGCTCCCAAACTGGTGAATTTTTTTTTTTGAGAAATGGCTGTACAAATTTTAAAATATATGCATGAATGCATGGATTAGTAGTGTTAATAGAAGCTAAAATTACAAAGTTAAAAATTATAATAAAATTTTTAAAATATTTGTAAAAAAAGTGTTACTTACCATTGTTTTATTGAAAAACAAAACAAAAATACTTTCCCTTCCTTCACATCTTGCCAGAAGCTATTGATCCATTTTTACCATGAGCTAACACATCATTCCAACAGTGGACTGTCATCAGACCATCATTAGGGTCAACTGGAACAATTGGTTCTTAAAATTAATTGAAGGCTAGCTAACATGCAAACTTAATGATACTAAAAGATTTTTATTATCAAAAAATGAGAATACTTAACCGTAAAATATTTCTGTTAATGTAGGATAATCTTTTAATTTCTGGTACTTGTTGGATGATGTGTCATTGGCATCTTTGCTAGGTATAGGGGAATGTTCTTCCTGATGGCTCATATCTTTAATTCATTGTTCCTTCAAATTTTCAACCAGTTTTTGTTGCCAGCTTTCTTTAGTCAATTTTCATTCATTTGTTGTTTTTTTTTTTGCTCCCAAACTGGTGAACAAATTTTTTATTGAGAAATGACTGTACAAATTTTAAAATATATGCATGAATGAATGGATTAGTAGTGTTAATAGAAGCTAAAATTACAAAGTTAAAAATTATAATTAAATTTTTAAAATATTTGTAAAAAATAGGGTTACTTACCATTATTTTATTGAAAAACATAAAAATACTTTCCCTTCCTTCACATCTTGCCAGAAGATATTGATTCATTTTTACCATGAGCTAACACATCATTCCAACAGTGGACTGTCATCAGACCATCATTTGGGTCAACTGGAACAATTGGTTCTTAAAATTAATTGAAGGCTAGCTAACATGCAAACTTATTGATACAAAAATATTTTTATTATCAAAAAATGAGAATACTTAACCGTAAAATATTTCTGTTAATGTAGGATGATCTTTAAATTTCTGGTACTTGTTGCATGATGTGTCATTGGCATCTTTGCTAGGTATAGGATGTTCTTCCTGATGGCTCATATCTTTAATTCATTGTTCCTTCAAATGTTCAACCAGTTTTTTTTGCCAGCTTTCTTTAGTCAATTTTCATTCATTTGTTGTTTTTTTTTTGCTCCCAAACTGGTGAATTTTTTTTTTTTTGAGAAATGGCTGTACAAATTTTAAAATATATGCATGAATGCATGGATTAGTAGTGTTAATAGAAGCTAAAATTACAAAGTTAAAAATTATAATAAAATTTTTAAAATATTTGTAAAAAAAGTGTTACTTACCATTGTTTTATTGAAAAACAAAACAAAAATACTTTCCCTTCCTTCACATCTTGCCAGAAGCTATTGATCCATTTTTACCATGAGCTAACACATCATTCCAACAGTGGACTGTCATCAGACCATCATTAGGGTCAACTGGAACAATTGGTTCTTAAAATTAATTGAAGGCTAGCTAACATGCAAACTTAATGATACTAAAAGATTTTTATTATCAAAAAATGAGAATACTTAACCGTAAAATATTTCTGTTAATGTAGGATAATCTTTTAATTTCTGGTACTTGTTGGATGATGTGTCATTGGCATCTTTGCTAGGTATAGGGGAATGTTCTTCCTGATGGCTCATATCTTTAATTCATTGTTCCTTCAAATTTTCAACCAGTTTTTGTTGCCAGCTTTCTTTAGTCAATTTTCATTCATTTGTTGTTTTTTTTTTTGCTCCCAAACTGGTGAACAAATTTTTTATTGAGAAATGACTGTACAAATTTTAAAATATATGCATGAATGAATGGATTAGTAGTGTTAATAGAAGCTAAAATTACAAAGTTAAAAATTATAATTAAATTTTTAAAATATTTGTAAAAAATAGGGTTACTTACCATTATTTTATTGAAAAACATAACAAAAATACTTTCCCTTCCTTCACATCTTGCCAGAAGATATTGATTCATTTTTACCATGAGCTAACACATCATTCCAACAGTGGACTGTCATCAGACCATCATTTGGGTCAACTGGAACAATTGGTTCTTAAAATTAATTGAAGGCTAGCTAACATGCAAACTTATTGATACAAAAATATTTTTATTATCAAAAAATAAGAATACTTAACCGTAAAATATTTCTGTTAATGTAGGATGATCTTTAAATTTCTGGTACTTGTTGCATGATGTGTCATTGGCATCTTTGCTAGGTATAGGATGTTGTGGTTGTTTGCATCTCTGCTAGGTATAGGGGAATGTTTTTCCTGATGGCTCATATCTTTAATACATTGTTCCTTCAAATGTTCAACAAGTTTTTGTTGCCAGCTTTCTTTAGTCAATTTTCATAAATTTTTTTTTTTTTGCTTCAAACCTGGTGAAAAATATTTTTTTGAGAAATGGCTGTACAAATTTTAAAACATATGCATGAATGCATAGATTAGTAGTGTTAATAGAAGGTAAAATTACAAAGTAAAAAATTGTAATTAAGTTTTGAAAATATTTGTAAAAAACAGGGTTACATACCATTATCTTATTGAAAAACAAAACAAAAATACTTTCCCTTCCTTCACATCTTGCCAGAAGCTATTGATTTATTTTTACCATGAGCTAACACATCATTCCAATAGTGGACTGTCATCAGACCATCATTTGGGTCAACTGGAACAATTGGTTCTTAAAATTAATTGAAGGCTAGCTAACATGCAAACTTAATGATACTAAAAGATTTTTATTTTCAAAAAATGAGAATACTTAATCGTAAAATATTTCTGTTAATGTAGGATGATCTTTAAATTTCTGGTACTTGTTGCATGATGTGTCATTGGCATCTTTGCTAGGTATAAGATGTTGTGGTTGTTTGCATCTCTGCTAGGTATAGGGGAATGTTTTTCCTGATGGCTCATATCTTTAATACATTGTTCCTTCAAATGTTCAACAAGTTTTTGTTGCCAGCTTTCTTTAGTCAATTTTCATAAATTTTTTTTTTTTTGCTTCAAACATGGTGAAAAATATTTTTTTGAGAAATGGCTGTACAAATTTTAAAACATATGCATGAATGCATAGATTAGTAGTGTTAATAGAAGCTAAAATTACAAAGTTAAAAATTATAATTAAGTTTTGAAAATATTTGTAAAAAACAGGGTTACATACCATTATCTTATTGAAAAACAAAACAAAAATACTTTGCCTTCCTTCACATCTTGCCAGAAGCTATTGATTTATTTTTACCATGAGCTAACACATCATTCCAATAGTGGACTGTCATCAGACCATCATTTGGGTCAACTGGAACAATTGGTTCTTAAAATTAATTGAAGGCTAGCTAACATGCAAACTTAATGATACTAAAAGATTTTTATTTTCAAAAAATGAGAATACTTAATCGTAAAATATTTCTGTTAATGTAGGATGATCTTTAAATTTCTGGTACTTGTTGCATGATGTGTCATTGGCATCTTTGCTAGGTATAGGATGTTCTTCCTGATGGCTCATATCTTTAATTCATTGTTCCTTCAAATGTTCAACCAGTTTTTTTTGCCAGCTTTCTTTAGTCAATTTTCATTCATTTGTTGTTTTTTTTTTGCTCCCAAACTGGTGAATTTTTTTTTTTTGAGAAATGGCTGTACAAATTTTAAAATATATGCATGAATGCATGGATTAGTAGTGTTAATAGAAGCTAAAATTACAAAGTTAAAAATTATAATAAAATTTTTAAAATATTTGTAAAAAAAGTGTTACTTACAATTGTTTTATTGAAAAACAAAACAAAAATACTTTCCCTTCCTTCACATCTTGCCAGAAGCTATTGATCCATTTTTACCATGAGCTAACACATCATTCCAACAGTGGACTGTCATCAGACCATCATTAGGGTCAACTGGAACAATTGGTTCTTAAAATTAATTGAAGGCTAGCTAACATGCAAACTTAATGATACTAAAAGATTTTTATTATCAAAAAATGAGAATACTTAACCGTAAAATATTTCTGTTAATGTAGGATAATCTTTTAATTTCTGGTACTTGTTGGATGATGTGTCATTGGCATCTTTGCTAGGTATAGGGGAATGTTCTTCCTGATGGCTCATATCTTTAATTCATTGTTCCTTCAAATTTTCAACCAGTTTTTGTTGCCAGCTTTCTTTAGTCAATTTTCATTCATTTGTTGTTTTTTTTTTTGCTCCCAAACTGGTGAACAAATTTTTTATTGAGAAATGACTGTACAAATTTTAAAATATATGCATGAATGAATGGATTAGTAGTGTTAATAGAAGCTAAAATTACAAAGTTAAAAATTATAATTAAATTTTTAAAATATTTGTAAAAAATAGGGTTACTTACCATTATTTTATTGAAAAACATAACAAAAATACTTTCCCTTCCTTCACATCTTGCCAGAAGATATTGATTCATTTTTACCATGAGCTAACACATCATTCCAACAGTGGACTGTCATCAGATCATCATTTGGGTCAACTGGAACAATTGGTTCTTAAAATTAATTGAAGGCTAGCTAACATGCAAACTTAATAATACTAAAAGATTTTTATTATCAAAAAATGAGAATACTTAACCGTAAAATATTTCTGTTAATGTAGGATGATCTTTAAATTTCTGGTACTTGTTGGATGATGTGTCATTGTCATCTTTGCTAGGTATAGGGGAATGTTCTTCCTGATGGCTCACATCTTTAATTCATTGTTCCTTCAAATTTTCAACCAGTTTTTGTTGCCAGCTTTCTTTAGTCAATTTTCATTCATTTGTTGTTTTTTTTTTTGCTCCCAAACTGGTGAACAAATTTTTTATTGAGAAATGACTGTACAAATTTTAAAATATATGCATGAATGCATGGATTAGTTGTGTTAATAGAAGCTAAAATTACAAAGTAAAAAATTATAATTAAATTTTGAAAATATTTGTAAAAAACAGGGTTACTTACCATTATTTTATTGAAAAACAAAACAAAAATACTTTCCCTTCCTACACATCTTGCCAGAAGCTATTGATTTATTTTTACCATGAGCTAACACATCATTCCAACAGTGGACTGTCATCAGACCATCATTTGGGTCAACTGGAACAATTGGTTCTTAAAATTAATTGAAGGCTAGCTAACATGCAAACTTAATGATACTAAAAGATTTTTATTATCAAAAAATGAGAATACTTAACCGTAAAATACTTTCTGTGTTAATGTAGGATGATCTTTAATTTTCCTGGTACTTGTTGGATGATGTGTCATTGGCATCTTTGCTAGGTATAGGGAATATTATTTTCCTGATGTAATCATATCTTTAGTTCATTGTTCCTTCAAATGTTCAACCAGTTTTTGTTGTCAGCTTTCTTTAGTCAATTTTCATTCATTTGTTGTTTTTTTTTGCTCCCAAACTGGTGAAAAAATTTTTTATTGAGAAATGGCTGTATAAATTTTAAAATATATGCATCAATGCATGGATTAGTAGTGTTAATAGAAGGTAAATTTACAAAGTTAAAAATTATAATAAAATTTTTAAAATATTTGTAAAAAATAGGGTTACTTACCATTATTTTATTGAAAAACAAAACAAAAATACTTTCCCTTCCTTCACATCTTGCCAGAAGATATTGATTCATTTTTACCATGAGCTAACACATCATTCCAACAGTGGACTGTCATCAGACCATCATTTGGGTCAACTGGAACAATTGGTTCTTAAAATTAATTGAAGGCTAGCTAACATGCAAACTTAATGATACTAAAAGATTTTTATTATCAAAAAAATGAGAATACTTAACCGTAAAATATTTCTGTTAATGTAGGATGATCTTTAATTTTCTGGTACTTGTTGGATGATGTGTCAATGGCATCTTTGCTAGGTATAGGGGAATGTTCTTCCTGATGGCTCATATCTTTAATTCATTGTTCCTTCAAATGTTCAACCAGTTTTTGTTGCCAGCTTTCTTTAGTCAATGTTCATTCATTTGTTGTTTTCTTTTGCTTCAAACCTGGTAAAAAAAATTCTTTTGAGAAATGGCTGTACACATTTTAAAATATATGCATCAATGCATGGATTAGTTGTGTTAATAGAAGCTAAAATTACGAAGTAAAAAAATTATAATTCAATTTCGAAAATATTTGTAAAAAACAGGGTTACTTACCATTATTTTATTGAAAAACAAAACAAAAATACTTTCCCTTCCTTCACATCTTACCAGAAGCTATTGATTTATTTTTACCATGAGCTAACACATCATTCCAAAAGTGGACTGTCATCAGACCATCATTTAGGTCAACTGGAACAATTGGTTCTTAAAATTAATAGAAGGCTAGCTAATATGCAAACTTATTGATACAAAAATATTTTTATTATCAAAAAATGAGAATACTTTACCATAAAATATTTCTGTTAATGTAGGATGATCTTTAAATTTCTGGTACTTGTTGGATGATGTGTCATTAGCATCTTTGCAAGGTTTAGGGGAGTGTTCTTCGTAATGGCTCATATATTTAATATATTGTTCCTTCTAATGTTCAACCAGTTTTTGTTGCCAGCTTTCTTTAGTCAATGTTCATTCATTTGTTGTTTTTTTTTGCTTCAAACCTGGTAAAAAAAAATTCCTTTGAGAAATGGCTGTACAAATTTTAAAATATATGCATGAATGCATGGATTAGTAGTGTTAATAGAAGGTAAAATTACAAAGTTAAAAATTATAATAAAATTTTTAAAATATTTGTAAAAAATAGCGTTACTTACCATTATTTTATTGAAAAACAAAACAAAAATACTTTCCCTTCCTTCACATCTTGCCAGAAGCTATTGATTTATTTTTACCATGAGCTAACACATCATTCCAACAGTGGACTGTCATCAGACCATCATTTGGGTCAACTGGAACAATTGGTTCTTAAAATTAATTGAAGGCTAGCTAATATGCAAACTTATTGATACAAAAATATTTTTATTATCAAAAAATGAGAATACTTAACCTTAAAATATTTCTGTTAATGTAGGATGATCTTTAAATTTCTGGTACTTGTTGGATGATGTGTCAATGGCATCTTTGCTAGGTATAGGGGAATGGCCTTCCTGATGGCTCATATCTTTAATTCATTGTTCCTTCAAATGTTCAACCAGTTTTTGTTGCCAGCTTTCTTTAGTCAATGTTCATTCATTTGTTGTTTTTTTTTGCTTTAAACCTGGTAAAAAAAAATTCTTTTGAGAAATGGCTGTACACATTTTAAAATATATCCATCAATGCATGGATTAGTTGTGTTAATAGAAGCTAAAATTACAAAGTTAAAAATTATAATTAAATTTTGAAAATATTTGTAAAAAACAGGGTTACTTACCATTATTTTATTGAAAAACAAAACAAAAATACTTTCCCTTCCTTCACATCTTACCAGAAGCTATTGATTTATTTTTACCATGAGCTAACACATCATTTCAACAGTGGACTGTCATCAGACCATCATTTGGGTCAACTGGAACAATTGGTTCTTAAAATTAATTGAAGGCTAGCTAATATGCAAACTGATTGATACAAAAATATTTTTATTATCAAAAAATGAGAATACTTAACCGTAAAATATTTCTGTTAATGTAGGATGATCTTTAAATTTCTGGTACTTGTTGGATGATGTGTCAATGGCATCTTTGCTAGGTATAGGGGAATGTTCTTCCTGATGGCTCATATCTTTAATTCATTGTTCCTTCAAATGTTCAACCAGTTTTTGTTGCCAGCTTTCTTTAGTCAATTTTCATTCATTTGTTTTTTTTTTTTGCTCCCAAACTGGTGAAAAATTTTTTTATTGAGAAATGGCTGTACAAATTTTAAAATATATGCATGAATGCATGGATTAGTAGTGTTAATAGAAGGTAAAATTACAAAGTTAAAGATTATAATTAAATTTTTAAAATATTTGTAAAAAATAGCGTTACTTACCATTATTTTATTCAAAAACAAAACAAAAATACTTTCCCTTCCTTCACATCTTGCCAGAAGATATTGATTCATTTTTACCATGAGCTAACACATCATTCCAACAGTGGACTGTCATCAGACAATCATTTGGGTCAACTGGAACAATTGGTTCTTAAAATTAATTGAAGGATAGCTAACATGCAAACTTAATGATACTAAAAGATTTTTATTATCAAAAAATGAGAATACTTAACCGTAAAATATATCTGTTAATGTAGGATGATCTTTAAATTTCTGGTACTTGTTGGATGATGTGTCAATGGCATCTTTGCTAGGTATAGGGGAATGGCCTTCCTAATGGCTCATATCTTTAATTCATTGTTCCTTCAAATGTTCAACCAGTTTTTGTTGCCAGCTTTCTTTAGTCAATGTTCATTCATTTGTTGTTTTTTTTTTGCTTTAAACCTGGTAAAAAAAAATTCTTTTGAGAAATGGCTGTACAAATTTTAAAATATATCCATCAATGCATGGATTAGTTGTGTTAATAGAAGCTAAAATTACAAAGTTAAAAATTATAATTAAATTTTGAAAATATTTGTAAAAAACAGGGTTACTTACCATTATTTTATTGAAAAACAAAACAAAAATACTTTCCCTTCCTTCACATCTTACCAGAAGCTATTGATTTATTTTTACCATGAGCTAACACATCATTTCAACAGTGGACTGTCATCAGACCATCATTTGGGTCAACTGGAACAATTGGTTCTTAAAATTAATTGAAGGCTAGCTAATATGCAAACTGATTGATACAAAAATAATTTTATTATCAAAAAATGAGAATACTTAACCGTAAAATATTTCTGTTAATGTAGGATGATCTTTAAATTTCTGGTACTTGTTGGATGATGTGTCAATGGCATCTTTGCTAGGTATAGGGGAATGTTCTTCCTGATGGCTCATATCTTTAATTCATTGATCCTTCAAATGTTCAACCAGTTTTTGTTGCCAGCTTTCTTTAGTCAATGTTCATTCATTTGTTGTTTTTTTTTTGCTTT
Organism: Bulinus truncatus; assembly: GCA_021962125.1. NCBI lineage: Eukaryota > Metazoa > Mollusca > Gastropoda > Planorbidae > Bulinus > Bulinus truncatus. The sequence goes on along the minus strand of JAGDYQ010000229.1, from coordinate 77,547 downwards.
AAACCTGGTAAAAAAAAATTCTTTTGAGAAATGGCTGTACACATTTTAAAATATATCTATCAATGCATGGATTAGTTGTGTTAATAGAAGCTAAAATTACAAAGTTAAAAATTATAATTAAATTTTGAAAATATTTGTAAAAAACAGGGTTACTTACCATTATTTTACTGAAAAACAAAACAAAAATACTTTCCCTTCCTTCATATCTTGCCAGAAGCTATTGATTTATTTTTACCATGAGCTAACACATCATTCCAACAGTGGACTGTCATCAGACCATCATTTGGGTCAACTGGAACAATTGGTTCTTAAAATTAATTGAATGCTATCTAATATGCAAACTTATTGATACAAAAATATTTTTATTATCAAAAAATGAGAATACTTAACCGTAAAATATTTCTGTTAATGTAGGATGATCTTTAAATTTCTGGTACTTGTTGGGTGATGTGTCAATGGCATCTTTGCTAGGTATAGGGGAATGGTCTTCCTGATGGCTCATATCTTTAATTCATTGTTCCTTCAAATGTTCAACCAGTTTTTGTTGCCAGCTTTCTTTAGTCAATGTTCATTCATTTGTTGTTTTTTTTTTGCTCCCAAACTGGTGAAAAGATTTTTTTATTGAGAAATGGCTGTACAAATTTTAAAATATATGCATGAATGCATTACTTAGTAGTGTTAATAGAAGCTAAAATTACAAAGTAAAAAATTATAATTAAATTTTTAAAATATTTGTAAAAAAATAGGGTTACTTACCACTATTTTATCGAAAGACAAAACAAAAATACTTTCCCTTCCTTCACATCTTGCCAGAAGATATTGATTCATTTTTACCATAAGCTAACACATCATTCCAACATTGGACTGACATCAGACCATCATTTGGGTCAACTGGAACAATTGGTTCTTAAAATTAATTGAAGGCTAGCTAACATGCAAACTTAATGATACTAAAAGATTTTTATTATAAAAAAATGAGAATACTTAACCGTAAAATATTTCTGTTAATGTAGGATGATCTTTAATTTTCTGGTACTTGTTGGATGATGTGTCATTGGCATCTTTGCTAGGTATAGGGGAATGTTCTTCCCAATGGCTCATATCTTTAATATATTGTTCCTTCTAATGTTCAACCAGTATTTGTTGCCAGCTTTCTTTAGTCAATGTTCATTCATTTGTTGTTTTTTTTTGCTTCAAACCTGGTAAAAAAAAATTCTTTTGAGAAATGGCTGTACAAATTTTAAAATATATGCATGAATGCATGGATTAGTAGTGTTAATAGAAGCTAAAATTACAAAGTAAAAAATTATAATTCAATTTCGAAAATATTTGTAAAAAAGGGGTTACTTACCATTATTTTTTTGAAAAACAAAACAAAAATACTTTCCCTTCCTTCACACCTTGCCAGAAGCTATTGATTTATTTTTACCATGAGCTAACACATCATTCCAACAGTGGACTGTCATCAGACCATCATTTGGGTCAACTGGAACAATTGGTTCTTAAAATTAATTGAAGGCTAGCTAACATGCAAACTTAAAGATACTAAAAGATTTTTATTATCAAAAAATGAGAATACTTAACCATAAAATATTTCTGTTAATGTAGGATGATCTTTAATTTTCTGGTACTTGTTGGATATTGTGGTTGTTTGCATCTTTGCTAGGTATAGGGGAATGTTCTTCCTGATGGCTCATATATTTAATATATTGTTCCTTCTAATGTTCAACCAGTTTTTGTTGCCTGCTTATTTTAGTCAATTTTCATTCATTTGTTGTTTTGTTTGCTCCCAAACTGGTGAAAATTTTTGTTTTTGAGAAATGGCTTAACAAATTTTAAAATTTATGCATGAATGCATGGATTAGTAGTGTTAATAGAAGCTAAAATTACAAAGTAAAAAATTATAATTAAATTTTTAAAATATTTGTAAAAAATAGGGTTACTTACCATTATTTGATTGAAAAACAAAACAAAAATACTTTCCCTTCCTTCACATCTTGCCAGATGCTATTGATTCATTTTTACCATGAGCTAACACATCATTCCAACAGTGGACTATCATCAGACCATCATTTGGGTCAACTGGAACAATTGGTTCTTAAAATTAATTGAAGGCTAGCTAACATGCAAACTTAATGATACTAAAAGATTTTTATTATCAAAAAATGATAACACTTAACCGTAAAATATTTCTGTTAATGTAGGATGATCTTTAATTTTCTGGTACTTGTTGGATTTTGTGGTTGTTTGCATCTTTGCTAGGTATAGGGGAATGTTCTTCCTGATGGTTCATATATTTAATATATTGTTCCTTCTAATGTTCAACCAGTTTTTGTTGCCTGCTTATTTTAGTCAATTTTCATTCATTTGTTGTTTTTTTCGCTTCAAACCTGGTGAAAAAATTTTATTTTAGCAATGGCTGCACAAATTTTAAAATATATGCATGAATGTATGGTTTAGTAGTGTTAATAGAAGCTCAAATTACAAAGTAAAAAATTATAATAAAATTTAGAAAATATTTGTAAAAAAAGGGTAACTTACCATTATTTTATTGAAAAACAAAACAAAAAATATTTCCCTTTCCCTTCCTTCACATCTTGCCAGAAGCTATTGATTTATTTTTACCATGAGCTAACACATCATTCCAACAGTGGACTGTCATCAGACCATCATTTGGGTCAACTGGAACAATTGGTTCTTAAAATTAATTGAAGGCTAGCTAATATGCAAACTTATTGATACAAAAATATTTTTATTATCAAAAAATGAGAATACTTAACCGTAAAATATTTCTGTTAATGTAGGATGATCTTTAAATTTCTGGTACTTGTTGGATGATGTGTCAATGGCATCTTTGCTAGGTATAGGGGAATGGTCTTCCTGATGGCTCATATCTTTAATTCATTGTTCCTTCTAGTGTTGAATGCAACCAGTATTTGTTGCTTAGCTTTCTTTTAGTCAATGTTCATTCATTGTTGTTTTTTTTTGCTTCAAACCTGGTAAAAAAATTCTTTTGAGAAATGGCTGTACAAATTTTAAAATATATGCATGAATGCATGGATTAGTAGTGTTAATAGAAGCTAAAATTACAAAGTAAAAAATTATAATAAAATTTAGAAATTATTTGTAAAAAAAGGGTAACTTACCATTATTTTTTTGAAAAACAAAACAAAAATACTTTCTTTTCCTTCACATCTTGCCAGAAGCTATTGATTTATTTTTACCATGAGCTAACACATCATTCCAACAGTGGACTGTCATCAGACCATCATTTGGGTCAACTGGAACAATTGGTTCTTAAAATTAATTGAAGGCTAGCTAACATGCAAACTTAAAGATACTAAAAGATTTTTATTATCAAAAAATGAGAATACTTAACCGTAAAATATTTCTGTTAATGTAGGATGATCTTTAATTTTCTGGTACTTGTTGGATGTTGTGGTTGTTTGCATCTTTGCGAGGTATAGGGGAATGTTCTTCCTGATGGCTCTATATATTTAATATATTGTTCCTTCTAATGTTCAACCAGTTTTTGTTGCCTGCTTATTTTAGTCAATTTTCATTCATTTGTTTTTTTTTTTGCTTCAAACCTGGTGAAAAAATTTTATTTTAGCAATGGCTGCACAAATTTTAAAATATATGCATGAATGTATGGTTTAGTAGTGTTAATAGAAGCTCAAATTACAAAGTAAAAAATTATAATAAAATTTAGAAAATATTTGTAAAAAAAGGGTAACTTACCATTATTTTATTGAAAAACAAAACAAAAATACTTTCCCTTCCTTCACATCTTGCCAGAAGCTATTGATTTATTTTTACCATGAGCTAACACATCATTCCAACAGTGGACTGTCATCAGACCATCATTTGGGTCAACTGGAACAATTGGTTCTTAAAATTAATTGAAGGCTAGCTAATATGCAAACTTATTGATACAAAAATATTTTTATTATCAAAAAATGAGAATACTTAACCGTAAAATATTTCTGTTAATGTAGGATGATCTTTAAATTTCTGGTACTTGTTGGATGATGTGTCAATGGCATCTTTGCTAGGTATAGGGGAATGGTCTTCCTGATGGCTCATATCTCTAATTCATTGTTCCTTCCAATGTTCAACCCGTTTTTGTTGCCAGCTTTCTTTAGTCAATGTTCATTCATTTGTTGTTTTTTTTTTGCTCCCAAACTGGTGAAAAGATTTTTTATTGAGAAATGGCTGTACAAATTTTAAAATAGATGCATGAATGCATGGATTAGTTGTTTTAATAGAAGCTAAAATTACAAAGTAAAAATTTATAATTAAATTTTGAAAATATTTGTAAAAAACAGGGTTACTTACCATTATTTTACTGAAAAACAAAACAAAAATATTTTCCCTTCCTTCATATCTTGCCAGAAGCTATTGATTTATTTTTACCATGAGCTAACACATCATTCCAACAGTGGACTGTCATCAGACCATCATTTGGGTCAACTGGAACAATTGGTTCTTAAAATTAATTGAAGGCTAGCTAATATGCAAACTTATTGATACAAAAATATTTTTATTATCAAAAAATGAGAATACTTAACCGTAAAATATTTCTGTTAATGTAGGATGATCTTTAAATTTCTGGTACTTGTTGGATGTTGTGGATGTTTGCATCTTTGCTAGGTATAGGGGAATGTTCTTCCTGATGGCTCATATCTTTAATTCATTGTTCCTTTAAATGTTCAACCAGTTTTTGTTGCCAGCTTTCTTTAGTCAATTTTCATTCATTTGTTGTTTTGTTTGCTCCCAAACTGGTGAAAATTTTTGTTTTTGAGAAATGGCTTTACAAATTTTAAAATTTATGCATGAATGCATGGATTAATAGTGTTAATAGAAGCTAAAATTACAAAGTAAAAAATTATAATTAAATTTTTAAAATATTTGTAAAAAATAGGGTTACTTACCATTATTTGATTGAAAAACAAAACAAAAATACTTTCCCTTCCTTCACATCTTGCCAGATGCTATTGATTCATTTTTACCATGAGCTAACACATCATTCCAACAGTGGACTATCATCAGACCATCATTTGGGTCAACTGGAACAAATGGTTCTTAAAATTAATTGAAGGCTAGCTAACATGCAAACTTAATGATACTAAAAGATTTTTATTATCAAAAAATGATAACACTTAACCGTAAAATATTTCTGTTAATGTAGGATGATTTTTAATTTTCTGGTACTTGTTGGATTTTGTGGTTGTTTGCATCTTTGCTAGGTATAGGGGAATGTTCTTCCTGATGGTTTCATATATTTAATATATTGTTCCTTCTAGTTCATCCAGTTTTTGTTGCCTGCTTATATTTTAGTCAATTTTTCATTCATTTGTTGTTTTTTTTGCTTCAAACCTGGTGAAAAAATTTTATTTTAGCAATGGCTGCACAAATTTTAAAATATATGCATGAATGTATGGTTTAGTAGTGTTAATAGAAGCTCAAATTACAAAGTAAAAAATTATAATAAAATTTAGAAAATATTTGTAAAAAAAGGGTAACTTACCATTATTTTATTGAAAAACAAAACAAAAATACTTTCCCTTCCTTCACATCTTGCCAGAAGCTATTGATTCATTTTTACCATGAGCTAACACATCATTCCAACAGTGGACTGTCATCAGACCATCATTTGGGTCAACTGGAACAATTGGTTCTTAAAATTAATTGAAGGCTAGCTAACATGCAAACTTAATGATACTAAAAGATTTTTATTATTAAAAAATGAGAATACTTAACCGTAAAATATTTCTGTTAATGTAGGATTATCTTTAATTTTCTGGTACTTGTTGGATGATGTGTCATTGGCATCTTTGCTAGGTATAGGGGAATGTTCTTCCTGATGACTCATATCTTTAATATACTGTTTTTTCAAATGGTCAACCAGTTTTTGTTGCCAATTTTCATTAATTTGTTTTTTTTGCTTCAAACCTGGTGAAAATTTTTTTTTGAGCAATGGCTGCAGAAATTTAAAAATATATTCATGAATGCATGGATTAGTTTTGTGAATAGAAGCTCAAATTACAAAGTAAAAAATTATAATTAAATATTGAAAATATTTGTAAAAAACAGGTTTACTTACCATTATTTTATTGAAAAACAAAACAAAAATACTTTCCCTTCCTTCACATCTTGCCAGAAGATATTGATTTATTTTTACTCTTGAGCTAACACATCATTCCAACAGTGGACTGTCATCAGACCATCATTTGGGTCAACTAGAACAATTGGTTCTTAAAATTAATTGAAGGCTAGCTAACATGCAAACTTAATGATACTAAAAGATTTTTATTATCAAAAAATGAGAATACTTAACCGTAAAATATTTCTGTTAATGTAGGATGATCTTTAAATTTCTGGTACTTGTTGGATGTTGTGGTCATTGGCATCTTTGCTAGGTATAGGGGAGTGTTCTTAATGATGGCTCATATCTTTAATATATTGTTCCTTTAAAGGTTCAACCAATTTTTGTTGCCAGCTTTCTTTAGTCAGTTTTCATTCATTTGTTTTTTTTTGCTTCAAAAATGGTAAAAAAAGTTTGTTTGGATAAATGGCTGTACAAATTTTAAAATATATGCATGAATGCATGGATTAGTAGTGTTAATAGAAGCTCATGTTACATAGTAAAAAAATTATAATTAAATTTTGAAAACAAAACAAAAATACTTTCCCTTTCTTTTTGGTAACCTGGAACAATTGGTTCTTAAAATTAATTAAAGGCTAGCTAACATGAAAAACTTAATGATACTAAATTTTTTCATTATCAAAAAATGAGAATACTTAGCCATAAAATATTTCTGTTAATGTAGGATGATCTTTAAATTTTCTGGTACTTGTTGGATGTTGTGGTCAATTTTCATTCATTTGTTGTTTTTTTTTTTTGCTTCAAACCTTAGTAGCCTATAAAAGAATTTCTTTTTTTTTTTTATTGAAAACATCGAAAATGTCTTTACCCTCAAATTTTTCTGTTAATGTAGGATGTTTATAAATTTCTTGCACCAATTGAATGTTGTGGTCATTGGTTTCAATGCTGACATCTGTGTAGGGTTAATTTTTCTTATGGCTGGCTAATATCTATAAAGATATATTGTTTCTTTTAAGGGCTGTCCCAGTTTTTTTACCAGGTGTTGTCTTCTCCCATCCAAAAGGTTTTTGGCTTTAAAATTCTTCTGAAGAAATATTTTTTATAGAGATGCCTATACCAAATTTAAACATCTTAACATGAATGCAGTGGTTAGTCTTGTTAGTTGAAATTTAAATTCTAAATTTGGTGGGAGAAGGAGAAAAAAATTATTTATTGAAAATATTTGTCAAACAAAAATGAGTTACTTACCATGTTTGAGAATAAAAACAAATACTTTCCCTTCCTTGTTGCAAGGACTAATGTGTTCTGGCCAGGCTAGTTATGTCTAGGATCAAGCATCTCACACCAACATCAGACTGTCATCCGACCATCATTTGTCTTCATCTGGTAGAGAATAATTTTAAAACTAATGGAAGGCTGGCTAATAGTTCAACTTAATATAAGTGAATTTTTTTTTTGAATTGAAAACAGAAATGCTTCACAGTAAAAATTTTCTTTTAATGTAGGATGGTCTTTGAATTTATTTTACCAGTTAAATGTTATGGTCATTGGCACCATTGCTAGCATCTTAGGAGAGTTAATAATTCTTCTGGCTGACTAATATCTATTAAGTTAGGCCTATATTGTTTCTTCTAAGGGCTGTCCCAGAATCAATACCAATTTATTTTACTCATATCCCAAAAGTTTTTTGGCTGGAAAATTCTGCAGAGGAAATGTTAATTGTTTACAGTTGCCAGTACCATATTAAAAAATTTTAACTTTAATGTAAGGGTTAAATTTGTTGGTAGAAACTTAAATTCTGGGGGGGGGGGGGAGGAGGGGCAAGAAAACTTATTAAAAGTATTTGTAAAATAACATGTAAATATTGAATGAAAACAAAAATACTGCTTCTTCCTTGTAGCCAAAGGCTAAGTGTCTGGTCAGATGAATCATTTGTGCCTTAATAGCTGAGTGTAAATTGGAAATGTTTTGTATTCATTATGAGTAGGGAATGTAAAAATTATAAGAAATTATAAAAAAGAAAACTTTTGGTAGTTCATTATTTTTTGTTCTTGAAACAATTACGATGATTCCAAGGGTTATAGCTTGTCCAATGGTTAGAATGGTCTTGTGGAAAATAGAATGTTTAGCCCTCTTTCCAATATTTTTTTTTCCTGTATACCTGAACATCGCTCACTATAAATAGGGTTACTGGCCTTGACTGTCCGATTTTTTTAAAACAGGTTTATTATTGTTTAAAATATCAAGTATGCTAATTCTATTATTTTATGGTATTAATGAATCTGAAAGGATTTTAAATGTGGGCCGTATTTTAAGTTGTAAAAAGAACTGCCGAATGATAGTCTTACATTGTAACTACTCAACTGAAAGACTGACACTGTAATTTCTAAACTGATAGTCTGACCTGAATGTTAAAACTTAAAACTTTTTGTTTAAAATTCTAAATAAATAAATCTCAAATGAACTCAACGGTCTCAAAAAAACATTTTTAAAAAGTATACATTTCAAATAACGGACAAGTTGATATCATATTTAAAATGCATTTATTTTAATGCACGAAGTAACTAACGGACAAGTAGAGATTACATTTAAAATGTATTTATCTTAAAGCACGAAGTAACTATACTGCGATCGATGAAATAAATGTATTGATGATGTTTACATATAACAGAAGAATGCAGACCCTGCACACTTACCTGGACATTGTTTGTGCTGTGTGACATCACAGAATGGAATAAAATCAATTCTAGCTGTACATCAGAAATCCGATAGAAAAAAAATGCAAGAAAATGCACACTCTTAAAGGCTAGAAAACACACTACACAAAACTGACCACACACCTGGACAGTTGAAACTTGTGCTAAGTGCTGTAACCTGGACATTGAGTCTAGGCTACTATAGATCAGGTTTTATTTTGTAATGTTACTTTGCCTCATCTGATTTGGCTGAATGTCAGTGTTGAAGTTTGACATACATTTCGATAACTACCAACTGTGGAAGTCGTGTGTGAACCTTGGGGCATAGAGCCTGAACAGACCATGACTAGAAGACAGATTCTTGTTTTATTTGACTGCTGTGTTATTGTTGAATTGTATAACATTTCATGCTTCTCGCTGGTTAAAATTTATTTTTCTTAGTACACTAAAGAAAGGATGAATCATACTAAGATTTATTTCGTGACTACATATAAAAAAAATCATTGTACTCATTAGGACTCGAACACAGTACAATTTGATCCCTATCCATGCACAGTAGCACTCTGCCACCTATCCATAAAATTGAATGATAATAATAAATAATTTATTCACTTTGCCTTCGCATTTTTTCATTATCTTCATTTATCAACGTTCCACCCAAATGCGGCTGTTACAGAAGAACGCGATCTGTTATTTTGTTTCGGTGATGATTCCGTTCAATTAGTTGTTATTATTATTTCATGAGCAAATTTTGCTTACATTACATTGGTGTGGTTTTATAGAGAAATATTTTTTGGGTTTTTTTTTTACGATGTCAATAGATCATAACGCAGCTCTGACCAGTGGTCACCTCATGCATGTCCATTCACTTGTTTTTAGTACAGCTAGATTTATTATTTTATTACATTTTTGTCCATCTACATCTGGGGTGGGCAAACGTTCTGGGTCACGGGGTCACATAGAAACAGCCGTGCTGAGTGTAATAAGGTCGTATCATAAACAAAGTGATCATATTGACTGTTCATGTTACACTTCATTTTATTCATGTGTGAGATACATAAGATATGTAACATATCGGCCAAATATATCTGCTAAATAGAACAAGCTAACAAAAAGAACAACTTTATTACGCAGACATATTTTTTTTCTTAAACTAGAGTGAGGGACCTAGCAATAGACGATTGATAGAGAGAGCATTTATTTGGATTTATGTAAATTAATAGTAAACGTCATTAAAGTCAACGAGAGAAGATGTGTGAAATAAAGAGCCGGATCAAACAGCATGGTGGGCAAGACTTGGCCCGTAGGCTGTAGTTTGCACATGTGTGTGTTCTAGTCTTTAGCTCTGTGTAATCAACTTTATAAAGAGATGGTCCGTCAATATGTGTTCCTGTTTTTAGTTCTTTGTTATCGGCATTGTAAAGTGATGTTCTTTCCATGTGTGTGTTCTAGTCTTTTGTTCTGTGTAATCCACAAAATAAAGAATTGTTCCGTCCATATGTGTTTGTACTAGCCCAGTGGTCAGCAAACTTATCAGCCAAAGAGCTAAATATGAACATTACAACAATTTAAAAAAAAAATTGGGAGCCAAATTTTCTTGTTTAGTAAACTTTTATTACACTAAATTGTATTACACTTAATAAGTACACTAAATAAAACTAATGCCAGAGCCGCACCCAAGGAGCCAAAGAGCCACATGCGGCTCTGGAGCCGCACTTTGCCGACCACTGTACTAGCATATAGTTTTGTGTTATCCACAAAATAAGGAGATGTTCTGTTCCTGTGTGTGTTCTAGCATTTAGTTCTGTGTAATCCACAAAAATAAGGAGATTCTCTGCCCTTGTGTGTGTTCTAACCTTTAGCTCTGTGTAATCAACATCATAAAGAGATCAGAATTATAAATGTCTAGATGTTCGATGTTCTGATCGCATGGTAACCCCTACTTTATGTTGTTGACCCCATGACTCCATGTTGAACTCTGGAGTCGATGAATAACGACGAAGTTATCGTCCGTCTGAAGTCGTGACGTACTTAGTTTTGGTGGATCTGGGAAGTTTCACTTGTTGGGTTGAAGGTCGAACCTATTGGTTGGCAGAATATACCTCCCCTATGTCAACGCGTGGTCAATATTAATGACCAGAGTCGGGTCGTCGACCAATAAAGAAGGTTTTTGAGCCGTGACTGTGACACAATGAGCCGTGACTGTCATATAGTGAGCCGTGACTGTGATACAGTGAGCCGTGACTGTGATACAGTGAGCCGTGACTGTGAAACACTGAGCCGTGACTGTGAAACACTGAGCCGTGTCTGTCATATAGTGAGCCATGACTGTGATACAGTGAGCCGTGACTGTGATACAGTGAGCCGTTACTGTGATACAGTGAGCCGTGTCTGTCATATAGTGAGCCATGACTGTGATACAGTGAGCCGTGACTGTGATACAGTGAGCCGTGACTGTGATACAGTGAGCCGTGTCTGTCATGAGCTTGGCGTTTTATGATTTCCACACACCTTTTGTCTGCCTTGTCCTCAACTTTTAAGGAGGTTAATTAGCAATAAACAAACAATAATCAATAAATCACTCATAATTTCTGTCGGTGGGCCTGCCCCTACCCCTCGGTTATACACACACTCCTACACACCTTCATTAGCTGTCACACATACAATATGGTGGAAGGCATGCCCAAATCCCCCAGAGAGAAACATATTTACTAGGTAATTTTTTTTTTTTTAGTAAAGTTAAAAGTTCATGAACTGGGCAGATAAAGTGTAGAATTCATCTCTTTCTGTAACCATTCCATATAAAGGGATTGTGGGGTTAGCACATTAACTTACCCAAATTAAGTCGTGGACCCCATTTAAAGGTGAGTGAACTTTCACTAGGACCTGGAAATATTACCTCCCATCATCCTATAGTGTGTTTTTAAACTTGACACAAAACACACAAACTACACACAAACTACACACCCACTACACACAAACTACACACATAGCGATGTGCAGAAAATTTAATCATAGTAAAATGCAAAAATCAAAACTCTGTATTGATAGAATATATTTAAAAAAATAATTGATGAAATTTTCTAGCATGAACGATTTATTATGCATTATTGAAATAGTGCATACGACAGTAGCATATAAATGTAAACAATGTAATGAGAAATTAGGAGGCTTGATGAAGTTGACCTATGATTATAGTAATGTGTATAAAAATAATGATAATATATATTAATTTTTTTTTTTATAAACAATCGGTGGAGATTACTATACAAAAGTACTATATTTCTTAAATACACAAACTTGCATATATACATTGACTGTAGTTTGGCCACAGAGTTGTTGAAATTCTGATTCGATAAATGGTATCTCTGAAAAAATAAGTCAATACAAATAAGAGATGGGTTTTTTAGAGGCGACCCTTAGTAGTATGTTAATAGTATAAATGAGTGTCATTGGCGTGGTTTAATGCGAGTGACATTCGCCTGGCTTAGGATAAGTGTCATTGGCGTGGTTTAATGCGAGTGACATTCGCGTGGCTTAGGGTGAGTGTCATTGGCGTGGTTTAATGCGAAAGACATTCGCGTGGCTTAGGGTAAGTGTCATTGGCGTGGTTTAATGCGAGTGACATTCGCGTGGCTTAGGGTAAGTGTCATTGGCGTGGTTTAATGCGAGTGACATTCGCGTGGTTTAGGGTAAGTGTCATTGGCGTGGCTTAAGCCGAATGAAATTGGTGTGGCTTAGGGTGAGTGTCATTGGCGCGGTTTAATGCGAGTGACATTCGCGTGGCTTAGGGTAAGTGTCATTGGCGTGGCTTAAGCCGAATGAAATTGGTGTGGCTTAGGGTGAGTGTCATTGGCGCGGTTTAATGCGAGTGACATTCGCGTGGCTTAGGGTGAGTGTCATTGGCGTGGTTTAATGCGAGTGACATTCGCGTGGCTTAGGGTAACTGTCATTGGCGTGGTTTAATGCGAGTGACATTCGCGTGGCTTAGGGTAAGTGTCATTAGCGTGGTTTAATGCAAGTGACATTCGCGTGGCTTAGGGTAAGTGTCATTGGCGTGGCTTAAGCCGAATGAAATTGGTGTGGCTTAGGGTGAGTGTCATTGGCGCGGTTTAATGCGAGTGACATTCGCGTGGCTTAGGGTGAGTGTCATTGGCGTGGCTTAAGCCGAATGAAATTGGTGTGGCTTAGGGTGAGTGTCATTGGCGCGGTTTAATGCGAGTGACATTCGCGTGGCTTAGGGTGAGTGTCATTGGCGTGGTTTAATGCGAGTGACATTCGCGTGGCTTAGGGTGAGTGTCATTGGCGCGGTTTAATGCGAGTGACATTCGCGTGGCTTAGGATAAGTGTCATTGGCGTGGCTTAAGCCGAATGAAATTGGTGTGGCCTGGTCGAATGACATCAGTGGCGTATTGGGAGGGGAACACGGTGGAGGGACGTTCCCTTACCTTTTTTTCAGAACCGGAACGCGTTCCAGTACTTTTTTATGTCCCAACAACTCTCACTTTTTTTTTTGGTCCCACCATGCATTCCATTACTACTTATTTTACCAATACATCACTGAATGACATTGGTGTGGTTAGTGTCGTACACAGTATCTGGAGCTCGCGTTTAGTTTCGTTACAGTCAGTAAATAACAGCAAAGAGCCTAGCCCAAGCAGCGAAATTAAAAAAAATATATGCAAGGAAACCTTTGTGTAACAGGGTAACTCACTGTGGGTGTATGTGGGTGTACCTTAGGGCTTGGGTGATTACAGGGAAGGCCTTACGAAATGCGGGGGGGGGGGGAGGGGGGCAATTTAACGGATGCTTGCTTGGCCCTTCTTCTATTGCTATTAATATAAATGTAAATTGCGGGGGACCGTACCAGGCGCGGAGCGATCAGTTAAATCGGCCTAAGGGAGTATAGGTTTGTTGTTGTAGCACTGCCGCACCATAACAGTACGAATTGTCAGGGGAGAGAGAATCGGTGATTGACTGGTGATAGAACGTAAAACAAGGAACACGTGCGGCGTAGATGCGTGTGTAGTGAACATGTGACCACCCCTTGTTGAGACAATTAGTGCAGGTCCACTCATAGGCAGAGGTGAATTAGTCCTATATGAAAAGGGGGGGGGGAAGGTGAAGCAGAGTTATAACAGTATATGATATGACATTTGCAATGAAAAGTATGTTTTATGTTATAGTCGAGGCAGGGCGAAGAAATTTTTTTTTATTTATTTATCTTCAGTCCAATCAGTCCGTCCCACAACAGGACTGCCAATCATTGTATTGAAGAAACACCCGGTAAACAAGAAATACTTCTAGTGACAGTCAGGTCAACGGTATAATCATTTCTTTGGGGGGGGGGGTGATGATCGCTCATCTGTTGACCGGAGGACCTTGGGTTCGAACCTCCGTGAGAACCTTGTGATTTTTTCAGGTCCTTGTGTACGTCCTAAACTCAATTAGCTTTAAATGGGTACCTGACTTAGAATAGAATAACAGTTAGAGGTTGTTGTTGATGTGCCCAGTTTTTAAAGATTAGGGGGCCCAGTATTTGCAAACGGCGAACCTACATTTCAGCAGAGAACCTTCAAATTACCCTTTTCTAGGGGCCAAAAAAAAATCGTGAGAACTGCTCTTCACCTAGCCTAGGCCCTAAAAATCTTGAAAACTGCTCTGCATGAGAAGGGGGGTGTTACTTAAGCAAATTGTGAGTTTGCTTAAATATTCAATTATTTGTTGTTTAGTATATCTTCTCAAATAATAATTTCATTCTACGCTAATGTAAGAGATGTTAGTACACCCAGGGCCGTTTTAAGGTCATCGTAGGCCCTAGGCACTTTCAAAGTCGTAGGCCCTCCCCGATTTCATTGTTTAATGTTTTTCAAGAATGCACATGTTTTCACTTTATGTTCTGGCTTTCGTAGGCCCTTGAAAACTCCGTAGTCCCTAAGCAAAGTGCCTACTGTGCCTATAGCATAAAGCGGCCCTGAGTACATCTATGGCTTTTCAAGACACACAACACTTCAAAGCTCGAGAAAAAAAAAAAACTACTGAACCAATTTAAATACACATTTACAAACAATTTTTGTATCACGTGGGTATATTTACATCCCGCTTTTTTTCCTAGAAAAAAACTATGACTCAGTTTAGTAGGACCATAGTATGTTCTTTATCCTAATACACAATGGATTTGATTTAGAAGAATCTATTTAAATCATTACGAATAATGCAGCAAAAGAAAAAAAACAATTGTTTATGATTACCAAGAGAGACATTTTAGCTACCTAAACTTGATTTATTGAATCTTAACATTTTATGCATATAACATCTAAGGCAAAGATATATATATATATATATATATATATATATATACAGTACGGGATATAGGTAATCTAAACAGTAGTGTAACTTTATTCGTGCATATTGTCTTAGTACTACCTCTCGTAATTATATAATTGTTCACCTGGTAGCATTTTGTTGAAACAGAAACTATTGGAGAACGGATTCAAAATATACAATTAAATGTAAACAATGATTTTCTGATATTCAGGTTGATGTTTTACAACCCCCGGATCAGAAGTGATAATCTATTTGATAATGTGAATAAAGATCAACTGATTGTGTTAAATAAGACATGAAATTGTGGATTCTAATTTTATGCCTCGTCTGATAATAGAATACAAACACGTAACTAAACTCTTAGAGTGTCCTTTTCTACAGATCAACCAATCAAACTACTCCTTTCATGTCGATGAAACACAACCACAGAGTAGAGTTACAATAACCTTGGACTTAGACGTTGTCAGGATTCAATTTAATGAAAGCTTTGATTTGAATCAGTTGGACATTGACGCTAACGGAGGGCTTAGAGTGTGTAAAGGTTTATTAGAAGAAAAGATTCCAGCATTTGTTGTAAGACATGGTCAGGGCTCGAGTCTAACTGAGGACAGTGTTACAGGACAGGCTGAATACATCCTGACCATGACGTGTTTGACATTGTCCATCCTCTGCATCCTGCTGACGCTGTTCACATATTTCATGTTCCCTGTACTGAGAACTGATGCCGGGCTCAACAACATGTTCCTCAGTTTCTCTCTCCTGTCAGCCCAGGTCTCACTGTTGGCCAGTTCACACTTGTGAGTCGTTTATCGTCACTAGTAACTCACAGCCGTATTTATATCTGCCATTACTATTCCACCTATACTTTGGTTAGGTAGGGATTTCATTTGTATAAGATTTAGTAAGTGAAATCACATTGGGCCCCCACTTCCAATGGGCCCTCGCTTCTATAGGCCCTCCGCAATCTAAAGGCCCCATTTCTACCCCCCACTTCTAAAGGCCCCCTCCAATTTCAAAATAGCCCTCACTTCTAAAGAGCCTCTAATTCTAACATACTATCAAATCGAGTTCTTAAAGGGTCCCCTAGCGAGTATTTTTGCCTGCTGCCTTCTGGGAAAGGTCCTAGTGCAAATGGGAATAAATTTTCTGAGAATGTGGTACATGTCTGTATGTTTGTAAGTGCGCATGTCTGAGTGTACCAGAACAGGAAGTTTTGAAAGAAAAAAATGTGTGGTAAATGTTTGAACTTGTTTAAAACAACAACAACAATAATAATAACTTTAACAACAACACTGTATATCCTCCGTATTCTAGTTAGCTGATTAAGAATTGTTTTTTTTTATTTCAGTTTTAGGTCTAGTGTGGAGTGTGTTATACTCGGTATTACCACACACTTCATGTGGCTGTGGATGTTTGCGTGGAGCCTCATCTGTAGCCACCACATGTACAGAGTTTTCACAGCTGCCACACCGAGGTCCACACCACAGAACGCCACACGAAGATTCTGGCCCAAAGTCGTCTTCTCGGTGTCATGTCCAGCGGCGATTGTTGTGACGAACATACTGTCCAGCTATTTCAGTTCTCATGGGACGCAACTCGGCTACGGACTGGTCAATTGTTATCTTAACTCATCTCTCCATATCGGTAAAATTGAAAATAAAGAGAACCCCG
Source organism: Bulinus truncatus (assembly GCA_021962125.1). Classification (NCBI taxonomy): domain Eukaryota; kingdom Metazoa; phylum Mollusca; class Gastropoda; family Planorbidae; genus Bulinus; species Bulinus truncatus. The sequence goes on along the minus strand of JAGDYQ010000229.1, from coordinate 60,744 downwards.
AATTTATAAAAGTTTAAGTTCTGAAACAGTTGTTTGATTTTAAGTATAAATCATATAAATCGATTCATATCAAGAACCAGCGATTTTTTCTATTTTTTTAATTTTATTTTTATCCAATTTTATGTCAAACTATGGAATATATTTACTTAACTTTATGTCAAACTATGGAATATTTTTCTTAAGTTTTTGTCAAACTATGGAATATTTTACCCAATTTAATGTTAAACTATAAAATATTTCACCCAATATAATGTTAAAGTATGGAATATTTGAACGGTAATTACAATAGGTTATTAAATATTTAGAGATAATTCATATATAGCATGGAAAATATAAACTTTAAATTATAGGAATTTAATGCAATGAGAGGTGCCATTAAAGTGTGTGCTAAGTCCTATGCAAGGATGAGATAAAATCTCTTAGAACATATTAACCATTATTGGGTCTGTTTTTATGGTGCCCTTCTTTCATCCCCATAATGGCCTATAGTGCACTGGCCATGGAGGTACTACTGGAGATATGGCGGGGACATTAACCATGGCTTGAATTAGAAAACACGAATTGAAACATGACTTTAAAATTATTACACACGCGCATTCAAGGACACACAACTCATACAAGCACACACACAATCATACAAGCACACACAATCATACAAGTACACTCAATCATACAAGCACACATAATCATACAAGTACACACAATCATACAAGCCTCACAATCGTACAATCATACAAGCACACACAATCGTACAAGCACACACAATCGTACAAGCACACATAGTCATACATGTACACGCAATCATACAAGCACACACAATCATACAAGCACACACATTCATACAAGCACACACAATCATACAAACACACACAATCATGCAAGCATACACAATCATAAAGGTACACACAATCATACAAGCACCCACAACCATACAAGCACACACAATCATATAAGTACACACAATCATACAAGCACACACAATCATACAAGTACACACACAGCAATAGTCTTAACTCGCCGGATGTTAAAGTTCCAAAACACGTTTATTTTTCGGGTTTATTTGAAAGTTTGGATTCTTTAACATCATTATAATACCATTTTTGATTGATAGTTTAAATAGAATACTGTTGATATGACATAACAATACTTTCAAAGCCACAGTTGTTTTGGGTTTTATGTCATACACTCTAAAGTAACACTTCGTTGATTTGTTTGATTCATACAGAATGTTTTCACCAAAGTATCTGTTGTTAACAAGGAAGCTATTGAAAGCTTCTCCAAGTTTGATTCTATATTTAACTTTTGTCTCGTAGGCGTATCGCTTGTGGGTCCACTGTCAGTCCCTATTGTATTCAACGTGGTCTTTTTCCTCATTACTGTCTACAAAATTCACAAAGTCAGACAATTGCAGTCATCCTTCACCAGCTTTGACCAACAGGCCAACTGGACTGTTTATCTCAGACTGTCCACTGTCACAGGGGCATTCTGGGTAGTGGCTATCATAGCATCAGCACTGGACAGCACTGTCCTCAGGTCAGTTATTTTAATATCTGATGTCCATCATTTTGATTTATTTCAGTTTATAGTAAAATAATATAAACATAGTTTTTTTTTCCAAAAGTCATTTACCAAAGAATAGTTTCTTAGACACAAATATGCAACGTCTTTTGTAAAAGTAACTGACCCTATCCAGATTCAGTCAATTTCCGAGGGTAGATTCACAGATAGATGTAGGGTGTATTGGCGGATGAGCAAATAATACATAGACAAAATGAGATAGGCATTCAGACAGCTAAAAGCTTGGATATGCGCAGACACGAAGGCAGACAGAGTGACAGACAGAAAGCCAGACAGATTAAATTAATAAATGGATAGATAGATAGATAGATAGATAGATAGATAGATAGATAGATAGATAGATAGATAGATAGATAGATAGATAGATAGATAGATAGATAGATAGATAAATAGATATATAGATAGATAGATAGGTCTGTCTTGAATATGTGTCTTATATCTATATTTATATAATTATTATTTGGCTGTTTGATGTTTGTTCTATTTACAGGTTTATATCAACAGTTTTATATTTACAGGTTTATATCAACAGTTTTATATTTACAGGTTGATATCAACAGTTTTATATTTACAGGTTCATATCAACAGTTTTATATTTACAGGTTCATATCAACAGTTTTATATTTACAGGTTTATATGAACAGTTTTAAACGGACTTCAAGGAGTGGTCGTATTCGCTTCATACGTGTGTAACAGAAGGGTTTTGAACCTCTACTCTCAGCTGAGGATGACGAAAACTGAGTGCACCGCCGATGTAGACAGAAACGGTCAAACGGTCACAACAACTGATATGTAGTTCAGTGGGGGTGGTGTCAGGTCAACACGTCCAGCGACACACAAGTTATTTATTTATAGCTCGTATGGACATGACATTGAAGTCAAGCCTGAAAAAAGTTTGGGTGTGTGGAGGTGGGTGTGTGGGGGGGGGGGGTAGGGAGCTAAGGTATTGTTCATTACGAAAAGTTTTGAAATTATTATTTTTTTTTTACATTTGTTAAACTAACGATATTATTGGTGTCTATAATTAATTTAAAACTTTACAAATGTGTCACAAAAACAAAAAAGTCTTTCTGTATGAAGTGTTGCAAGTATTTATTCAAAAACATTTAATTAATTACACAAGGAGAAAGAAAAGAAGCATTGTGTCAATGAATGCACTGTCACGTTGTGTCAACTAATATTCCTAAACATGGTTTCATCTCAAGATATAGTCAATTTAACCTAAGTTACATTCAAAATAAAATTTTAAAATTTTACACAACATGGTTGGAACTTTAGTTGCGTTACACCTGTTTACATTTTTGTTTTTTCGGTAGTTTAAATAATTGGTAAGGTTATTAGTTAGGTAATTAGAAAGGTAATTAGGTCATTAGGCACATAGAAAGATAGGTCGGTAGAAGGTGTAGGTCGATAGATAGATAGATAAATAGATAGGTAGATAGATAGATAGATAGATAGATAGATAGATAGATAGACAGATAGATAGATAGATAGATAGATAGATAGATAGATAGATAGATAGATAGATAGATAGATAGATAGATATATAGATAGATAGATAGAAGATAGATAGATAGATAGATAGACAGATAGATAGATAGATAGATAGATAGATAGATAGATAGATAGATAGATAGATAGATAGATAGATAGATAGATAGATAGATAGATAGATAGATAGATAGATAGATAGATAGATAGATAGATAGATAGATAGGTGAAATAACTATTTAAAGAATTAAACACTGAAAACCAAAATCCATAATTTCTTTTATTTTGTGCATTCATTCTGTTTAAATAAAAATAACTTTCAACTTATCATACTTGTTTTGAAACACGATTTTTATTAAATATTGGAAGGATTTGAGAGGAAGGGGTGATGGGGCGTAGTCCCAAGGATTGATCTCAAAGGGCGACTAGCAAAACATTACGCCTTTGGCTGTCATGAATTTGAGTTGTTACCCTTAGAAAGTCGGATGGATTGGTGGAATTATTCATGATGACTTGGATAGATAGATCGAAGGGTACAAATAGATTGATTGATAAATTGACACATAGATAGTTGGATAGATAGTTTTTTCGATAGATAGAATTATGGTATATTAATACATGGTGATTTTTTTTTTGTTACCGATTTTTTTTAAATTTCAAATAATAAGCTAACATTTATTTATTTTAAAATAATTATAATCACCTTCAGCTGATGCAGACAATTCATTATCAATACAGGGAGTTGAAACATGAGAACACCATTTTAAAAATATACAAAATTTTCGTTCAATATCTTGCTGTAAACTGAGCACTTGTCAGATTCTATGGCCAACACATTACACCTTCATTTTAGGTCATTTATTGTCGCAGATGATAAGGAGTACATGATCATTTGTGTTAAGGCATCAACACAGAACAACCCCCCCCCCTCCCCAACCCTCTCCAATCATTTCAAAGAATACTATTAGCTTCGAAAGTTTTCAAGATTTTTTTTTGTTAGAATTACGAAAATAGCGTATTGTTTATTGTAAGGTTACAAAACAAAAAGAATATTAAAAATGCAAATAGAGAATAAAAATGAAACAAATAATTTGTGGAAAGACAAAGCCAAGTCACAAAATGTCCACCTGCCAATCACAGCGTCTCATCACGGGCGTGTATACACAACACATAAATATTAAAATATTGGAAAGTGTAATATTACATTTTAATTTACTCTAATGAAATGAACATCGTGTGTAAACCAAACGTGACTTACTTATTGTTATGTAAATAGATGTTAGCTTTTCTTGTTTTATTTGAAATTTAAGTGAGACAATTTTTTTTTAAAAATTCACCATGTGTTGATATACCATAATTTCTTAAAACAATTATACTACTTCACTAAAAAAACATAAACCACTACTCAACCACTACTCAACACTTATTCAACCACTACTCAACACATATTCAACCACTACTCTACACCTACTCAACCACTACTCAACACATATTCAACCACTACTCTACACCTACTCAACCACTACTCAACACATATTCAACCACTACTTAACACCTACTCAACACCTACTCAACCACTACTCGACCACAACTCAACCACTACTTAACCACTACTCAACCACAACTCCACCACTACTCGACCACAACTCAACAACTACTCAACCACTACTCAATGGCTGCTGTTTTGCTCTTTCTTTGAAATTTAATAGGCCATTTTATCTCTAAACACAATGAGATAATTATGCATATCACTCCAATAACAATATCAAAAATGTTTAAATATAACAAACACCTGGCCATTTCTTTAGCCTTCTGTCTTCGTTCTTTGGCCAAACTGGACTTAGCCTGGAGAGGATATAGTGGGACAATGTCCTACGTCAATACATTGAGAAAACAATATTTTTTTTTGTTTAGTAAAGGTGATGAAATGTAACAAATGAGTTCAGATAGACAATTTAAAACGATTTCAGGTAGACGATGTGAAGACGAGTTCAGGTAGACGATGTAAAAGGTCTAAAAGAATTTGACGAGTCAAATGGAAAAAAAAGTAATTAAAAATGGAGACTATAATGAGTGGAGCTACTGACTTTCAGGGGACGGATGGTTGTGCGGTAAAGCGCTCAAATGTCGACCTGAAGGTACCTGGTTCTATCTCCTGTGAGTACCAAGGAAATTTTTCAGGTCATGGCTAAAGTCCTCGCTTTACCTCCCGTGGTGCCTCCATGGCCATTGCACTATCGGCTATGGTGGGAATGAAAGAAGGGCACCATAAAACCTCCCATTAGTGGTTTATAGGATTTAATAGATTTCATCTCATCCTTACAGGGACTTCACACACTTACTGAAAGCGGAAAACGGATGCGACGTTACACATTTCACAAGGCGAAACGAAAAAATAAAATAACAGTGGATACAAAGCTACGAAGATGACATGTTATTTGAAATGCCAAGACGAGGAAAGCTAGTCATAGACACATAGTGGTATCGATTAAAGTAGTTAGACAAAGATACGAAGTGACGCGGACACATTCTCATGTATTAGAAACACAATCCCATGTATTAGTCACACAATCCCATGTATTAGACACACAATCCCATGTATTAGTCACACAATCCCATGGAATTGCCGCGACTAAAAAAACACCATTTGAACTTCATTTGGACCCGATGACCTGTATAGGCTTTATAGGAGAAACTTTCTCTTTTACTGACTCAAAGTGAAAAGTGAAATGAAGTTAGACAAAGATACATTGCATTGATTACTTACTTGAATAGCTGCTAATATGGCTAAGAGTCCTCTATAGGCCAGCAGCAACACAGACAGACGAACAGACTGAGATAAGTGTAGTCACTGACGGACGACTGCGCACTGTTGAGCTGGGATAAATACATTGTGTGTATTTTGTACGAGTTAAAAAGATAGGGTAATGTACGAGACTAATTGTAAGTTGACTCCACTTGTCGTTAGTAGTAACTATTTTCATCTATATCATACAGTAAGAAGTTAATTGATCAGTACTCAAGCGCATTTATTGATAGATGTATTGACAGATTTATTGATAGATAGATTGATAGATGTATTGATAGATAGATTGATAGATGTATTGACAGATTTATTGATAGATGTATTGACAGATTTATTGATAGATTTATTGATATATTTATTGATAGATAGATTGATAGATGTATTGATAGATAGATTGATAGATGTATTGACAGATTTATTGATAGATGTATTGACAGATTTATTGATAGATTTATTGATAGATTTATTGATAGATAGATTGATAGATGTATTGATAGATAGATTGATAGATGTATTGACAGATTTATCGATAGATAGATTGATAGATTTATTGATAGATAGATTGATAGATGTATTGATAGATAGATTGATAGATATATTGACAGATTTATCGATAGATAGATTGATAGATTTATTGATAGATAGATTGATAGATTTATTGATAGATAGATTGATAGATGTATTGACAGATTTATTGATAGATAGATTGATAGATTTATTGATAGATAGATTGATAGATGTACTGATTGATTCATATATCTCTTGATATATTTATTGATAAATTTACTAAATTTGTGTCAATGCAGTTCTCTGATGTGCATCAGACCCTGAGCAACATTTACGGTGTGGGGAAAAAAAAGTAAGATTTGTGCACCAGCTGCGTCCGAAATTCTGCCAACGGTCTAGTAGCTAGAACGAGTCGACGGAGCTTTTAATAGAAGAATGTTTAACCGTGGGAGAAAGAGGAGAAAGTAAAAATAAAAAAACTGGGGAAGGGGAGACAACACTGCATTGATGTATCGAGAGACTTCGCCTCTGGTCAATGAAGACCGACGAAGATTTGGACAAAAAAAATGAATCAAATAAAAGAAACAAACAAATAATTCAAAAGAGTCACAGATGGCCGCCGTCGTGTTATTGAACAACAATTTGAGAATTCACAGTGCAAGTCTACGAATGTCAGGTGAGTACGCGACTAAATATAAATTTATAATTAAACGATGGAGAATCTGTACAGGCACATTTACAAGTCCATTTCTCTATACGCTACAAAAGTAAAAAGTTATTAAATCTCCAAAGTAAGACAAGAAACCGATAAATTTAATCAATGACTATTTTACTTTCTCTTTGGTTCGAAAACGAAAATCGTGGGGTTTTTTTAAGTGTTCTGAGACCAAAACTCGGATCACGATGTGGAGTGAGCTTGAAAATTTTGAGAAGCCCTGCTCTATATCATTAAAACAAACATTTCAAAGTAAAATTATAGACAGATCGATGTATCAGACTTACGGGGAATACACATGTAGAAGTGTGGTCTTGTAGTTCGCGTGTAAGGTTCCTGTAAGGTTGAGATGAAATCTCTTAGATCATGTATAAAACACTAATAGAACGATTTTTCAACCCCAACAAAGCCGATAGTACAATGGCCATGAATGCAAAATGGATGACACATCGATCCCATAACCAGCAGCATGCAGATCGAACTAGCTATCAAAGCGTCACCCAGCGGCCCGTCTTGGGGTGTAATGTGCTCGATTCTTAAACTCTGGCTTTTTTTTCCTGGTCCTGGTTCTAATTCCCAAACTTTCAATGAATGCCAGCAGCGGTCCTTAAAGAATGGTATGCATACCCTAAAGGAAGTTTGGTGGGGGTACTCACTGTACTGGGTTGAAAACATCTGGCAAACATGTACGGCTAAAGCGAAAAAACAATGAAATTAGTGTAACACCAGTACCGTAAAAAATAATATATGCCAGTTTGTTTGATTTTTACTAGGGATAATCAGTTTTACTAAAATAAAGAAAAAAGAGGGCACAAAGTTGTTGAAAATTTGGGAAGCAGTGACTTACAGGTTATGTACAGATGGTTGGACATTGTTGTAGCGTCACAGTCAATTAGTATGGCGTTTTAACTAACACAGAAGGAGTTAATTTATTTCTCTGCCCCTTTTGGTTTTGGGGGGTTTAAATGGATGCACTACACTTTTTCCTATAATGAGTCACATAGTAAGTAATGGGTCAATGGGTCAAATGGGTCATGGGTCAATGGGTCATGGGTCATGGGTCAATGGGTCAATGGGTCAATGGGTCGTGGGTCAATGGGTCACATGGGTCATAGGTCAATGTTCCCTAACCCATGACCCATCCTTAGTCTCCGCCCGACCCTAAAAAGATCCCTTTTAAAATTTCTAAATGGTTTCTATTCCGACGGCCGCCATCTTGAAAATAACAACATTCAATGGGTCATGGGTCATGATGGGTCTGGGTCAAGAACTTGATGGGTCATATGGGTCATGGGTCAAGCTCAGTGACCCATTACTTGCTCTGATGAGCCATAAGCTTGTACTGCCACTTGAGCGCCGTAAGGGTGGGTGTGAGGTCCCCTGTAAGGATGAGATGAAATCTCTTAGATCCTATAAACCAGTAATGGGACGGTTTTTAAGGTGCCCCTCTTTTATCCCTACCATAGCCGATAGTGCAATGGCCATAAGGTCGCTGTTTTGAAAGTCGCTATTATGCCCCCCGAGCCCAATTTGTCAAACTGTCTGTCTTATCCATTACAAAAAAAAAGTCTATTAAACATATAATGAAGTTACTTTCATGAAATGTGTTTCATCAAATTAGTGGAACCATTCAATGGTAAATTTCTACTTCATTTTTCCACACCACTCATCCCCCTGGCCATACACACAAACAAAATATTTAAAGAAAGTATAAAACATTTAGATATTTATTACAATTTAAAAAAAAAACCAGTAGAACCTTCCACAGTTAGTAAAATCTTTATTGCCCATATGAAGTCGGAACTTTAAATTTGCGATGAAAAAAACGTAACTCGCATTATCAAATCGTTGAACCACGCAAACATAAAAATAATTTCCACTAAAAATTAAAAAAAAATGATATGTAAAAACTATTGGTGCCTTAATAACACAATTTTTGTAAACGATTGCTCGTAATGGTTATGGGCCACCAGGCAAATGTGTGTCCATTCCTTCAAAGTCATATCTTATTATTATTAATAGCTTGGGACTGGAATCGATACCAGAGTAACCAAATAAAGCTATGAAATACATTTCTGATTATTGTTATTAATTTACCATAACCTGAATAGTTTAAAGAGCCTAACTGATCATTATTAATCCGTGATTAAAAAATCATCTAATAAAATAATAGAGATTTTGGGTTCTGCGTTAAATCGAAAGTAAAGAATTAATATAACAGTATTCCAGTTTAAAATACAATCATGAAAAAAAATCGGATCTGCACGAAATCAAAAAATAACCTAGCCTACCGATCAAGACTAAGGGGATATAACTCTATGCAAAGGTTTTGCAGGGTACAGCTAGTGTGAAAATATTACACACACTCACAGTAGTTACCAGATATTAATCAAAGCTCGCTTGAAGACTTATCTTACTATTCACCTTTACATTTATAAATACAAACAAAATAAGAATCGATAAGATTTAAATTCATTTTACAGTAACCCAGAAGTGTTATTTTTTTAATGAGCTATTTATTTAATGGTGCATATTCCATACGACAGTGGACATAGCCCCTGTTGATTGACCATTGCGTAATAGGTGGACATAACCTCTGTTTATTGACCATTGAGTATAAGGTCAGGTAATTTCCCTGATTGAAACCGCTATACTATGTTTTATTTACAAACACTGTCGTATAATAATATGCTGGTAATCATTTTTCTATGACCTATTTCTTTGTTGGTATACATGCCTAGCGAACTCAACCACCTGTGTATTGAACTAGGTACTTCCCCTACTGTAAACTACTAGCCAATGCTTTGTTTACATATTTTAAGACACAGTCGTCTGATTGTAAGCTGGTAGTATTTTTTCTTACTGGCATAGACGGTCAGTGGATACAAGTCCTGTCCATTGAGCTAGGTACTTCCCCTGAATTGAAACTACTACGAGACAATGATATGTTTACAAACACGGCTGTCTGTTAGTTAACTGGTTGAAGTCTTTTCATGACCTATTTTTGTTGTAGGCCTATACATGTCCAGTGGACACGACTCCTGTTGATTGAGCTAGGTACTTCCCCGCATTGAGACTACTGGCCAATGCTATGTTTACAAACACAGCCGTCTGGTTGTAAACTGGTAGAAGTTTTATCATGACCTATTTCTTGGTGTGTATGCATGTCCAGAGGAGGTGTTCGGGCGGGTAGCGACTGTCGAAACAGCGAGTATTCATTGAACTAGGTGCTTCCCCACATTAAGACTTCTAGCCCAGAAGTTTTCAGCCTTTTTTACCATGCGGACCCCACAGACATACCAAGCTCGGGTGGCGGACCCCAGAGCCCAAGGCGACCTGGCCTTAACTTTTCGTACCTCAGGTTGGGCCCTACAGAGTTTGACCAAACATGGTGGTATGCGTGATAAACATATGCGTATTTCATGTTCAATGTCCAGTCTGGACCTGATGTTGGTCTTCATCGCAGTAACAGCAGAGAATGCAGTTTTGCACAAGTACGTCGTAGAAAATGGTAGCAGGATATTGATGGCTTTGTCTGACAGCAGCGAGTACTCCTGGAAACATGCTAGCCAGAACGACAACAGTGACAGTCTCCTGAACTGCAAGCACAGTGTCCTGTCAGACGACAATTCGACCAATTGTTCTTGTTCGCGACCAGTTAAATCGGTTAGCCCGCATACTAAGGGATTTCGTATCCAATCAAAATTGCTGACATCGTCGTCACTGAAATACTGATAAAAGTAATACGACATCTGCTGTAGGTGGCTCAAAACGGTGTCTGCAATGACGCCTGTCGAAATATTGTTCACAGTATATGTGAGGCACTGCTTGTTTTTGTAAGGGCGACTAAACCAGACTTACGACCAGTCATCGCAGCAGCACCGTCCGTGCACACGCCAACACATTGTGTCCAGGCCAGTCCTGATTTTAAAAAAATGCATCAAGTACACGGAAAAGTTCTTCACCGGTTGTGCGTCCCGATAGTGACTTGCATAACAAAAAGTCTTTCTAGACTTCACCTTCCCAGCAGTATCGAACGTAAACCAACAATTGGGCTGCATTCGCAATGTCCGTACTTTCGTCCAGCTGAATTGCGAATTCGACATACTGAAGGCGTGCAATCAGTTGGCAGCGAACATTTTCAGACATGTCGGCTATTCGTCTGCTCACCGTGTTAATCGATATTGGAATGACTTTCAGTTTTTGACTTTATTCCTTTCCTAGAGCGACTTTGCACATGTCGACTGCTGCCGGTAGAATTAGCTCTTCTGCGATTTTTGGAACGCGCTATTCGTAATGCTACTAAATATGACGCGATTGACACTTTATCTAAGCGTCTACTTATTCACAGACATCACAAATAAATGATTTAAACTGCCAAGTCCTATTCATGTACTAGATGTGACGATTACATAAAATATAATTTCAAAATATAAGTAGCATGAAACTATACACTTTAAGATACATATTCACTGAAACATCACTACTCTATCCTGTGTGCTGCCTATTTTTGCCGAACTGTATGTCTGTAACACTCTGTTCTACTCATCCCCTTTCTCTCTTCCAATCTCTATGCCTATCAAAAGATCTGCTAACTTCTTTTATAAGACCCTAATGACTGCGTCTTCTCACCTATGTTGTTGTCTCTGATTGGTCCGTCCCTCATTGGGGATATTCTGTTATTTCACTCAAAACAGCAGTAACCCTGAATCTTTGTAATTTAGTGACAAACTAATTAATTAACTCTCATCCCTGACCCAATGATCCATATTATTGAAAATACAATGTCTGACCTATTTTCTTGTAAATACAATGCTCAGCCTAGAAACTTTGGGACACTGATTCTTTGTAACATTAATCAAGCCCAACATGTGGAAGTTTGGCGCCATACATAGGATACCAGACAGTAGATAATTAGCTTATCACAACATTTGTTTCTTGAAAACACAAGGGCGCTAAGTCTTGCTCTTAATTCCATCCTAACCAGGTCATTTTTTTTCTCAGGTATGTGTCACCTAAAAATACAAACTCTCTCTAAACATGACCGACATTGTATTCTCATAGTACCTATGGCGCATTTCCGCCCTTCAAACTAAAGCCTGTTATAAAAACATTACAGAATGATCAACCAGACTATTTATCAACAATACAGACGATGTCGCACTGGCGGATATTTAAACAGTGACGCCAGAGCTCAGAAAGTAAGAAGTATTGCCAAGATGACATGACTCAAAAACTCACTACACAAGTACATGTAGTATGCACTCTAGTTCATATTTTAGACGTTGCATAAGCAAATACTATCGGAGTTTTCAATTCTGCACATTTTTGTCTGTACCTTTAACATTTGCTTAGCTAGTATTATTTTTGTTTAGCTAAAAGCTAACCAATCAACCAAACCAATTAATACTTTATACGAGAAAATCGCTAAATTCATTCACTTGCCCACGGACCCCTTTGAAGCTCACCGCGGACCACCCACAGGTTGAAAAACCTCTGTTCTAGCCGATACATTGTTTACATATCAAATGCATCACAAGACATAAACATGTCAATTGCTAGTAGTGATATAACTCGCTGTTAATTTGACAAAAGTTCAATATCGCGAAAATGTAAATGTCACGCGCACTCGCGACTACCCTTAAAAATTAAAAAAAATCATATCTCAGAAAGTTTTTGACCAAAGGGCCTGAAATTTTCAGGAATCACTCAACTTTGAATGCACCACAAGCCCTAACAATTTCAGGAAGATCTGAGGGGGGTCCGGTGAACACCACTGGTTGAGTTGACATGGAATGACTCTGAAGACAAAGGAACTTAATTTACACACAAGCTGACCACATAGTACAATTATAATTAATGAGAAGTTTTAACTGTTAACACTTTTGGATAATGTTTGTGAACTGTGGAACCAGTTTACTGGTTCTGATTCGCATGACAGCACTTATACGGGCCGCATATATTGCATGCGGCCCGTGGGCCGTAGTTTGCCCACCCCTGCCGTAAAACATCCTATACACCGCACGGTGTGAGGGTCTAACGTACGGTTGAACGCCAGTGTGACGTGAACAATTTGCCCTCCCAGTTCACCACAGGGTCAAGGTTCCAGCCGCCATATTGAATCGTTTCATTGACGTCGTCTCCCCCCCCCCCCCTAAACGTTGCACGAACGTATTCGCCCCCCCCCCCTACCCCCGACCTTATAAAAGAAGTGAATGGCAGTATTTGAGTTAGTGAGGTGCTGACAGTCATACGAGTTAGTTCGGTGTTGACATTTCTAAGAGTTAGTTGTATACGTGTAGTGTAGTCGCTAAGTAAATGATATTTGTTTGAATAAAGACATTAGACAAAGGGTTAGGGTTATTATATTATACATATTCAGCTAGGTGTTAGAAGCTATTAAAGTTTTGATCTTTGTGTTCATATACCAAGTGTTGGTGTTGATATATATATATATATATATATATATATATATATATATATTAGAGAATTGTGTACGTAACATATTTGGTGAGCATATTAAAATCACCTGGCGAGCCTTCCCTCAACATATAAACACTGACGCCACAAATTTGGCGAGATTCTGACATAACATATTGACGTTACATATTTGGCGATCCTATGCCCTGTAAATTATAACGTAAAATTTTACAACGTTACATCCAGGGTAGACGATAATGTAAATGATATACCGTTTGGCGCCCCTTTGTGAGTAGCGCCTGGGCATGGTGCCTCCTTGCCGACGCCTCTGGTCACTGCCATAAAAAAAGTCTTCTTTTATTTTGTGTTAGGAAACCTGAATTTCGTATCACGGTTGAGGTGACTTCCCCTTGAAGTAATAATAGATGCGCATCAAAGAAATTTATATTTATTATATTTTTATCTAAATTATAACAATGAGATCGACAATTGAAGTTTAAATTGCGAAGTAAAATGCGAATCAGAGACATTGATATCTATTGTATTATTATCCAATCATCTTTCATACACATGTGTGTATTATTTTTTTCGCTGAAATGTTTCATGAAATTACATTACATTATTGCATTGGTTTACAGAGGCGGACAGACTTAAGACCTCTGGGACATTCGGTAACAAAGGCGGACAGACTTTACCAATGACATTTGGATCATTCGGTAACAGAGGCGGACAGACTTAACTAATGACATTTGGATCATTCGGTAACAGAGGCGGACAGACTTTACCAATGACATGTGGGACATTCGGTAACAGAGGCGGAAAGACTTAACTAATGACATTTGGATCATTCGGTAACAGAGGCGGACAGACTTTACTAATGACATGTGGGACGTTGATTCTCAAATTTTGTTAATTAGTGAACATGTTTCTCTGTGTGTTCCTGTGATGTCCCAGAAAAGGATGAAATAGTTCTCTCTTTATATTATCCAGTGCTGGCGCAATCGTGCATTGACCTGTCCACACTGTTATAAAAATGACCATGTCAAATGCACAGAGAGTGGGGCAGATGATCGTGCGTAAACCGCTAGACTGTCGACCTGAGTCTCACGGGTTCGATCTCCGGAGATAACCAAGGGAAATATTTGGATCATGGTGAAAGTTCCCTTCATGTCTCCTGTGGTGCTTCCATTGCCATTACACTCACGATTGTGGAGAGGATGAAAGAAGGCTACTAATATTGTCTGATTTAGAAGGACGATTTTTCGATCCCACGGGCTATAAGCGACTAAGTCTTAGCCCGCAGATAAACTGAGAGTTCAAAGAGGAGCAGAGGGCAAAGGTCATCAGAAACTCTCATTTCCGCCACGCCCACTAGAGCCAAATTCGAACTCTCCATCAAATCACGTCTTCATCTGTAAAGGTTTCTCAAATTGTAAGAATCAAAATTCGTCTCAATTTTTTTTTAATAAACAAATCCGTGTACTCAATTAGAGGGCGATGTTCCAAAGGCTGTGCGTGTGTCTGACAACTGACATTGGCTGCGCATGACACAACTGTACATGTATGCCTGATAGACGAGACACATGTATGATGTGCAGTAACGCCAGGCACTTTGCTCCACAAGAAGTCACAGGAGCTAAGCAAGTAAGTAAGCAATGTGCGCATGTAGTCACAGCTTGAAAGGAACACTGCTTGCCAAAGTAACTACTGAATTGTGGTAGAAGGCCACACCGATTCACCCAGCCCCCGCTAGCTACTATTAAGCCCACCGCTAACTACTATTAAGCCTACCTCTAGCTACCATTAAGCCTACCGCTAGCTACTATTAAACCCACCGCTAGCTACTGTTAAGCCCACCGCTAGCTACTGTTAAGCCCACCACTAACTACTATTAAACCCACCGATAGCTACTATTAAACTCACCGCTAACTACTATTAAGCCCACCACTAGCTACTATTAAACCCACCGCTAGCTACTATTAAGCCCACCGCTAGCTACTATTAAACCCACCGCTAGCTACTATTAAGCCCACCGCTAGCTACTATTAAACTTACCGCTAGCTACTGTTAAGCCCACCACTAGCTACTATTAAACCCACCGCTAGCTACTATTAAGCCCACCGCTAGCTACTATTAAACTTACCGCTAGCTACTGTTAAGCCCACCACTAGCTACTATTAAACCCACCGCTAGCTACTATTAAACCCACCGCTAGCTACTATTAAACCCACCGCTAGCTACTATTAAGCCCACAGCTAGCTACTATTAAACTCACCGCTAGCTACTGTTAAGCCCACCACTAACTACTATTAAACCCACCGCTAGCTACTATTAAACTCACCGCTAACTACTATTAAGCCCACCACTAACTACTATTAAACCCACCGCTAGCTACTATTAAGCCCACCACTAACTACTATTAAATCCACCGCTAGCTACTATTAAACCCACCACTAGCTACTATTAAACCAACCGCTAGCTACTATTAAGCCCACCGCTAGCTACTATTAAACCCACCGCTAGCTACTATTAAACCCACCGCTAGCTACTATTAAACCCACCGCTAGCTACTGTTAAGCCCACCACTAACTACTATTAAACCCACCGCTAGCTACTATTAAACTCACCGCTAACTACTATTAAGCCCACCGCTAGCTACTATTAAACCCGACGCTAGCTACTATTAAACCCACCGCTAGCTACTATTAAGCCCACCGCTAGCTACTATTAAACCCACCGCTAGCTACTGTTAAGCCCACCACTAACTACAATTAAACCCACCGCTAGCTACTATTAAACCCACCGCTAGCTACTATTAAGCCCACCGCTAGCTACTATTAAACTCACCGCTAGCTACTATTAAACCCACCGCTAGCTACTATTAAACCCACCGCTAGCTACTGTTAAGCCCACCACTAACTACTATTAAACTCACCGCTAGCTACTATTAAACTCACCGCTAGCTACTATTAAGCCCACCACTAACTACTATTAAGCCCACCACTAACTACTATTAAACACACCGCTAGCTACTATTAAGCCCACCGCTAGCTACTATTAAACTCACCGCTAGCTACTATTAAGCCCACTACTAACTACTATTAAGCCCACCACTAACTACTATTAAGCCCACCACTAACTACTATTAAACACACCGCTAGCTACTATTAAGCCCACCGCTAGCTACTATTAAACTCACCGCTAGCTACTATTAAGCCCACTACTAACTACTATTAAACCCACCGCTAGCTACTATTAAGCCCACCACTAGCTACTATTAAACCCACCGCTAGCTACTGTTAAGCCCACCGCTAGCTACTATTAAACCCACCGCTAGCTACTATTAAACCCACCGCTAGCTACTATTAAGCCCACCGCTAGCTACTGTTAAGCCCACCACTAACTACTATTAAACCCACCGCTAGCTACTATTAAGCCCACCACTAACTACTATTAAACCCACCGCTAGCTACTATTAAGCCCACCGCTAGCCACTATTGCGACTCTAATACTTTTCAAATAGAGCCTACCTTCTCCCAACATACGGGTGTGCCCCTCACCAGTGGGAGGGGGGCCCTTGTAGGTAGCGGTCATGTCAGCCCATCCGTAAAACTCTGATGGTACAGCCCGGTCATGTTGTTTTTCTACAGTACGACCATCAACAGAAATCACTCTGGGCAGAGTTACAACTGTTCTCAACATAGAAAACAAAAAATCTATACTCCTTAATGTTTCGTTCATTAAGACTTGAGAGAAAATAGTTTCATATTCAAAAACGGTCTTACGAAAAGTAGTTCGAAAATTCCACTGATTATAGTATTGATTGATCTCATGTCTAGACTGAATGAATGCCAACCAATGCCGTGTGATGATATTTTAAGAGCTGGAACTAAACTGTTGTTTTTTCTAATTAAAACTCTGCGCTACTTCAGTTGTTTTTTTTTTTGTTATTTCCCCTTCGTTGGAATTTTGGAACTACTTTTCGTAAGTCCGTCTTTGAATAAGAAATCAATACTCCGAGATGTCGCACAAATGTTACGCAATTAAAAGAGTGCACGGTATCGGATGGTATCACACGATAAGTCATTTTATTTCTAGACGCCGTGTCATCGTGACATTCCCATGTCTTATTTCGGAATCACCACGTGATTTAACGGGTGAAGTCAAATGTAAGGATAACTAAATGTTAGGGTAACTGAATGTAAGGATAACTAAATGTAAGGGTAACTAAATGTAAGGGTAGCTGAATGTAAGGATAACTAAATGTAAGGGTGACTAAATGTAAGGGTAACTAAATGTAAGGGTAACTGAATGTAAGGATAACTAAATGTAAGGGTGACTAAATGTAAGGGTAACTAAATGTAAGGGTAACTGAATGTAAGGATAACTAAATGTAAGGATAGCTATATGTAAGGATAACTAAATGTAAGAATAACTAAATGTAAGAATAGCTAAAAGTAAGGATAGCTAATGTAAGAATAGCTAAATGTAAGGGAAACTGAATTTAAATATTACTCAATGTAAGGATAGCTAAATGTAAGGATAGCTAATTATAAGGGTAACTGAATGTAAGGATTACTCAATGTAAAGATAGCTAAATGTAAGGATAGCTAAATGTAAGGGTAACTGAATGTTAGGATAACTAAATGTAGGGATAGCTAAATGTAAGGGTAATGGTAACTGAATATAAGGATAACTAAATGTAAGGGTTACTAAATGAAAGGATAACTAGTTGAAACATTGCTAGATATATTCAGAATCATCAAACTTAAAACTTCTTCATTACGCAGAATCTTATATGAGGGGTAGGGGTGGGGGAGCTCAAAAGCCACAGGTCGTAAAGTAGTGAAGTCCAGGTTGGGCTGAGATGGACATTGCACAGGTGGTTGCTTAGACATTCAATTAAGTGTTAACGTTTCTCGTCTGTTCAAACTGACACAGAGATAGATAGACAAATAGATAGATAGATAGATAGATAGATAGATAGATAGAAATATAGATAGATAGATAGATAGATAGATAGATAGATAGATAGATAGATAGATAGATAGATAGATAGATAGATAGATAGATAGATAGATAGATAGATAGATAGATAGATAGATAGATAGATAGATAGATAGATAGATAAACTGTTATTGTCTGGCCTGTAGGTTGTAGGTTCAAAACATACCATGTCTATACCAATAACTTCCCTGGTACTTCCACTGCCGATTCCGCTCTCAACTTTTGTGGGGGTGGGAAGAAAAGGTCAGCACACAATTATGTCCCGTGAGTATCTCTTTGAATCGAGAGTTATGTACCTTACCCTGTCATGGACTCTAATGATAATGATGCAGAAAACAAAATAACATACCTATTCATTTCGGCTCTCTTCAGGTGTGCAAACAGTTATTGAACGCGGTGTGAGAGTGGTAGAGCACTCGACTACGAACTGAAAGGTCCGAGTTCAAACCCCAGTGAATGCCGGGTCTAATCTCGGGCCCAGTCCATACATATCTCTACGTCCACCCAGCTTACCAAAAGACGTCTGGTCATTGTACTAGTCACTAAACTCCCATAGAATAGTCGTGGCTTCAGAAACTGATGAACTCTCTTTCATCTGATCCCGATGGTCTGTTTAGGCTTCATAGGGTAAACGTTACTAATTTTTTTTTAATTGCCAACGATTCACGCGAATTGAGACTAACTAATGCTAGATTTTTACAATTACTGAACGAGTTATCATCAATATTCGATGATTGGGTGAGATTAAACCTATCTAATTGTATCCATGAGAATGCAGAGTTTGTAAATAAATCCGCGTTTAGATTATGACTTGTTTGAACAAAGGAAAAGTAGTCCGGTTAATTTCGTATATCATTAGGCATGTCAAGTGAGTACATTTTCAAGTAAACTGACATAAAAACGGGGCACTATGAAGTGAAATTACTGCACTTAGTGAACGATTAGGTTTAATTACCAATCGATCGATGACTATCACATGGGGATATTATGTTTAATACATTACGACTATAACAGCTGAGTAAGAAATAGGTCATTCGTTTAACTCAGTATAGTCAGCCTGACTGTCGAAGTTACAAGTAATTAAATAATCTATTGATTAAATATAATAGACATTTAACTAAATAAATGTATTTCATAAAACTGTTAACACACACAACAGTTAATTGCGTGTCAATAATTAGAGTACACACAGCGTGTACATTATACACCTGCTATGAGAAAGAAATAGTGGCGCACAAGATCTGTACCGACCAATTGTTCAAGTGGCTTTGGTTCGATTCCACGGGTGGCGGATGAATTGTTCTGACGATACATGGTAAGGCCCGCAACTCAACAGCTACACAATGTACACTTTTCATTTGGTAAGAGACGTTTGTGTGTGTGTGTGTGTGTGTGTGCTCGTGTCTGTGTGACTGTGTGTTTGTGATTGTTTGTATGTGTGCGTTTAGTCAGATTTATCAAACGAAATAAGGATACACTAAAGAGTGGCAAGGAATGGATTTATAACATTTAAGACACTTTTACTGAAGACTCTCTGTCTTGTTGTAAGTATGTCTTGCCGGAATTCGGTAATCAATTTTTAACACCCGTCACATCAATCAATTTCTTTGAGATAGATAGACAGACAGACAGGCAGACAGATAGATAGATGGATAGATAGATAGATAGATGGAAAGATAGATAGATAGATAGATAGATAGATAGATGGATGGATGGATGGATGGATAGATAGATAGATAGATAGATAGATAGATAGATAGATAAATAGATAGATAGATAGATAGATAGATAGATAGATAGATAGATAGATAGATAGATAGATAGATAGATAGATAGATAGATAGATAGATAGATAGATAGATAGATAATCATAAATATCACTTTTTTGGTCATTTCATCAAACAATCTTTTTTTTTAATTTAAGCTTTTATTTCAAAAAGGGTTTATAACTCGCGTATTATTTTTTTTTCATGGCCGGCTAAAATAAAAAGATAAGACACAATGAGTAAAAAAAAACAAGCAATTAAGCCTGTTCCATTCTGGACACAGGACGTGTTAGCGCATTTTTGTGTTATGTATCAGTACGTATTTTAGCTTTCAGTAAATATTTGTAAATTTTGGAAAGTTTTATGAATTCAATTGTGTAATTGTAAAGGATGTTTTTCGAAAATAAAATTATTGAGGCTGAAGAATAAATACTCTACTGCGCAGAACACGTGTGACGTCAATCTTGGTGAAACTACGTGCTGCAGTATTTCGCACCAAATGAATGGGTTATTGAACGTATAAGGTGTAGAATGGGGCCATGAAAATGACATAATTATTAATATAGCTTATATAGTAAAAAAACGGTAAAAAACTGATGTCCAGCCCTAAGAGGTCAGATCGCAAAATGAACTTTTGCTGCACACATGGCAAGCCAAGACCTACAAAATGATATATACATCATGGGTCTAGGACTTATGGTTGTTGAGATCTAGGGTGATGACAGACAGACAAAACGGGGACAATAGAGCATTTTTTTTATCAAAAATGCTCTAAAAAGAGAGAGAGAGAGAAATGACGTCATTAGATTTTGTTGTTTAATGACTGAAACTGTATCGAGGACATTTGTGCACTTAACACTTGATACTGAAAGATGGAGTATCTGTTTTTGCAAGTATTGAATTTCATTGTGACGTAAGAGTGGAGAGAGGAAGTGGAGATTTCCAAGTTTCTTAATACTCTTAAATATCTTAAGATGAAATCAACAAACATTGTTGTTGTTTACATACAAACTTGTCCATTGTTTGATGTTATTTTTTTTAATGGGTGAAAACGCGGAACAAACTTCTCAAGGATCAACATTAATATAGTTTGTTGTCGGCCATTAATATAGTTTGTTGTCGGCCATTTGTTGTCGGCCATTAGTATAGTTTTTTGTCGACCATCAATATAGTTTGTTGTCGGCCATTAATATAGTTTGTTGTCGGCCATTAATATAGTTTGTTGTCGGTCATTAGAATATTTTCTTGTCGGCCATTAGTATAATTTGCTGCCGGCGATTAAATTGCGAGCAATGAATGTAATTTGTGATTATAGATTCTCCTTTCTAAAAAGTTTCTTGGATGAGATGTAGACCTGTAATTTACAGGCCGCCCTTGTTACAGGGTTAAAATGTTTGTGTGCGTGTGTGTGTGTGTGTGTGTGTGTGTGTGTGTGTGTGTGTGTGTGTGTGTGAACAGTCGTTCGCTATCGATGTTCATTGATTTTTTTTTAATACATCATTGGTACATGACTCTCGAACGAGTTAATGACTCCTGGATCTATAAATAGTCCTTTGATCGATGTTGCTTTTTCTAAATTGTATTTTTTGTTTTCTTTTGGAACAATTTTTTTTTTTTTTTGCAATAAGAAATAGATAAAAGTAAAATGGAGGCAAAATAATGAAAACGACCAGGCACTTTGAATAATTTAAGGCTGGTTTCCGGTGCTCCTCCTAAGATGTGTGCGCGCGCATATAGCTCGCTGAGTAGGCGTGTATGCTGTTTGAGGTTGCGCGCAGACAACTGGGGACACTTCAACTGGGACTCCTCAGATGAAGTAGCCGCTTATTGCTAACGTATCTTATAGCACCTTGACTCCACCCGATGGGATCCATAGAGCGTGATCCGCCCCCCCCCCCCCCCGGGACATGTGTGTGCGGCCAATTTGTGACTTTACATGAAGAGGGTAACCTCCGCCGCCATATCCACAAGTACAGCGTCACTGTGGCTTTTTATTTAATCCGCTGACCCCCATTTCCGGGGGTAGGGGGCGGGAAGGAGGGAGGGGGGGTGACCCCTTTTTTTTTCCCCCATTTGGTTGACAATTTCAATGTATCAAAAATCCAATCGCTCTGCTGTCATTAAAATAGTTGGTCAAGTTTATTGAACCTGTTAATGAGTTTGTTTAAAATGTGTAATACGCTTGTGTGTATTTTTATTTTTAAGTAAATTTGTGATGGTGATGACGTACCAATAGATGAAAATTTCATTAAAACCGTTGTTTTTTTTTTTGACAACATTAAAAACTAAAGTAAACAATGTTTGTTTCAATTTAGAATTGGAATATTAAAAAATTAAAAGTATTTTTTTAATTTTATGTATGGATTTTTTCATATCAATGACGTCATTCCAACTCTTTTTTTTTTTTAAATAAGGGCTTTTACTATAAAAAACTTAGCGATGTTAATGATGTGTATCATTCGTTGGATAATGAGTTCATGCAGGTTGAAGAACACTACCATAGTATCTGAGATGACTGTAACCTATCATGGAAATTAGTTTTAGAGCCCTGGTAAGTTATCTAAAACCAGTGTGAGTGTTTACATCTGAAGTCAGGGCCGGTTTTATGAATCACGGGGCCCGATTGAATGGAAGCTTGCGAGGCCCCATCTTCTACTTTTTTTCTTTATTTTACAATAGCAGGTATTACTTTTAATACTAAATGTAAATTGTGGGGCCCTTGCCGGGCGCGGGGCCCAATTCGGAGCAATCAGTCAAATCGGTCTAAGGCTGGCCCTGAATCGCATTCATAAATGTCTTTGAATAAAAAAAAAATTATGTTTCTTTGTGATACAAATATTTGTTTTTGTTTGATGACCTTTATAATTTACATGTTTGAAGTGAACTTTCATTAATTTTAAACACTTTCAGTCATCACCAAGTTTGTGGGGAGTTTAAGTCTAGAAATGAACGACTTCAGCCAAGTTCAAGGTCTTCTGAGTGACGATGCCCGCATCATTTTCATCTTGGTCAACCACGTGGTACTGAGCAGCGCGATTGGTCTGTTCGGCATTGCGGCGAACGTCATCAATATGTGCGTGTTTCTTAAAGAGGGTCTGAATACTTCTGCGAACGTCAGCCTCTTTGCCATGGCCATCTCTGACGTCATCAGCCTGGTAACTTTACTATGGCTGAACATCTGCCTGAATCCTTACATAGAGAACATGGAATCTTCCATACTCTTCATCGAAGTCCAATATCTCACAGCTGGTGGGCCCTTCAGCTGCGCGACAAGAATCACCAGCTGGATCACCGCCTACATCACGGCTGAGAGGTGCATATCCATCGTTCTGCCGCTGAAAGTCAAAAGGATCATCACCACCGGAAGATGTGCCGCCGTCATTGTATTCATCTACATTGTCAATATACTCACCCTGGTTCCAGAGTACTCGTCCCTCTACCTGGCCTGGAATTTTTACCCGTCCAAAAACAGGACGATGCTAGGGCTGGCATTTGGCAGCAACAGGGCTCAAACCGAAGGTTTGGTTTTCACTTTCCATGCATCCCTGGCCATTCTTTCGTTTGTTGCGGTGGTGATATTAACAGCGATACTGGTTGCCAGGTTGCACAGCACCGGCAAGTGGAGAAACAGCGCGTCGACTTCGAGTCAGTGCCACAACGAGGCCGCCTCGGCTAGAGAACGTAAAACAATGGCGATGGTTATACTGGTTGCCATAATCTTAATCGTCTGCTACACGCCAACGGTCATTTTGTCCATCGTTTCTTCCACAACGTCCGAGTTCAGCGTGGTCGGCAGGCAGTCCAACGTTTTCCACTCGGCCTGGTCATTCGCGTTCCTGGCCCACTCGGTCAACGCCAGCGTCAACATCTTCACCTACTACAAGATGAGCACCAAATATCGGAAGAATTTCTGGCTGCTCTTTACCGGTGGCGGGAAATGCAACAAGTAGCAAGACGACATAATGGCGGAGCAGGACTAACCTGGTCAGCAACAACTATTTAACCCAACATACATCTATCACACTTTAGTCCATCTACACTTCAGATTTTAACATCGAAGTACAGTATAGCAATCCCACGCTAATATGAAAAGCAACAGTATTTTTTCAAACTAGCTTGAATGTTGTTATTTCTATAATCCTTTTGAAAATGTTAACATTTTAAAAAAATTATTAATGTGAATAATATTGATATGTCCATTAATTTACCTATTTATTGTTTATCAAACCTTTAAAATTTTCATTCAAAAATATATTTGTTAAAATTCAAGTAAATTAAAAAGTTAGTTCAAAAAAGTTAAACTAAAAAAAAAAAGTTTTAGTTAAAAGTTACTCTTTTGATAAAAAGTTAGTTAACTGATAGTTTAACTACTTTTTAAAAAGTTAGTTACAACAATAGTTTAACTATTAATTTCTAGTTACTGCCCATCACTGCATTCTAGTCTATCAGAATATGCAAAATTGTGTATGCAGTGATAAGCAGGAACATTATATGACTAGTTGAAAACAACTACTGTAATAACTACAACTATCTCAGTTAGGGTAAATTTGGGGGCCCTAGGCTATGGTACATTTGGTGGCCCTAGTAAAAAAAAAGATGCCAAGGCAAAATAAATTTCCCAATGTGGGCCCCTGAGTAGTGAAGGGCCCCGGTGATCCACCTTGTTGGCCTATTTATAGGGGCGTCTCTTTAAATAGTTAGCTAGAGACTTTTTCTAATTGATATACATATCATTTCTATCCAAGATGGCGGCATTATGTTCAAGTTGTGTACTGTAGTTAGCTCAAGTTGTGTACTGTAGTTAGTTCAAGTTATGTACTGTAGTTAGTTCAAGTTGTGTACTGTAGTTAGTTCAAAATATGCACTGTAGTTAGTTCAAGTTGTATACTGTAGTTAGTTCGAAATATGCACTGTAGTTAGTTCAAGTTGTGTACTGTAGTTAGTTCAAAATATACACTGTAGTTAGTTCAAGTTGTTTACTATAGTTAGTTCGAAATATGCACTGTAGTTCAAGATGTGTACTGTAGTTAGTTCAAAATATGCACTGTAGTTAGTTCAAGTTGTGTACTGTAGTTAGTTCAAATTATGTACTGTAGTTAGTTCAATTTATGTACTGTAGTTAGTTCAATTTATGTACTGTAGTTATTCAGTCTAAGTTTTTTAGAGATAGAGATTTGTTTTTAAATAAAAAAAATTATAAAAATGTCTGAACTCAACAAATATTAATTCATAGAGGAGGAAAAACTCATTGCAGAAAGATTTTCAGCCAACTCAACTAAGATAATTACATGTCAATACCTGATTTATCCCGATGGAACGAACGGTTTTCAAAATCCTACTCTCGTGTATATAGTTCAAGGTTCAAAAGTATCCACTAATCGATCACAAATAAATCAGGTTAATAGCCATTAAACCAATAAATCAAATAATCTGTATAACCTAGCTTTAATCTAATTGATCTTGTTATGAGTGGTATTATTATAAGCGACAATTCTATAATTTATCTCAGAGTTTTAGCTAGAGTAGTCCACTGTCTTGCTAAAATTGGTCTGTCTATAATAAATTGTATTCTAAGTGGTTTAGCATTAGGTGGACCAGCTTTTGGTACGTCCACTTCTTGTCTTAAAAAAGATATCTCCAGTTATTTTATTTATTGTAGGCGTAGTTAGTTATTACATTCTTTACGTTTGCTGTTACTTAACCCAATTATCTTATTTTTTTTATTCTCTGAAAAAAATTGTTCGTCTTATTTTGATTTTACCAGAATGTCCAGGGTACAGTCCAGTGGTACAAAATGTTTTGCAGGTTCTTTTGTTCTCAGCATTCTTATTTTGTTCTGCTGCTGTTTACCGTTTGGACTGGTCAGTCTCATAATGACCTGTCAAGTCTACATATTTACGTATGTTACCATGCACACAGGGGAGTCATTTCTTGGGGTGGGGGAAAGAGGGCGCATATTGGGCGGCTTAAAATGTTGTTGTTTTTTTATTAGGTGCATGCAAAACGTCCAACGAGTATTCTTTCTCAATTTTACTTACCGGGCGGTTTGATATTAAGTTTCCCCAGTTCTCGTTAAAAATATCTTCGGTAAGTTATGACGTAGATACTTAAAGTATAAAAGAGACTAATTTGCACAAAAGTATGTGTCCTTCAAGGGTTATTTAAATCATCCAATCAAAAATGAGGTTTCTGACATAAAAAACAACAAACAACCGATTTGAGACTGTTTGTACTACAGATGGTTTGTACTGCAGATGGTTTGTACTACAGATGGTTCGTACTACAGATGGTTTGTACTACAGTTGGTTTGAACTACACATGGTTTGTACTACAGACGGTTTGTAATACAGATGGTTTGTTTTACAGATGGTTTGAACTACACATGGTTTGTACTACAGATGTTTTGTACTACAGATGGTTTGTACTACTGATGGTTTGAACTACACATGGTTTGTACTACATATGGTTTTGTACTTCAGATGGTTTGTACTTCGGATGGTTTGTACTAGTAGCCAATACACGAAAGTCACTGTTAGCTTCTCACACAAAACAACCTTTATACTTATTTCTCTTTAGTAGATCAGTGGTTAGTTATTTTGACACTTTTACTGGCGACCGGGTTCAAATCTCTTTCAATGATCTTAAAAAAAAGTATCCACTATCTATATAACATCTGTCTGTCCATGTGTCTGTATATTTATCTTCGTAAAGCTCTCCTTAAGTATCGTTTCAATGGGTGAAAATAGTCTGACGAGGGCACCAAAAAATATAACTCGCACATGGCGCCACGATAGCTAGCTACGGCCCTGAGCATGGTCAATAAAAATTGAAATATATATATATATATATATATATATATATATATATATATATATTTAAATCTACGTCCTTAAAGTAAAAATGAGATAGAAGACATAAACCTTGGTTTGACAACAAAATGATGTTTAAATCATCCACTTCATAGTAGAGTTGTCTTCACGCGCATGCGCAGAACTAGACAACTTTCAGTGGAGACTAAATTTTTAAAGCGTTGTGTTGAAAACAAACAATTTTCATGAAATAATTTTTAAAAAAAAACACTCATTTTTTTGTTGCCGATGATTGTTTAAATAAAACAAAACTTTCAAAATTTCTTTATGATTTTGTTTTCTATTTAAGTCATTCATTTCAATTAGTCTACCACAACTACTACTAAATCTGTCTGAGTCTTCTATTTTCTCCGCAGCAGGATATTTGCACTTAAAAAAAAATTGAACAAGAACAATTTTTTTTTCAAAAACCAGTTCATGTATTCAAAACTATTATGTTATTGATAAGTAGGATATTTGTAGTGTAAAAAAAAATATAACACTTCACGATTACGTTGGTTTTTTTTTTAAGTGTTCAAAATCAAAATGTTCAGTTTGATTATACCAAACAACGCTATCACCAATAGGTACTCAACATTTTAGTAAATGTGACTTGTGCCGGAAGGTGACTCGATGACTCAGACACTGGTAGGCTGAGAGCAATTACCGGTACAAGGAGCGGGTTCGAAATACAACTGCAACCGCGGGGGAAAGGAAGGGGGACGGGGGTGATTATAATTTTAACTTAATTAGGGTGTTAGGGTGTTAGGGTGTTAGGATGTTAGGGTGTTAGGGTGTTAATATAATGAGTCATTAATTTCAAAACCTAGAGATATAAGCCGCTTATAGGCTGACCTGCATAGCAGAATCCTTGCAGCACACCTATGTAACTAATGGAAGGGGCGGATCACACGCAGCGGAACTCACTTTGTCGTCAGAGAGGCGTACCTAGGGTGGGGGAGGGGAGGGTTCCAAATTCGAAAGCCCCCCCTCCTCCCCAACTTGAGAGGCCCCCAATATTTTTTTTACATTAAATAAATAATTTGATGTCATGGTGTCGAAAGTCAAAATGCAGGGGGGCCCCCAATGAGGCCAAGCCCCCCCCCAGGGCCTCCCAAATACCTAGGCTCGGCACTGCGTCAGGCAGGGACAGTATCTGATGCGCGGCCTATGCATTTGTCAGGACGCAACGAACGCCATGCCTACTGCTATCACTTTTTTTAAAGTGAGTAGACGAACCAATACAATATAGACATCTAATACATAATCGGCTAGCCTGGCGTACATACGTTCGCGTAATTATAAGGAGTCACTCGCAGTCTGGGTACCGGGCCTTTGATCTAGTATATATATATATATATATTAGGGTGGTGCTTAGGAACCACTAAAAATTAAAAACTTGATTTCTTTAGGTCTCACCCCTTTAAATTGTTCCTTTGGATGTAGAAACATCTAGAAAAAAAATTTGTGCTGATATCTTAATATTTAGAGGTAACTCAATGAAGCCAAAGTTTAGGTAGGCCACGTTCAACAAGTAAACAGATCACGCTTTTGGAATTTTTGGCTTTTTTAATCAAAGATAGTTTCTCAAACACAACATTAAACAGTAGAATGAATTATTAAACAAGCACAAGCAATCCTGCATCTACAATATTCTACCTGTAATTATAGTTCAATGTTATCAGTCCGATAAGAAGTCATTTTGACAATGTATGTTTCTTAGTGTCTGGATAGGATTGTCGATGCTGTTGAACAGTCTGCAGCAGGAACTGAAGTTGCTCCTCATCTCTGGTGAGGATTCCACTGTAATCTTGAATCAATGCTACACCCCTCTCTGCATGGTCGTTGACAACCTGAATCTGCCTAACGGTCTCCAAAGATCGCCGATAATCTTCATGGCTGGTCCACTCATCTGGGTCAGCATCCAGGAATCCAGTCTGAAGCTCCATCATGTCAAAGACTTTGGCGACACGAAGTCCTCGAGCCTCCTGTTGTTGAAGGATTCCAAATCAACAGAGATTAGCTTGATGTCCTATGGCTCCTCATTACCGCTTTCATTCATGGAATTTACCATGCATCTTTTTGTTTCCGCCGATGCCTGATCATCGAAGAATGCCAACCCAACCAAATCAGGGGACAGGTACCAGAGGTGCTTTGAAACTTGTTGGATGCAGCACTGGAAACAGCTCTGTTGATTCCGGAGTAGCTGAGAATTGATTGGATCAACAGCATATCATTGTATGGAGCAGCGGCTGCCAGATTAGCAGTGAACCATGCTCTCATGTAGACACGTACAATAAAGATGTACATCTCTTGAAGACCTCTCTCTTACTTGGTTGTTTAGTCTGAATTGCCCTTTGAACATCCATATCTTCAGGCTGTACAGAACCTTCGACATCCAGCCAGCATGGTGCATTGCTCCAGGAGCAATGAAGTGCACTCCTCTGTCAGGCACAACCCCAAGAAATAGCAGAGCAAGTTCCAGGAACTCTCGATAATCATCTCTTGGCTGCTGCTCTTGAATATGCTTTTGAGCAAATTCAATCAGAGAGTTGCGCACATCTTCTAGCGAAGTAGACACGTCTGAATTTGTCAGAGATGTTTCATAGTTTGCTCTGTCAATGAACGGCCAATGATCCTTGACGCGTTTGAATAGCAGAACCTCAGGAGATGAAGTGGCACCTAGACAGACTTGGAAGACTGCGCCCAGAATCAGTTCCATAATGTGATGTCTGCAAGCAAGTGATAGAAGACCTCGCTGAAGTTTTTGCTCCAGCAGGATGCTGGTACACTTATCCGACCAGTGTTGGAACTAGTAGTATCAAAGTACATGCCTCTGATCTTGTCACTAACACCCCAGTCTTGCAGAACTTGAAAGACAGCTCCGGCCTGTGCAGCACCAGTTCCGGAAGGCAGTTTCGCATCAGTTAACAACTGTGATGCTCCTTTCCCAGAAACAATTACAGGAAGTCTGTCGATGCATTCTTTATTTTTGAGATCCGGAATCAACTTTCCATCCCAATGCACAACCATATGATAATTAGCTTGAAACTCGGCTTTGAGATGTTCTGCGTACTGGGATCTGTGTAGCATTCTTTGACGGTAAACTGTCCAACGGTTCAGAGCCAGATCTAGAACATCGTGACCAAGGGACGTCGCTGTCTCAGCAATAACAAGTGTTGCTGAATTGCTTGACATTTTTGTTCGATCCAGTGCAGTTGTTAATCGAGGTGTTAGAATTGGCTTTTTGACTCTCCTTTTCTTAGCACTAGCAGGTGTTTGAGATTAGCAGCTTGCAACAGGTTCTTCACATTCTGTTGTACTCTGCTCTGTGCTGTCATTCTCCTCAGCTGAGCTACTGCTACATGACGAGGATACAAGGACTGCTGACTCCAGAAGCCTCTTTTTCTGCTCTTTCATCTCTTGGTGTCTTAACATCATCCGCTGCTTTCTGTCTGCTGAACGTCTTTCCTTGTCAGATAATGTCCGGTCTACCCCAGCCATTGCTATAAAATTTATCTCTTAACTATTTGTTTGCTGGCAAATTGCCAAACTGGCACGTTGCCAATAGTTTCTAGGTGGTGTAGGTAGGCCTATACTGTGTTGCTAATAGTTTCTTTGTCTAGGCCTACTAGGCCTGCTGTGTATTAAATTACCACTTCCGGGCCTATTTACATGTTTTATATGCTCAGTACAGCAGTGTAGGACAATCCACATAACTTGAATTAATATTATACAGTGTTATACACACAACAACAGTGCAGTACACTATGTATTTTCATCACGGTCCAATGCTCCTAAACTTTGACGCCATTGAGCTACCAGTAAACATGAACTGAATACCTTAATATTTTATTTTAAGAGTTTCTATATATAAAAGAACAAAAATAGGGGGTGAGAGCAGAGATTTTTGAAAGTTCATTTCTAAGCATCACCCTAATATATATATATATATATATATATATATATATATATATATATATATATATATATATATATACAGTCGATTCCGCTTAATTGGGACACATCGGGACCGAGACTTTTCGTCCCAATTAAGCGGCTGTCCCAATTAAACATACGAATTTACTATTGGCTTCTTGGTTTGGTTTCTTTGAGATTTGTCCCAAATAAGCGGCTGTCCCAACTAAGCGGTGTCCCAATTATGCGGAATCCACTGTATATACATATATATATATATATATATATATATATACATATATATTGGATTTTATCAGGCAACTGTATTGACTTTATTAATACAGCTAGATATTTGACAGTGTAGTGACTAGTATCAGACAATCATATTAACCATAATAATACATTTAGTTATTTGACAGTGTCATGGATGTTGTCTCTCTTATTTTATTCTAGAATATATTTATTGTATCATTTACACATTCTGTTGCTTTAGCTCCTTCCTATTCTAGATACGTAAGTTCTATATTTTTTTTTTTGTCTTTATTATCTTATAACTTTAAACACGACATCAAGGGACATGACTTTGTTCCTGTTCAAGAGTTATGTGGTATACAACTCACAACATCTAACTGCAATACAAGTTTATAAGGGGGAATAATTGAACTAAAAACTGTCGGTTACTGGTGATATTTGTGTGGTGATTGGAGCGGGGGGGGGGAGCGGGGTAGAGAGAGCAACACATGCTCCGCAATACAGACTAAACCCAACCCGTCTCTCTCCTGCAAGAGGTGTACAACTGAATGAACAAAAAATAATTATTAAAGGAGCTTTCTCTCTCTCTCTCTCTCTCTTCTCTCTCTCTCTCTTCTCTCTCTCTCTCTCTCTCTTTGAAATGTCTCCGTTGAGACAGCGTGCCGAGACCTAACCTTTTAAACCCTCACTTCTCAACCTGTAGCTCCACTGTACCCCAAAGGATGCGAAAGCATTTCTGCATGTACCCCCTCTCACGTAAAGTTCTTCAAATTGATTGAATTTTTTTTTAAAGTATTTGACTAACCCCAAGAAAAAATATTTTTTTTTCTCCCTGCTGAACTTAAACTGAACTCTCCCCCCTCCCCCCCCCCCCCAATCAATCGCTTGGACTGTAACAATCCACAAAATCCCCCCCCCCACCCATCTCCATCTACCCCTCTCTTTGTCTTTTTGGCAAGCTGGTCTCAGGTCAACCTTTAAAAAACAGGTGTGGAGTTTATGAAAACAACAAACCAAAGGCTGATACTTTATCGCAACTCTGAAAGAAATCCGTTACCACAAAGAAGTTTAACATATGTTTTATAAACGAAGAATACGTGACCGCACATTTCTATACCTGCGTTTGTAATAACGACATTTCACTGTATTTAACGTGATTATCATTGGACATATATTATATATTCCCAAATTATAAAGTTAATATGGGATGTATAAGTATAAATGTGGCTTGCTATGGAAGAACAGATATGTAGAAAATATTTCGATGTCATAGCAGAAAATAATTCAGTAACCATCTTGGTAATGACAAAAGCTACGTTACTTTCACGTGAGCAATGAAATCAAAACCTTATTTTAAAATGCTGATACTTTCAATATAAATCACTGCATTCGATGGACAAGATGTCATCGCCAGATAATTTTGTTTCTTTTTAACAGAGAGAGAGAAAGAGAGAGAGAGAGAGAGACTGAGATTGAATGACACATAATATGGCAGACAGAAATGATGTATTACAAAAGATCTAGAAGAACAGACAGATACACAACGTATCATTTCATAAGCTGGTTCAAACAGATAAACAACGTATCATTTCATAAGCTGGTTCAAACAGATACACAACTTATCATTTCATTGGCTGGTTCAAACAGACAGATACACAACGTATCAATTCATTGGTTGGTTCAAACAGACAGATACACAACTTATCATTTCATTGGCTGGTTCAAACAGACAGATACACAACGTATCATTTCATTGGTTGGTTCAAACAGATATATAACTTATCATTTCATAAGCTGGTTCAGAGTGTAGAAAAAAAAAAGAATTTAAACGATTTCAGACAATGTTTGACCTCAGGTCATTCAATACAGGAGCCGACTCAAAGTATTCAATATATATATATATATAATCCGACTCTTGACACAAGTGTCAAATGCTCTAAGGACAAGCTGTTATAAGTACTGACAGCGTTGTCTACTTACAGGAGGCCTAGGACGAAATCATTGCGGGTCTGTGGCGTGTGTCGTACTCGAGACATGAAAAAACAACATTTAATTGTTGCTACTGTTAGAGGACAGTAAAAATTTCTCCTAGCACCTGTGCCCTCATTCAAGTGGGAGTAGGGGGGGGGGACCCTGAAGCGAGCAGGAATTGTATAAAAAGCATCAAAATGTCGTGATCGCAAAAAGAAAAGACATTACAAAAAGTATTTAAGAAAGACCTGAACAAATTAAAGACCTAACACGCCGCCGTTTGAATTTCAACGTAAGTTTGTCTTTTAAAAGCTACTTAATATATTCAGATCAGCTTCCGAATCGATCGAGATTCAAAGCGTTCGTATTTTAAAAAGACAGGTCGACATTTTTTTTTTACAGTCCGCACCGGGTGGTACAAATGTTTTCTACGGCCTTTAGTTTTTTTTTTTGGTCAAGCGTAGAGTGAGTATACACTTAGAATCATCACCACTCACTTCATGTGGGTGTGGTTGTTCTCATGGAGACTCATCTGTGGCTACCACATGTACTGAGTGTTCACAGCATCCACACCGAGGTCCACACGTGGACCAAAGTCGCACTCTTGCTGTCATATCCAAAACGCTTTAGTTTTGACGTCTGTTTCGTCCAGCTATGGTCAGTTCTAAAAGGGGTCGCAACTCTGCTATGTACTAGTTACTTGTTAATCTGTCAGGGTTCTCCTTGCCGGCTTGTATAAGCCACTATCTATCTATCTATCTATCTATCTATCTATCTATCTATCTATCTATCTATCTATCTATCTATCTATCTATCTATCTATCTATCTATCTATCTATCTATCTATCTATTTATCTATCTATCTAATCTATCTATCTATCTATCTATCTAAACTATCTATCTAATCTATCTATCTATCTATCTATTTATCTATCTAATCTATCTATTTATCTATCTAATCTATTATCTATCTATCTATCTATCTAATTTATCTATCTATCTACCTACACCTTCTGTCGACCTATCTTTCTACGTGCCTACTGACATGATTACCTTTCTAATTACCTAACTAATCAACTTACCAATTACTTAAACTACTGAAATTACAAAAATGTATACATTTGTCACACAACGAAAGTTCCAACCATGTTGTTTGAAATTTTTTTAAATTTTATTTTGATTGTAACTGGGGATAGATTTACTATCCCATGAGAGGAAACCATGTTTAGGAATATCAGTTGACAGAACATTCCATGGCAAGATGTTGTTAGTTGTCTCCCCGTGTGATTAATTTCATGTTTTTAAATAAATTGTAGCAGCACTTCATACAGAAGACATGTTTGTTTTTGTGACACATGTGTAAAGTTGTAAATTAATTATAGACACCAATAATATCTTTAGTTTAACAAATGTAAAAAAAAGTGTAAAAACTTTTCAGATTTTCGTAAAAATCCCCATTCCTCCACAATTATTCAGGCTGTTTGTACCTGTATATATAGGCTTGACTACAAGACATGTCCGTACGAGCTATAAATAGATAATTTGTGTGTCGCTGGACGTGTTGACCTGACACCACACCCTCTGACCTACATATCAGTTGTTGTGACCGTTTGGCCGTTTCTGTCTAAATCGGCGGTGCACTCTGTTTTCGTCATCCTCAGCTGAGAGTAGAGGTTCAAAACTCTTCTGTTACAGATGTATGAAACAAATATGGCCACTCCTTGAAGTCCGTTTAAAACTGTTGATATGAACCTGTAAATGAAACAAACAACCAAATACTGATTATCTATCTATCATCTATCAATTCATCTATCTATCTATCTATTTATCTATCTTTCTATCTATCTTTCTATCTATCTTTCTATCTATCTATCTGCATATCTCTCTCATTCTGTCCATGT
The DNA here is from genome assembly GCA_021962125.1 of Bulinus truncatus. Lineage (NCBI taxonomy): Eukaryota > Metazoa > Mollusca > Gastropoda > Planorbidae > Bulinus > Bulinus truncatus. Next base: position 25,564 of record JAGDYQ010000229.1, on the reverse strand, counting down.
ATTATTTACTCATCCGCCTATACCACCCTACATCTACCTGTGAATCTACCCTCAGAAATTAACTGCATCTGGAAAGAGTCATTTACTTTTCCAATAGACGTTTCATATTTGTGTCTAAGAAACAGATCTTTGGTAAATGACTTTTGGAACAAAACTATGTTAATATTATTTTAATACTAGCTGTACCCTGCAATACCTTTGCATTGAGTTATATCCCCTTAGGTTTGATCGGTAGGCTAGGTTATTTTTTTGCTTGTATGATTGTATTTTAAACTGGAATACTGTTGTATTAATTCTTTACTTTCGATTTAACGCAGAACCCAAATCGATATTATTTTATTAAATAATCTGAAATAAAGCAAAATAATGGACATCAGAGATTTAAAAAACTGACCTGAGGACAGTGCTGTCCAGTGCTGATGCTATGATAGCCACTACCCAGAATGCCCCTGTGACAGTGGACAGTCTGAGATAAACAGTCCAGTTGGCCTGTTGGTCAAAGCTGGTGAAGGATGACTGCAACTGTCTGACTTTGTAAATTTTGTAGAGAGTAATGAGGAAAAAGACCACGTTGAATACAATAGTAACTGACAGTGGACCCACCAGCGATACTCCTATGAGACAAAAGGTAAATATAGAATCAAACTTGGAGAAGCTATCAATAGCTTTCTTGATAGCAAAAGATACAATGGTGAAATCATTCTGTATGAATCAAGCAAATCAACGTATCGTTTTTTAGAGTGTATGACATAAAACCCAAAATGACTGTGGCTTTGAATGTATTATTATGTACAATAAACAGTGTTCGAGTTTAAATATCAATTAAAAATTGTATTAGAATGATAGTTTGACATAAAATTGGATAAAATAACTGAATTAATAAATTGCTGCAGAAAAAAAAATTAAATTGATACCAAAATTCAAGTTTCGCTGGATCTAAATTAGAATCAATTTATAAAATGTATACATACAATAAAACAACTGATCCAGAACTTGAACTTTTATAAATTCGGACTTATTACAAGAATGAAATTGTTCGTATTCTGAGACATCGCTTTTTTTTCAATTTTACCGATATGGAGAGATGAGTTAAGATAACAATTGACCAGTCCGTAGCCGAGTTGCGTCCCATGAGAACTGAAATAGCTGAACAATATGTTGGTCACAACAATGGCGGCTGGACATGACACCGAGACGGCGACTTTAGTCCAGAATCTTCGTGTGGCGTTCTGTGATGTGGACTTCGGTGTGGCAGCTGTGAAAACTCTGTACATGTGGTGGCTACAGATGAGGCGCCATGCAAACATCCACAGCCACATGAAGTGTGTGGTAATACCGAGTATAACACACTCCACACTAGACCTAAAACTAAAATGAAAAAACAGTTCTTGTTTCGTTAAATTGAAATAATGGAAATTCAGTTAAAAAAAACAACAGATCTTTGATCGTTCTTAGAAATCATCTAACTACAATCACAAGAATATACAGTGTTGTTGTTGTTGTTGTTGTTGTTGCTGTTCTTGTTGTTGTTGCTGTTCTTGTTGTTGTTGTTGCTGTTCTTGTTGTTGTTGCTGTTCTTGTTGTTGTTGTTGCTGTTGCTGTTGTTGTTATTCTTGTTGTTGTTGTTGTTGTTGCTGTTCTTGTTGTTGTTGTTGTTTTTGTTGCTGTTCTTGTTGTTGTTGTTGTTGTTGCTGTTCTTGTTGTTGTTGTTGTTGCTGTTTTTGTTGTTGTTGTTGTTGCTGTTCTTGTTGTTGTTGTTGTTGTTGCTGTTCTTGTTGTTGTTGTTGTTGTTCTTGTTGTTGTTGTTGTTGCTGTTCTTGTTGTTGTTGTTGTTGTTGTTGCTGTTCTTGTTGTTGTTGTTGTTGTTCTTGTTGTTGTTGTTGTTGTTGCTGTTCTTGTTGTTGTTGTTGTTGTTGCTGTTCTTGTTGTTGTTGTTGATGCTGTTGTTGTTGTTGTTGTTGCTGTTCTTGTTGTTGCTGTTCTTGTTGTTGTTGTTGCTGCTGTTCTTGTTGTTGTTGTTGTTGCTGTTGTTGTTGTTGTCGTTGTTGTTGTTGTTGTTGTTGTTGTTGCTGTTGCTGTTGCTGTTGTTGTTGTTGTTGCTATTGCTGTTGTTGCTGTTCCTGTTGTTGATGTTGCTGTTGTTGTTTCTGCCGTTGTTGTTGGTGGGGTAGAAATGGGGCCTTTAGAAATGGAGGGGGTGAAAATGGGGCCTTTAGAAGAGGAGGTCTTAAAAAATTGAAAGGCTTTAGATGAGGGGGTCCTATAGAAGTGGGGGCCCAATGGGAGTGGGGGCTCTATGTGATTTCTATTACTAGATTTCATAAAAATGATATCTATATTTAACAAAGGTATAGGTGAAATACTAATGGCAGATATAACTACGGTTGTGAGTTACTAGTGAAGACAAACTACTCACAAGTGTGAACTGGCTAACAGAGAGACCTGGGCTGACAGGAGAGAGAAACTGAGAAACATGTTGTTGACCCCGGCATCAGTTCTCAGGACAGGGAACATGAAATACGTGAACAGTGTCAGCAGGACGCAGAGGATGGACGCTGCCAGGCATGTCATCGTCAGGAAGTATTCAGCCTGTCCTGTAACACTGTCCTCAATTAGACTCGAGCCCTGACCATGTCTTACAACAAATGCTGGAAGCTTTACTTCTAATAAACCTTTACACACTCTAAGCCCTCTGTTAGCGTCAATGTTCAAGTGGTTCAATTCACTGCTTTCATTAAATTGAATCCTGACAACGTCTAGGTCCAAGGTTATTGTAACCTTACTCTGTTGTTCTGTCTCATCCACATGAAAGGAGTAGTTTGATTGGTTGAACTGTACAAAAGGACACTCTAACAGTTTAGTAACGTGTTTGTATTCTATTATCAGACGAGGCGTAAAATTAGAATCCACAATTTCATATGTCTTATTTAACACAATCAGTTGATCTTTGTTCTCATTATCAAATAGATTATCACTTCTGATCCGGGGGTTGTAAAACATCAACCTGAATATCAGAAAATCATTGTTTACATTGAGTTGTATTTTGTAAATCCATTTTCCAATAGTGTCTGTTTCAAACATTGTTCTCGAAATATATCTGTTGGGAACTATTATACATTCCATTCGGATATACGGATATTTATACTGGATCTGTGAACTGTTGTCTATAATACTTTGAATGTTGATAGTTAATCTTTCACTTAATCCTTCCAGTCTAGAAACAGTCTGAAACAATGCACGTAATCAAGTGATATGATCGTAACAAACAATTACCTTAATAAGATTATTCACTATTTAAATATAAATCGAGTAATATTATTATTATTACAATAGTCGAAAATCTGACGGTTTTTATGGTTTAATAAACTAAATGTATTGAAGAAAGTTATTTATAAATCTTGCGAATTCCCGTTTTCACATTTGTACGTCGAATTGACTTTTCTACAGCAGATATCTATGTTAGCAGTGTTGTTTTTTTATCTGGCGGAGCGCACTTTTTTTCCGTACACTTTTGTTCAATCCACTATTTTCAGTGTTATTTCTTTATAACACGACGGCGTTCCGTTATCTTTTATTTAGTAACAATTTTCTGCGCATACATCCATAAATTTAAGTTAAAAACAATCTTTTATGACATACAACTCCTAATTCGTCACGTGGTGTTTATGAGGTAGTTTAACTTATTCAGCTTCATTCGTTACTCCCATAATTTCAAATTAAAGACATAATCCTTTCAATCACAAACCCCTCCCCCCAATATAGACTTACACTTAAATGTTCTATTAGTTAATTCACGTCAGGCAAATAGAACATAATAAAAAGATTCCAATGCAAAACAAAACTGTAAACTATATAGTTTACAGCTTTGTATTGCATTGGAATTGAAAAAAAAATGTTCTATATATAAATGTTGTTTTTTTTTTATTTTAGATATCGTAATAACCAAAACGTAATCGTATTTTATTTATACACCTATATCTCGCTAATTTAGTATTTACATAAACTATTTAACTAATCTATTTGACTTATTAATTTGTTATTAATATTCCTAGCTAAATATAGTTGTTTTTATTTTTTAAGATCAGATCACTAAAAAGAGGGAAAAAAAGGGAAAATCCGATTCTTTTTTTACCCTATGTAAATATTAAACTATACAATCAGTTCAACCTCGCGTTGCATCGATTTGTTCAACTTTGACCCTTGCTATTCATGTGTTCTCCTTTACCTCGTCAATTAAGGATTCGATAATTTGTTCTGCGTAACCAACGGCTAGTGATGTGTCGGTCAAGTTGTAGCTGTCCTGAGGTTCCAGCCAAACCAGGAGGCGGTAACCGATCCCCGTGAGGTCATTAGAGTCCTGAATACATTGCACTTCCTCGAATGTACTGCCTGGTGTACAGGTGACAAGTAAACACTGACCCTAGAGAATAATAAGGAAATGATAACACAATGTAACAAAAATATTTTTTTCTCTTTTTATATAATTTTTTTTATATTTCTTATTTAATTTGAGTATGCTGAGTCTAAATATGACATTGGTTTTTGTATTGCATCAAGTGTTTGATCGTAAAAACAAAAATTCAATTAAACATATAATTCATATTAATCATAATGCATGAGATACAACTTTAGTCAATATATAACATTTACTAGTTCGAAAATGTTATGTTATGTTACAAAACGTCATGTTACATCACGTTACATACATATATTACATAATATTACATTATGTTCTAATGTAATAGTCTCTCAAAATAAAAAAAAAACAATAGAAGTGAACAGTAGAACGTGGTTTTCTTTTATAAAGTTTGTCGTCATCGCGTATCAAACACCAGATGTAGTCGCCCATCATAGCTGCACTGGTATCTTTTCTCCATTGCATGGATATCCTGATGAAAACGTTCTCCATGCTCTTCACTCACATCACCCAAATTTGGTCTGAAAAATTCCAGGTGTGAATGCAGGTAATGCAGCTTTAATGTCATTCTGCATTTCATATCTGCGTACCGTACAATTAAGTTTTCCACTAGCTCTTTGTAGTTATCACTCTAATTGTTGCCGAAAAGACTATCAATAACATGTCTAAACGCAATCCATGCTTCTTTTTTTTTGTCCTCCAGCTCCTTAATGCCAACATAACTTTAATCTGCAGGCCACGAATACACCTGCTGAAATATTTGCATCTGACACATTTGGAAACATCTGCCGAATATGCTGGAACGCTGCACTAGCTGGGTTTAATGCTTTGACAAATTGTTTGACAAGACCTAGTTTAATGTGAAGGGGTGGTAATAAGATCTCAACAGGTACCAGGGATTGGTTAATAACATTGTGCGAACCATGCAGAAATAACAGTCATCATGATGATTCGTTGGTTCTCTCCATATTCACGGAATTGCAAAAGGCATTGACTTTCGGATTCCACGCAGCCATCCTTCCAGACTTGATCTGCAGCTGCTACAACTGTAGTGTGGTGCACATGATTTGTCCTGATCTCCCATAGTCATGCCAAATAAACATGATATGCACTAAATAATTTTGTACCACTGACAATCTTGTGTTTAGTTTGTGTTGGACTAATATAGTAACCACAAACATAACAGAATGAGTCAGGACAAAGCTCGCAGGATCTACTAGACATATTCACAACTTCATATAACAGTTCTAATAAGTTAAACTGAAAATAAATATAAGAATATAGTTAAATCATTCTCTCAGAAGCATTTGTTAAAAAAATTGTACCCAAAATGTGCTAATATTTATTTTAAAAAATGATTTACCTGAATACCCAAAAAACTAAAATCAGGAAAAGTAATATTAAAAGTGGGCTTATAGAAAAAAGACAAAAAATACACAAAGCCACTGTCAGTGGCTCGCCGTAGAGAAAAACAAATCCACGAGCCACTGTGTTATAAAAGCATCACACATATAGGAAAACTCCGAAATATAATTTATGCTTTTTCTCAGGAAATCTTGATGATAGAGCAAAACCAATGGTACCACTGAAATCAGCATACCAAAATTATGGAAGAAACATTAAAAAATTAACATAAACAAAAATGTTGTTACATTGTGTAATGATACAATCCTATTGTCAGCAGACTTTAAACTGTAGATTCCTTAGTACTGTAAATAATGACAATCCTGACGTTGCATCTACATCATGGCTATCTCTATTGTGTGCCTACATCTACATCATGACTATCTCTACTGTGTGCCTACATCTACATCATGGCTATCTCTACTGTGTGCCTACATCTACATCATGGCTATCTCTACTGTGTGCCTACATCTACATCATGACTATCTCTACTGTGTGCCTACATCTACATCATGGCTATCTCTACTGTGTGCCTACATCTACATCATGGCTATCTCTACTGTGATGTACTATGTTTACATGTAGCTATTGAAGTTTTTATTAGTACTCCAGTTGTTTATATTACTTGTCGTGGCTGCGCTAGCAATTTGTTGGCGCTCATCACAAATGTAGATTTATATCCTCTCGCCCACCCCCTCCACCCTCCCCTAAACTTTCACCCCTGACAAGGGCTCACTCAATGTTCTTTCCGACTGCCGTGTGCAATGAAAGATATGCTTGCTCGATTTTGTAGAAGAACACCATTATACTCCATCTACTGAACACCATCTGGTAAGGAAACACCATTAAACTCCATCTACTGAACACCATCTGGTAAGGAAACACCATTATACTCCATCTACTGAACACCATCTGGTAAGGAAACACCATTATACTCCATCTACTGAACACCATCTGGTAAGGAAACACCATTATACTCCATCTACTGAACACCATCTGGTAAGGAAACACCATTATACTCCATCTACTGAACACCATCTGGTAAGGAAACACCATTATACTCCATCTACTAAACACCATGTGGTAAGGAAACACCATTATACTCCATCTACTGAAAAAATGTGGTAAGGGAAAACTCGGTGAGTAGTGTGTTTGCGAACACGCGCTCAAGCTAAAGTTGACTTGCTATTGGCCCATGTGTCCGTTATTAAGAGCTACTACATCGTAGGGGTGTTTGTGAAGTATTTTCAATGATATTTTACAGTCTGTTCTAGCCACTAATAATACTTAAAATATCTTCACCTTTTTCTCATTTCGGTATCAGTAAATGATCAAACTATAAGAATACTCACGTTTGGCGATTCCCATTCGCTGACGGAACAACTGGACTTCACCTCTGGTAATTGTGGGTACGACAGAGTTGTTGCCTGGTCGGTGCTGCCCATTAAGTTAAAGAGCATTTGAAATGGAGACGCATATTTTCCGATTCCTCTTTTACATTTACATGTCTGGTTCATCATTGGAAACCAAAACTAAACGGGCAAAAAAAAACGTATAATTTCTGTAAGTGTGTATATTGTTGAAATTAAATTTGTGTTATCCAAGTCACTTTTAATAATTATTATCAATGAAAAGAAATGTCTTAATTTACAATACCGTACTAGCGAAATCAATTGTCAAAAGCATTATAATGTACTGAGCATGAAGTTAAATGACGTTATAGAATATCCGAGCTCGATATGTGGAGGCAACACGGTGGACATAGGTGACTGGAGGTATTGCACTTGGACACTTGAACTGCACGACGCTCGTCAGAACCTACAAATATTCACTTGCCGCTTAAGGGTCAGCTTGAATGACTTGGATCTGTTAAGCTAGCTCTGTATTATTTTAGTGGATGAAAATATTTTAGAGGTGGGATCAGGGGTAGGGGCGTACAGTTTGAGACTTGGTTAGCGATGGGCTCTTTAAGTTAGATAAGGGCCGAACGAAGATCCGATGGACGGAATGTCAATAGGCCTAAATGTAAATTCAGACTAATACGTCATTGTTGTGAACGGACCAGTGAGCGGGTTGGATCAAATAGCCTGAAAAGCCGAACTTAGGCCCTTAGACGGGGCCGGCCTTAAGAACTGTGGGGCCCAATTGCAAGGCCCCTCGTATAATTTTATATTGCAATATCAGCTTTTAACATTAATTGGATTTTGTAAATTGCGGCGCCCCTTCCAGATGCGGGGCCCAATTTGGAACAATCGGTGGAAATGGCGTAAGGTCAGCCCAGCCTGTAGGCCGTAGTATGCCCATGTCTGCGTTGAACACACATAAACACAAACACGCAAACACACGTATACAGAAACACACAAACACGTAAACACGCAAACACACATATACACAAACACACAAACACGCAAACAAACATATACACAAACACACAAACACGTAAACACACATATACACAAACACATAAACACGCAAACACGTAAACACACATATACACAAACACACAAACACGCAAACACGTAAACACACATATACACAAACACACAAACACGCAAACACACATACACACAAACACACAAACACGCAAACACTCAAACACACAAACACGCCAACACACAAACACGCAAACACACATATACACAAACACACAAACACGTAAAAACACATAAACACAAACACACAAACACGCAAACACACAAATACACAAACACGCAAACACACAAACACGCAAACACACATATACACAAACACACAAACACGCAAACACACATAAACACAAACACACAAACACGCAAACACACATATACACAAATACACAAACACGGAAACATACATATACACAAACACACACAAACACACAGATACACAAACACACACACACACACACACACACACACCATAGTTTACCTTGTTACAGATGGCACAAAAGATGTTTTTATACAACACAGTTGACGTGGTGTCGTAAACCTGCAGGTTGTTTCCTGCCAGACTGTCACAGGCACTGACAACATCCGGGTCTAATTCAGTATTGTTATTACCTGCATCACAGCTGTCTACCCTTTTTTCTGATCTTTAATGCATAGTGTAAAAATCTTAAGGCACAATCACAGGTGTGTTTATAACTTTTGTTTAGTTACAATTTTTAAATAATATTTTATTATAAAATGACATACACCAAAGTAAGACTTTAAGAATTTCTTTTTCGTTTAACGTCAATCATCCAAAATACTAATTACTATGAAAATACTATGAAAATACTATGAAAGTAATTTGGAAATAATATGAAAACAGCTTATAAAAACGTACTCTGCAAAGTCACAGTCAAATCTTGTAATGTTTTCTGGGAAGTAGAAAAATGTCTCCTTCCCACGTCTCATGTACTGTTTTAAATTGCGGGCATTATATTCTTCTAGGTACAGGTTGTGGTAATAAATATACTCAGTCTGTATGGAAAATGAAATGTGGGTTTATGACTATGAAGAATGTAAATCTTTAACATAAAAATGTAAATCTTTAACATAAAAGTGTAAATCTATGGCAATAAAAATGTAAATCTTTAACATACAGGTGTAAATCTTTAACATACAGGTGTAAATCTATGGCAATAAAAATGTAAATTTATAACATAAAAGTGCACATCTGCGGCAATAAAAAATGTAAATCTTTCAAATGGAATGTAAGTCTATTGAACCAAAGATACTTGAGTCTGCAAGAAAAAAAATCATTCTATTCAATATGCATAGCTTTACATAAACAATAACAGCTTGATGTTTTGACAATACTCGGTCCAAATAAATGGAAAGGCAGGCTATTTTATTATCATTGACCTGAACTGATAGATCGACAGATTCTTGTCCTCTAAACTTTGATAATTTTATTAAACTAGGAATAAAGGTTGTAGGATACAAATACTTTATTTGAACTAATAAAGTAAATATTTAGGGGGCCGATTGTTAATTCATTCTCCTAGTTGAAGTTTGAATCACAAGTTAAATTGTAAATCCTTTGTCGATATATATATATATATATAATGTAGGGGGAGATCATTCAATCATTCAGAATATTACCAAAGGTTGTGAAGTTCTTTTAACGATCAGTCTAACTCAATGTTAAAGTTTATCGATAAGTTTATCAATACATTTTATTACAGTCCAGGCACATAAAAAAAATATAATTTTCATTTCCTGTTATATTAGCCTGTATGCATTACATTTTTTTAAAATGTACAAAAGAAGTTATTCCCTTAATAAAGATAACATTTTCATTTACATTTTCACTTAACTTACATTCTTCGCGAAATTACACATGGCACAGAATTCGTTTTTGTAAGTCACATGTGACGTCTTGTCGATAACTCTGACGGTCAAATCACTGGTCGTCTCTCGTTGGTCAGTCTCACACAGCTCAGCGACCGTTTCATTCTGGACCCGACCCGGATAACAGGACCGTATGAACAGGTAGGCGTCTTTCTTACTGTCGTTTGTAAACTGACACCCTAAGTCTGGTCTGGTGTTTAGTTTCAACTGAGAAGGTCCGTTGACTTGGAAGGTAGTATTTCCCTTATAAACTGTATCACTTACTTCCGGATTGTCCCGTAAGAATGGCACACTAATATCTGGGCAACAATTGTTATAGATCTCACAGAGCGGTCTCTGACAGTAACACGGGACGCATTCCAGATTCCAACATACTCGAGTTGACAGATCTACCACCGTGCCACCTCTGCACCTCCTTGGACAGTATCCGTGTTGATACTCCAGAGGTGAAAGTTCAGATTTGTCCCATTGGTACGTCTCTATAGTTACCGTTTCCTTCATAAATGCGCAGAATAAAATTTTCTTTGTTCTTATCACAGATATTGTAGATAGAGTTAGACATGTGTAAAGAAAAAATTTCATTTTGCGAATGTAATGCCCCCTAAAAAGAAATGTTATAATTGCAATTACTTGTTCGGCCTAAATACATGTTTAAGTTTTGAATGATGATTTCATTTAGCGAATGTTGCTTGCGACTTGAACTTTACCAATTGTCTTTGTTCGACTTATTGGCGTAGGTTTTATGCTCACCTTAAAACATTTACTAACATGGGCGGCGAATGCAGTGGGGCTTTTAAATCGTGTATAAAAGGTCACAACAGATGAAATGGATCAAGTGTGACCCTGAAATGACTCAATGAGAGCAGCTTTTTTGTTTTTGTTATACAATAAAACTAAAAATTATAATAAAGTTTATGTGAAACTAGTTCAGAAATAGTAACTGTAATATGGACTACACTTGACAAGCCACACACAGTTCAGCTAAAGCAGCACACAGATGAGCTAAAATCCGCACATAGCTCAGCGAAAAGCGCACACATATCTCAGCGAAAAGCCGCACACAGCTCAGCGAACAGCCACACATACCTCAGCGAACAGCCGCACACAGCTCAGCGAACAGCCACACATAGCTCAGCGAAGAACCACACATAACTCAGCGAAGAACGTCCACGTAACGTGCGTTTTTTTTTTTGTAATCTTTCATCTTATCAAAGCTTTTATCGCCGTTCCATATTTATATATCTGCTATAACAAATGGTTAAGTTGTTCTTTTATCCCTTGTTGTCCATTACCCCCTCCAGCCCACATGAACAAAATGTTTGGTGTCGCCCATGATATCCATCAACTTTGCATCAACTCATACACCCTTACTCGACATTAAGACTGGACCAGACGGGTTCATATTTCTGGCTAATACAGTATTATCATGTTAACCTGTACATAAATAATCGTCAAATGTCATAGACGGATATGGCAGGTGAGAGGATTTTTAGTAATAGGACAAATACGTTCAATGAAGTGAAATAAAAATTACATTATAAAAAAAAATATTTTATTTTTTTTTTTTTGTGTTATAAAATAAATTGTCGTACATCAGACTTTTAAGAGCTTCTTTTTTATAAAAACAAAATGCGTAAACAATAAAAAAGCAGAAAATAATTTCTAGATTATTTAAATTATGTTTGATACAAAAGCATATACCAATGTAAATTAATTTAGTGTTGTATACAATTACTTTATAAGAAAATATTTTATAAAAAAACAATCGATTTTCTATCGTTAAAAAAGCAGAAAATAATTGGGCATAAATTGGTCACATGGTAATAGTAATAGACTTTATAAGAGCTTCTGATTTTTATAAAAACGAAAAACGTTGGGCGCATGAATCTTATATTATGTGAATGTTTGTATTGCAGTATTAGAATCATCAAATGTAAACAATTAAATCCCAAAAGAATTATTACGGAAGGTTTTCGAAATATCACGATATTGCAGATCATTTATTAGAACTTATGTCTGGATAACAAAACGCATATACCAATGTAAAATTAATTCTAGTGTTGTATAACACGCGAAGAACGTACACAATTTTATTTTATTTATTTGGTGTTTTTATTATAGATTTATTTACAGAACACACATGGTATAGGGTCTTTTTTTTAAATTCACAACTATATCCCCCCCCAACCAACGCCCTAGCTCTGTAATGTAGTTGAAGAATATAAAATCATTAAAAAAAATTGCTTGTTGATCGTATGAAAGAAGTATAATACAGATTTTATTAGTTCAGAGTTTGAATTTTATGGTATCTATGATTTATAACTTCGTTTCATGATATGAAAACATATTATAAAAACTGTTGGACCACATTTCAATGTGAGACCACATTTACCGTGAGACCGCATTTACCGTGAGACAACCTTTAACTTGAGTCCTCATTTTAACGTGAGACCACATTTACCGGTAGACCAACGTTTTAATGTGAGGCCAAATTTACAGTGAGACCACATTTTAATGTGAGGCCAAATTTACAGTGAGACCACATTTAATGTGAGGGCCAAATTTACCAGGAGACCACATTTTAATGTGAGTCAACCTACAGTGAGACCACATTTTAATGTAAGACCACATTTACCGTGACAGAGGAATTTAATATGAGACCACATTTACCATGAGATCACATTTTAATATAAGACCACACTTACCGTGAGACCACATTTTAATATAAGACCACATTTACCATGAGACCACATTTTAAATATAAAGACCACATTTACCATGAGATCTGCATTTTTAATATAAAGACCCGCTTACCATACGGGAGTCACATTTAATATAGAGACCACTTACCATGAGATCACATTTTAATATAAGACCACACTTACCGTGAGACCACATTTTAATATAAGACCAATATTTACCATGAGACCACATATTACATACCAGTTTTTTTTAATGAAATATGGAAAATGTCTAGGTAATTTAAAACATGTTTGATGTAAAGATAACTTGTAATAAAACCAGATTTATAATTTTTTTTGTATTTGTTCTCGGGTTAGGGTGGGTTTATTTAAGGTCAACTATTGTTTTAAGTGACCTGAGAGAAAGTGACCAGGGGTCAAACAAAGTCTAGAATTTCTTTTATTCCAGTCAACACTGCCTATCAATTTATTTGTCAGTCCATTCATCTAAATCTCTGACTGTATATCATTTTAGTCTGTCATTTAGTGTGTCATTCAATCTGTCATTTAGTATGTCATTCAATATGTCATTTAGTCTGTCATTTAGTGTGTCATTTAGTGAGTCATTTAGTCTGTCATTTAGTGTGTCGTTCAATCTGTCATGTTTAGTCATCACATTTAGTCTGTCATTTAGTCTTTAGTCTGTTATTTAGTCTGTCATTTTAGTCTGTCATTTAGTCTGTCATTTAGTCACTGTCATTAGTCTGTGATTTAGTCTGTCATTTAGTCTGTCATTTTAGTCATATTATTTAGTCTGTCAGGCCGTAATTCATTCGTCTGTCATTTAGTCTGTCATTTTAGTCTGTCTATTTTAGTCTGTCATTTTAGTCTGTCATTTTAGTCTGTCATTTAGTCTGTCATTTAGTCTGTCATTTTAGTCTGTCTGTTTTAGTCTGTCATTTTAGTCTGTCATTTAGTCTGTCATTTAGTCTGTCATTTTAGTCTGTCATTTTAGTCTAATAGTTAGTCTGTCATTTAGTCTGTCATTTAGTCACTGTCATTAGTCTGTCATTTGAGTCTGTCATTTAGTCATACATTTAGTCTGTCATTAGTCTGTGATTTAAGATTGTCATTTAGTCTGTCATTTTAGTCTGTCATTATTAGTCTGTCATTTAGTCTGCGTTTTTAGTCTGTCATTTAGTCTGTCATTGAGTCTGTCATTTAGTCCCTCATGTAGTCTGTCATTTAGTCGATCATTCAATCTGTCTTTCATAAATACCACAAAAAGAAAATACTGCAGTGAGCTGTAGTTGTTTCATAGACTTGATTTATAGTTACAACCGGTAGGCACATAACAGATCTGAACCAGAGGTGTGAAAATCTTGAAATTTAGCGTCCGCGTCCGTCCATGGATTTCTATAAATGATCCGCGTACGCAGAATCTTTAACCGTGGTTTTACAGATCAGTCTGCGTCCGCATTGCTGAAATTTAGCTGTTTAAATAATTTGGAATCTTTTTAAGATGTTATGAAAACTGAGCTTGCGGAGCCGCCATATTTTTTCGGCTCGGCTCCGCTCCCACAAAATTGACAGCTCCAGCTCCGGCTCCAGCTCCCTATTAACGCCAGTATAACACGAGACAAAAATTTTGTGAGTTGCTCACACTAACATCCCGCAGGTAAAAAGTTATGCAAATTTTCCCCAACAATATTGTAGTCAGGAACTTAGAAAAAATATGCCATTGTCTATTGTCGGTTTTATTAAAAACAAACATTTCGGTGCATCCAGAAACAATATTGTTATTTTTGATCAAGGTTTCACTAATGTAAATTTTACTGTAAGTAATAAAGTGTCACCCCTGACCGGAGGTCCGAATAACAATCAGACTTCATTTGGTACCGGGTCCCAGGCCCATTGATGAGGGGGCTAGGCCATTTACCGTTATGACCTGAGCCCCCTCCCCGTGCATGGATTTGAGCGCAGCAAAATTTTAATAATAACGGCTATAACGTATCAATCATTTTGTTCAATTTTGTTTTTTGAGACACAGGACCAGAGCTTGTTAATCAACTTTTGAAAATATTAATAATTTATGGTGTCTAAATTATGAACATGGCGTATTTTATATACATTTCTAGAATGCAGTGTACTAGCAAATTTAAAATTAACTCCTTGGAGAATTTTTTTTTAGCCATTACAATTTAGAAACAAAAAGAAATAAAAATTTGAAATGATCTAATATGTGTATCTGTTTGTGAAGGAATGAAGGTGTGAAGATGTGTAGGTGTGAATGAGAAGGTGTGTAGCTGTAAAAAAAAAAGTGAACGGTCAATACAGCCATTAGTTTTGAGAAGCTAACGAACAAGTAGGTGAACAGTGGGCAGCCTATGACAGGAAGGTCATTCAGTCCAGTTGGTGCACGAGCAATAGTTGGGAAATTTCAGGGAATGCACTTGATCGGCTGAACATGAGAGTGTTCGGGAAAAAGGTTACAACTGGACTGTACGATACACACGTATTGTTTTAAGTGCGTCTTCATTTAAGGTGGCAAGAGAATCTTAACTTGGTGTGTATTGAATGATCGTCTATCTGCACGCTACACACGAATTGTTTGTTTATAGGTGAGTCATGATCTTATTAATTTAAGTAATTAAGCCATACGGGAATACTATGTTACGTATCACAATCGTGGTTATCCTCAATGCATTATTCGTACTACAAACAACGTCTATGCCGTGGATAAGAGTTATCCTTCAGTTCATTGTACCACGAACTGCAGCACATGTAGAGCCATCACACGTATGGTCGTTGGAGAAAACTTCGTGAGCTGTAGTCTCAAGTAATAGGTAAGGAGGACATGTCAGTTAAAAGTCTTCTTTTTAATTTCTTAGTTTATTAAAATATTTTTTCTTTTCTGTTTGTAATGTTCATATATATATATATATATATATATATGTATATATATTTATTTATTTCTATAACATTTATTAAACTTTCGCAAATGTCACAGGTTATTGAATTAGATGGATCGTTTCTATCGGTGTTTAGCATCAACAAGGTTTGCTCGGTGTATATTACAGCAACCATTCTACCGTGGAATAACATGGCCTTACAACAGCCACGTCTCACAGCTGCATAACAGTATCAATGACTCTAAGAAAGGTATAACAACAGCAGCATTTTACAGCTGTTAAATAGCAAGTACGTCACTACAGCTGCATGTCAGCTGACCGTGCAATATCTATTTTAGCCAAGAGCACTGTACCGGTATAACTGTTGACGAATCCGACATAAAGGCGGCGACAGCAGTGATTCTACCTTACATATGATCATGACTTTCAGCGACGAGTTTATTAAAAACTGGCATCTTCCACAAAGGAGCAAGAATTGCCGTTGGAACCAGCCATGGCATGCAACGGACTCCCATGTAACTGACATAAAGGGGTTCAGTAAAGTGTCATCTATCAAAAAAAAAACCAATGACCATTAAAGATGACCATTAAATCCCTCAAATCACTGCGGCTTTAGCGGTTATAACCGATGACGACATCGCAGCAATAAGTTATATCGTCTACGCAGCCTAGAAATAAAGATGCCACCTGGAGCTACAACAGGTCAGGTCAACGCCGCAAGAACAACAGGCATTTCTCAGACCACTTTATTAACGTCTCTGATTGGCTGTGTTTTGAGGTAGGGCTAAAAATAAACAGTTCTACTCAGGGGGGGGATTGTTCTATTGTAAAAACGTTTTGTTTGGATTGAAATGTAATAATTGCTGGCAGTTTCTCACATTGGATCGGCACCTTGAAAAAGTCATTACCATCTTGTGGATAATTAAGATATCGGATCTCCACCATCACCGTAGACTAGTCGTCCCATCAGGACCTCCACCACTTATGAATGGAATTAGCTCTGTAAGAACTCACCACTTTGTTGATAATTAGCTCTATAGGATCTCCACCACCTTGTGGATAATTAGCCCTATAGGATCTTCACCACCTTGTGGATAATTTAGCCCTATAGGATCTCCACACCACCTTGTGGATAATCAATGCAGAAAAGAGACTCCACCACCTTGTGGATATTCAGCTCTATAGGAGCTCCACCACTTTGTGGATAATCAGCTCTATAGGATCTCCACCACCTTGTGGGTGACCAATAATCTGCTGGATTACCAGCACGTAGAGGATTACCAGCATGTAGAGGATTACCAGCACGTAGAGGATTACCAGCACGTAAAGGATTACCTTTTTGTAGAGGATGGCAGATCGTAGAGGATTACCAGCACGTAGAGGATTACCAGCACATAAAGGATTGGCAACACCTACAGGATTATCATCACCAGCACGAGGAGGATTACAGCACCAAGAGGATTACCTGCATCTATTAGCACCCAGAGGATTACAAGCACACTGGTGCACGTTGATGATTCAGCGCAATATATACAACAGATAAGGTAAGTGGATACTTTATTCAATTTTTTCAGGGATCACCAGCACAGTTTGACACACGTGCTTTAGTCATAGTCAAAAACCTTGGTTTAGGAACAACTCAAAGCACTGCCATATCAAATCAGGATTTACTCTATGGGCTCAAAAGACTTTTCTCCTTTTTTATTGGTTCTAATACCAATTGAAAAATATTCAGATATCTCAATAATAATCAAACCAATTATTCTTTTATTCGCTTTAAACTTATAAAAAATTGGTTAAATTTAAGGATTTTTTTGAATAACATTTTTTCTCTGTTTTTTTTTTTGTGTGGAATCACTGCCATCTTGTGTGATCGATTAGTCTGTTTTTAATTTGGCGTTTACATAGATAGTCAGTTCAGTACTGAGAAAGTTTAAACAAAAAATATGTATTAGTGGTATTCGAAACCCAGGTTAGGTATCCAGTTAGAACTCATTTTAAATAAATTGTCCCATATCTGTGCTCAAGTACATGTAGCCTACATCAAAAGTCGGTCCATTTTAGTTTCTGATTTGTTCTATTCTAGATAATAACTGATAAATAAAGTATCCCTAAAGCAAGGGTTTGATTAATTATTCTATTAACCCTTAACCTCTTTGGTCTATTTTTTTGATTATTTAAAAAGTTTATATTTGTTTGTTTACTGTTGTCTTTGATACAGTTACTGTGTATACCTATTGATATTTATTGGTTTACTATCGTCTTTCGATATTTTACTGTGAATACTACCTATTGATATATATTGGTTTACTGTTGTCTTTCGACACTTTTGCTATTGTATACCTTTTGATATATATTGGTTTACATATGGAGTTTATTTTAATATGTTGATGTACGTTGTTATTTCTGAACGTTTTAGTAATTACGTCTTGAAATTTTGCTTTATACAGTCAACTAGTGAATGTGGGATACTGGCTTAGATTTGTTGCATTATAAATATAAGCATTAACGCGATATTTTGATTATGTGAATTTTAAGATATCAATTATTTTGATTAATTCACCTTACAATCTTTATATAATTTTAATAGAAATGTCAACTCCGTCAAAACATAGAAATCAGTAAATTTAAAATATAAGTTCCCTGTTAATAATACCTTTGGACTATTAGCTTAAAACACTTTCTTTTTTATTTTGTGATGAATTTTAGAAAAAAAACATTTAACTTAAATCAAACATAATTTCATCATCATCATCACCATCATCCTCCCATAATCTTCATCTGAAAATCATAATCATCCCTATCATCATCATCCTCATCATCATCATCAACACCATCATCATCAACACCACCATCATCATCATCAGCACCACCATCATCATCATCACCATCCATCTTCATCACCAACATCATCAAACCCTTAAATGATCTTATCGTTTGAAGAAGCATGGACACCTCAACAGACATACATCTCCATTGTTCACCTGTCAGCGCGGCTTATGCAGTTTCATTCATTAGGGAATAGTTTGTGGCAGGGCTGTCATAAATTTATCTTTGCCATGTCTGAGCCTTCATATTACTTGGTATGCTATTAGTCCACACATTCAAACAATAGATTTGTGTATTCATCTATTGTAACTATAAAGTGAATGATCCTCTATATTGTCCAACGGACAAGGCTAGCCCAGTAGCGGCATTGTGGATGCAGTCCACCTGGTGCGGAAAACTCAGGCGGTCGCCCATGAACCCTTGTTTCAGTGGCGTATGAGCTTAGGTCGCGCCCGGGGCTAAATGCTTTTTAATACCTTTTAGCGCCCCCCATTCGATAACCATATAATACCTTCTTTGATACTAGACACCACTTGGCGCCCCTGTGTGAGTAGCGCCCGGGGCATGACCCCCACCTTAGCCCCCTCACTGCATGCCACTGCCCGGCCTCAGGACTTCCACCATGGACAATGGGACATATTTTGAATGACCTGAAATGGATCTTGAAAAATCGCCTATAGTAGTAATAATTTTAGCAAAATCCACTTAATCGTTCCAAAAGTTGATGTGAGTATAACGACATAAATAAATAAAAAAAAACACAATAAAGTTTATCGTGAAAGAAAACATTGTTTTGAATAACTCCAACAACCAGCAAAAGGTGAAACCAGATTATTTATATTATCACAATAAACTTTATTAAAAAATGTTTCCTTTCCTGGTCTTCCAGATTCGAATCTGTCAATCATTCTCCATCAAAATCACACTGATTTACAAAGTAAGATCAGAAAGCCTCGACTGTTCCACATAAATGGATCGCAGGTAAATTTTTGAAAGCCAGTTTTGAAAATCTTCTCTCTAATGCTGGGACACACAGATGATGAGAAATAAGAATGCTATCTCATTGAGAGTGTTTGAAGTCCCATTCTGCAATGAATTTCAAAACATCAACAACTGACCACTGTGTGGCGTTGTGATGATAAAAATGTACTGTCTTCAGATGCCTTGCCAGCCATGGTATTTCCCTTAAATGTTCAGCCTTTGCTAACTCGTCATAGGCAGTGGTCAATTTTTGAAACAGACACATGTAGGCGTAATTCATTAAACTGATAGTAGACTCATGGCGTGAACAGCCTCAAACATGTCTTCATTGATTGCTGGTGATTTGATCTGACGTTCAGAATGAATGGGATCACAACATCGCCTTATTTGTCTTCTTGAAGAGAGACAGAGAGAGGGAAAGATGGGGCAAGAGGGAGAGGGTGAGAGAGACTGAGAGAGAGAGAGGGATATAAAGAGAGACAGAGAGAGACAGACAGACAGACAGACAGAGAGAGGGAGACAGAGACAGATAGAGACAGAGAGAGAGGAGAGAGAGAGACAAACAAGAAGAGAGGGAGTCAGACAGAGAGAGAGAGAGAGAGTTCAGCATCTCTATAATTGATCAGATTATTCTCTGTTTTGAATCATCAATCTTCTTTTCACTGAAATTCCATTCTGGTCTTCATACGTCAGATCACCGACAACAGCATGCTCCACTGAACACTTTCAATCAGAGAATGTCGCTCTACTTAACTACCACTTTAAATGATATGGCACCTGTGACAGAATTAATGCTAGAGATACCAGCGATTATTTTATATTTGTATTTGATATGGCAATGTTAGACGTAAATCATGAGAAAATGGCAAGTAGCGTCTTCTACTAAAAGAAACCAATGTACTGGAGTATCATCCCAATAAAATGAAAAGCGTTGGTAACTCATTAAGATCGACCTTCGCTACACATATAAACCAGTGAGATATACATTCAGGATATCCTTGTAGTGTAGCAACAGAAGTAGCAATGTAGTGATTTAAGCGTTTAGGACCAACATGTCGTCACCATTGCATAAGAAATAATCGCACCCCCCGCTAACGCTATCCTTAAGTGAAAGCTTTTCGTTGGATTTCTAATTCAAAATGTATAGCCTGTCATAATTTACTCTAAAATACTGAAGCGATAAAAACGACGATTGATACTGACTATTGCTGCGTTTGTAAACAACGTCTCCTATTTCATGAAATCACGTGTCTGCATGTTTCGATATTTTCAGCGCGTTTGTAAATAACTTCTGATTGATCCAAGTAGCTTTGAATTGCATTCATATACATAAGCTCCAGACGCTCTGTATGTGACAGCCAGTGCTACTGCTCTGTATGGTGTTACCCTGTGCTACTGCTCTGTATGAGAAGCAGCCTCTGAGCACTACTACTCTGTATGGTGACACCTGTGCTACTGTTCTGTATGGTGACAGCCTGTGCTACTGTTCTGTATGGTGACACCCTGTGCTACTGCTCTGTATGGTGACACCCTGTGCTACGGTTCTGTATGGTGTTACCCTGTGCTACTGCTCTGTATGGTGACACCCTGTGCTACTGAATCTATAGTAGTGGTAAACCTGGTCTACTGCTCTGTATGTCAAACTGCTCATGTTTTTAATTATAATCGGCTATAAAAAAACGTGACTAAAACCTATTTCATTGTGTTATGAAATATAGTATCGCTAACTTTGGTGACACCTCTATGTTGTTGTCACCCGGTGCGACTCTCACCCCTTACCCCACTTTCTGCACGTGTGATGCCAATGTGGCTAGGTACAGGTTTTATCGTGCTATTGTCCACTGCTGGCATGTAATGGAGGGAAGAGAGGGAGGGAGGGATGGGGGTATCGGTTTTTTTTTGGTCCGTGCCACACACTACTTGACGCTTTCGTCACCAAGGGGCTATCACTCGTAACCAACAGGTTTCTAAATAAATTATCTCCCCTTTTCATCTCTCCCGCTGAACTGGTCAAGTACCCATGTAGACACATCATATATATGCTCAAGGCCGTAGCCAGGAGAGGTGCCAGGGCTGCACCCCCCCCCAAAATTAATTCTAAAAATCAAATTTTATTATAAAATATACTTCTTTTATCATTGCGTTCCAGTTTTTGCTTATATGAAACTCTCCGCACAGCCCCCCCCCCCCAACAGCACAGCCCCCCACAGAGTAAATTTAACAAAAATATTGAAAGCTACTTAACAATTCTGGAATTCTGGAGTGAGATGAGTCAATAGAATGGGGCAAAGACAGAACAATAGAATAGGACAAAGAAGAGAATAAACATTCTGAACATACGAAAGAAGAGAGACAAAGTATCACATAGTCGAATAAGTAGTTATATTATGGTTGGTTTACTTTGCGGACTGTATAGGTATACTAAGTGCTTATTTGTCTAATCTACTAAAGTACTATTCAAGTATTCATATGTTTCAGTTTAGTTTTAGACGTTTACATGTGCTAAATACGACGTTTACATATCCTAATTCCGGCGTTTAGATGTCTTAATTCGTGGCTACCAAATTTCTAGATCAATAGATATATGGGGTGGGGGGGTCTCTAAAATATTAAATAAATGGGGAATATGTGTTTGCTTAATGCATACGTAAAATAGTTTAACGATAGCACTTTATAAATTGTACTTCTTGTAATTTAATTCTATTGATAATGAGATTATGGCATAATTCTTTGCAATTTTTTCGGTGTACTAAACAGATGAATGACTTTACATAAAATACATTGTACTGCAGAGGCCGAAGAGTAACTTGTGTTTTTTGTTGAAGATCAATATTTATTACACAGCTTGGAGGTGTTGCATTGACGTGCAGCATATAACGTGTGCAACATAGAATTGTACATGCACCACAAGTCCAGCCAGAAATCGGTTTACGACATAGACAGACATATACACCACAAGTCCTGCCAGAGATATGAGTCTGTTCTGCTGTCCACCTGCTCCATATTTTGACTCAGTGAATGCGCCACAAGACCCTGTACATCAGTCGCCATAATGTTGTGACTTCATTATATTTACATTTTTATAACGATTGGCGTGCGACTTTCTAATTAATTTGTAGATGAACATTTTATTTTCTAGAACTATACTGTTTTTTTTAAAAAAATACCCCTCCCCCCCCGCCATATGTATTCCACCTGTGTCATGATTTTTTTAAACCGCTTTGTTGCTACCTACCTACACACCGAGCCATATGCATATCTACCTACATACCTACACACCGACACATATACCTATCTACCTACATGCCTAAATACACACCAAATTAAATAAATGTCTACCTAACGACCAAACATACCACCTATCTACCAAAATACCACCTATCTACCAACATACTTACCTATCAATTCACCTAAAAACAAACGTTCCAACATAACTACCCAACCAAACACATCTATCTACCTATTTGCTTCACCTGCACTGGATTCATCTATGCCAGAGGTTTTTTTCCAGCCTTTTTTACATGCCGCGGACCCACAGATTCTTCCGAATTCGATTGGCGGACCCCCATAGCCCCAAGGCGCCCCTGGTATCATTTTCGTATCTCAGGTTGGGCCAGAATATGTCTTAGGGTTGCGTATGCAATCTACTTAAAATTCTGCTCAACGGTAGACCTAGCTTAAGTTACACTTTTACAACATGTAAAAGTCATTTCACATACCATAATAAGCTACATATCCGGAAAATGAAACAATCACAGAGTATTTACCTTCTACACGATATGTCTGTTACACAGTTTTCTGTTCAGTGTCCAAACATGGTAGTATGCGTATTTCATGCTCAACGTCAGAGTCTGGACCTGTACATGGAAACAGTACCAGCAGAGAATGCAGTTTTCACTTTAGTATATTGTATGTTTGTTTGTTTTTTCGTGTTTATGTGGAAATGTTCGTAACGTATGTATATGAATAAATGTGTGTATGTTGTGTGTATTAGTCTCCCAATAGCCTTACTCCACAAGTGCGCATACCGCCACTGAATTTTTTGACATGGGAATAAGTAGGAGCTTATGGGAATAATTAGGAGCTTATGGGAATATGTAGGAGCTTATGTGGGAATAAGTAGGAGCTTATGGGAATATCTAGGACCTTATGGGAATAAGTAGGAGCTTATGGGAATATGTAGGAGCTTATGGGAATATGTAGGAGCTTATGAGAATATGGCAAGACTTATGGGGATATCTTGGAGACTTATGGGGAATAAGTAGGAGCTTGTATATTGGAATATATAGGAGCTTATGGGAATAAGTAGGAGCTTAATATTGCAGGGCAAGTAGGAGCTTATGGGGATAAGTAGGAGATTATGGGAATAAGTATGAGTTTATGAGAATAAGTAGGAGCTATATGGTAATATGTAGGAGCTTATGGTATTTCATTGCATTAAGGTAGTATATATTTTTTGTTTGTATGTGTGTTTGTTTGCATGGATAAGTTCCCTGTTTAAATGTTTGTATGTTTTTTGTTTGTATGTGTGTATGCTGTATGTTTGTATGTTTTTTTCCTGTTTGTATGAGTTGTTTTATTTTGTACTTATGTAGGTATGTTTGTATTTGTATATGTATGCATTTTTTTGTGTATTAAACATCAAATAGCCTGGCACCAGAAAAGAGCACCTACCACTCACGCTTGTGACATGGGAATAAGTAGGAGCTTATCAGGAATATCCGTACGGAGACTTAATAGGAGTAGGTAGGAGCTTATGGGAATATGTAGGAGTTGTATGGGGATATGTAGGAGTTTATGAAGATATGTAGGAGCTTATGGGAATATGTAGGAGACTTATATGGGAATATGTGGGAGCTTATAGGAATATCTTAGGAGCTTATGGGGAGTAAGTAAGGAGCTTATGGGAGTAAGTAGGAGCTTATAGGAGTAGAAGTAGGGCTTATGGGGAGTAAGTAGGAGCTTTATGGGAGTAATTAGGAGCTTATGGGGGTGAAGTAGGGCTTATGGGAGTAAGTAGGAGCTTATAGGGATGAAGTAGGAGCTTATGGGAGTAAGTAGGAGCTTTAATGGGAGTAAGTAGGAGCTTTATACGGGAGTAAGTAGGAGCTTATGGGAGTAAAATGGAGCTTATGGGAGTAATTAGGAGCTTATGGGAGTAAATGTAGGAGCTTATGGGGGTGAAGTAGGAGAAGCTATGGGGGTAAATGTAGGAGCTTATGGGAGTAAGTAGAAGGAGCTTATGGGAGTAAGTAGGAGCTTATAGGAGTAAGTAGGAGCTTATAGGAGTAAGTAGGAGCTTATGGGAGTAAGTGAGGAGCTTATGGGAGCAAGTAGGAGCTTATGGGAGTGATGTAGGGAACTTATGGAGGTATGTAGGAGCTTATGGAAATATGTTGGAGCTTATGGAAATATGTTGGAGCTTGTGGAAATATGTGGGCTTATGAATATCATTAGACCATGATATATAGGAGCTTATGGAAAATAAGTAGGAGCTTATGGGAGTAAGTAGGATATTATCGGGGTAAAGTAGGAGCTTATAGGACCATGTAGGAGCTTATTGGAATATATTCGGAGCTTATGGGGCTCTCGTAGGAGCTTATAGAATATGTAGGAGCTTATGGAAATAAGATTGAGCTTATAGGAATATGTAGGAGCTTATGGGAATATGTAGGACTTATGGGAATATGTAGGAGATTAAGACTTATGTAGGAGCTATGTAGGAGCTTATGGAAATATGTTGGAGCTATGGAAATATGAGCTTATGGAAATATGAGGAGCTTACAGAAATAAGTAGGAGCTTATGGGAGCTTATAGGAGATTGTGGGAGTAAGTAGGAGCTTATGGAAATATGTAGGAGCTTATGGAAATATGTTGGAGCTTATGGAAATATGTAGGAGCTTATGGAAATATGGTGGGAGCTTATGGAAATAAGATGGAGCTTATGGGAATATGTAGGAGCTTATGGGAATATGTAGGAGATTATGGGAATATGTAGGAGATTATGGGAATATGAGGGAGATT